>JACCIC010000218.1:180000-675000 GCA_018907035.1 Sycobia sp. Sy_11 | reverse complement strand
CCGATTGCTCCTTACAATAATTGATTTTTAAAAAATCATATATAATACGGTCATATATAAACATTTGAGTGATAAGATTACAGAATTGAACTATACATCCTATACGCGTACATACATACATATACATACACATACGCACAAATACACAGAGCCAAGAGTTACGACAGTGACGCCAAGTATGCGTTATATTATGAACGACCTCCTTCAAAGATAACGCCTTTTCTATTAAACTTGCAATTTTATTTGAAATTGCATCTGGAGAGTCCCAAAGCCATTTTGATATTAACGCAGTGTTTATGTTTTTTCTATTATTTGCGTCAACCATTAGAATTTCTAGATATATAAAAGGTAAAAAAAACAGGTTCGTTTTTTTTATTGAAATTGGTAGATATATATATATATATATATATATATATATATATATATATATATATATATATAATTATAAAATTGGAAATTACACTGAATTCCACGTTACGATATATCATTGTCTATTGATAGGTATACAAATAATGAAACAAGAAAAGATATACGCGATTCTATCCACAAAGTCGAAGCGACGAAAGTCATTGAAATTCATCGAAAAACTCCAGTCATAAAATTCGATTCCCATTCGCATTCAAATTTATACGAAATGTACTTTTTCACTTTTCTCGGTCTTATACGACCTCCTGCTGACTTATCATAAAAAAAAATTTTTTTTTTTGAAATAAAACTTTCAACTTTTGAAGCACGCGACCCGGTGATTTCGAAGATTGCGAAAAATCGGTAAAGTCTAGCATACGTTGCCTATGGCCTTTGATAAACCTACTCATTTCATTTTGAAAAATATTTTATTGAACGAAGAAAATACAAAGCTTATTTGATTATTAAATTAAGTATTATAAGAATGAAATGTAACATAATACGTGAAATACGTATGTGGAGAAACATTGTCTAGTAAAAATTACAATACTGTCCACTGATTTGGTCAAAAACTGTAAAAATCTAAAAAAAAATTACCATAATTTTCGTAAACAATTTTACAAGGTCAATGATAAATGTTCAATTGTTTCACTTATGAAATTTCACTTCTGAAATTTCCCAGAAATTATGGTAATTCTTTTTTAGAGTTCTGCAGACTATAATCAAATTACTTGCTAGTCTTTTACTTTTTGCCAGAAAGTTTTCTTCTTCTCCTTCGCAATCGACTGTAGGTATAATGTATGGGCTTCGGTTAGGGCCTTGCATATTTCGCCGACGCTATTGCACAAACTGCCAAGAAGCAGTATTGTTTCTACATTCATCCATATTTTCTTTGTACACAAACAACTTTAAAATATAGGCTGCTGTTTTTTTTCCTTTTTTAAAAAACACAAAAAAATATCAACGACAAACAATATCCATCCTATAATCAACGAACCCTTCTCGTGCGGTATCTTTAAATAGTGTTCAAATTTCTAAATGTTGGGAAATAATAGTATAAAAAGTTTCAAGCACCGCAATGATTTAATACAAAACTGAAAAATTCCTTTAATAAAATTATTATACATTAGTGTTACATTGGGTAACGTATTGTGACACCTACGGTAAATTAAACAAAAAAAAGCAAACATTGGACACGATTTTATGCTATTACTTGTAAAAAATTTTCATTTTTTTTAATTTTAACCTTGAAAATGAAATGGTTGCCAAGTTTGGTCAGAATGGCCAAAAAAATTAGTACCCTGAATTACGTCGCCGCGGCTATAATAACATAACGTGCAAAGGAACGACGCAATCATCTGTATCATTAAAAATCGAAGACGAATATAACTATTGTTGTAATTTTTTTCAATTTTTCAAGCAACTTTTCGAGACAAGTGCACCGCGACGCAACCTCGAAAAATGTATCTGTATGGACAATTGCTCTCTCTCTCTCTCTCTCTCTCTCTCTCTCTCTCTCTCTCTCTCTCTCCCTCTCTGTCTGGCTATATGTGCACACACGTGCTTTCTTCGCACTAGCCCCGGCGCCGGCCGTTCGGTCGCGCGCGATTACGAAATCCGAAAGGAAAATGTTTGCGCGAGCGCGCGTGCGCCTGCAAGCGCATTATGTGCGAGAGGTGCGCGTTTTCCTCCCCGCCCGGCTCCCCCTCTCCCTTCCCGCTCCTCATTTTCGCGAGCTCATACGCACCCGTATATACGGCATATAAGGTCGACACCGCGGAGAGGTGAAAAGTTTTACTTCTTGCGCGAGTGCCATATATATATATATATATATATATATATATATATATATATATATGCATCATGCGTCTCACCGTCGCGTCGGTCGCCGCGCGCGCGCGCATAGGACATAAATTGCGCGCATTACGTGCGCGCCGCGGCCCGTGCCAGCGGTCGTTGTGCAATATCGAACTCCATATATACATCTATGGATCTGCGCGTGTGCAATCGCTCGGTTCTTCGGTAAAGTAGGGTCGCCGTTGGACGATGCGCGGTCGGGCGGGATGGGGGCGGGGGGAAGAGGTCACCGAGTGTCCATTATTGCTGGAAAGAAATAGGGACTGCATGAAAATTGGAAATCATCGACAGTCTGACGCGCTCGCCCTCTACTGTATGTTCAGTCGATTATCGTACAAATGTGCATATCTATGTTTATATATATATATATATATATATATATATATATATATATACACACACACATGTAGGTACTTATAAGTTATCATCATCTATCTCGCAATCGAAGCGCCGCGCCGTCGAGAGCTCTTTTTATACAGATGCAAGCATAACACATCCGTCACGCGTGCACTCTGATGCACACACGGCAGACTTGATCTTATCGTGACTCGCAGTTTGTCTCTTTATCGCTCGCCGCCGAGTGCCTCTTTTTTCCCTGCCCGCTGTTTACACTTTCGTATTTATGCGTATGTATAAATTATAACATGTATATATATATATATATATACGCATTGGGTCAGCTGCCTGTTGGGAAAGCACGGTGTCTCCCCCCCCCCTACCCGCCGTACCTCTTTTTTTGTACCAATGCTTGATATAGCCCGTCTTTTTTGCCACAACTGTCGTGCCCATTTTTTTTTTGCCCCCGCGCTCGTATACAATATGAAATTCTCTTACTTCACCGCCAGTGCATCGAACGCGCGCTTTTTCCACCGATCGCCAATAAATTACGAGCGGCATTATCGTGGCGCGATGCGCGATTATTACAGATTTCAATCCAATTTTTTAAATACATACATATAAAGATATTGAACGCGTTCGACGCACGTATGTGTAATTATATACTAAGGGCATAATTTTTCAGCGTACATATACAACCCATTTTTCTTCTAATTATCGCTGATTCCCTCCGAAATCGGGGCTGGCGCGCCGATCGTTAAGAATGAGGCGATCGCAGCGATCGAGCTCAATACGTTAACAATGCGACGCTTTCCGCTACAGTGGTATCATTAGCTGAAGATGAAAAGTCACAGCTTTCATCGGCAACGTCGCCCAAATATTGCGCTTGTCATGATCGTTGTCATATTATAAAAGATATATCGACGAAGAACTGCGATCTGACGAATCTCTTAATTCTGGTCCGTCAATTATTTTTATATACAAGGTAGATGGAAACATCGTCTATACGCGTATGTCTCTTTAAATGAGCGATATAATTATCAAAATAGGCGCTTACAGCAATTTATCACAGGGTTCATCGTCCGTTTCTACGTACGCTCGGCGGAGCCAGCGGGCCGATGAATTATCGTTTTCCCACCGGTGCATCATGGCATTTTGCGTCATTTCATGCTTTTCGCAGAAACACACGGTAGAATTATATATATATATATATATATATATATATATATATATATATATATATACATCAATAGATGGACAACGAGAGTTAATATTATATGGAGTGGCTCGCTTCCGACTGTGCGTTCGCGCAGAAATCGCGAAATTTTTATTTATATACTGATGAGATGTTATATGTGTATAAACGCGAAAGTGCACTGTGCACTCTCTGAACCCATGGAAAGGTAAAATTGAAATTATTACAGCGCGCTTTTGTGCAACATCGGTTTCGTCTATATATATATATATATATATATATATATATATATATATATATATATATATATATATATATAAGCGCATTGCAAACAGGCTACTTTTCTATATGCACCTATTAGAAAGTTTTTGTTGTTATACATTTATTTATACACTGTCGTAATAAGTTGTATGTATATATATATATATATATATATATATATATATATATATATATATATTCCATGATTTTTAATGAATCTATAAATAAATATAAGTATATATATTAGACGGAACTTAGCTTCATAAGATTGCATGTATTTTCATAATTTTGTTTTAAGCGTTATAAACTTGTAAAAAGGAGTTGTACCAGTAACATAAAAGTTTTACGTAATTATATAGATTTCTCAAAATCTACATGCACTATTTATTTAAAAAGAAGTGAAATGAATCTTTAAAGCACGATTTCATAATTTATTTATGGTTTTTTTTCTCGCATGATAATATATGTAAATTGTGTAACTGAACTAATTAGATAAATTTTCATTATGTAAATTCATTTGTTTGTAAGATATAAAATTATAACTTTGAATACCTTTTAACTTACATATATACCCATATATATATATTAAAAATTTTTGTTGTTATTGCAGATTTTAGTGCAATGTGTATATAGAGATATAGTAGCATATTACTTTGGACCGTTTCCTTTGTATTATATCATTCCGCCACGCATTTAAAACAACGAAATTCAACCATAGCCAAGTTATTATCTGTATATTATATTTGCACAATGACGTAACGGAACAATAAAATAAAAACCACACGTGCAATATCGGTCGTGTATATATATATATATATATATATATATATATATATATATATATATAGATGCGCACAGCAATGTACAATAACAAGGGAGAGAGTTCTCGCCCAAAGACATTCCAAGACGTTTTCCCCTTCGCACTCCAGAGAAGTCAATTCAACAAGCGTGAGCTCCATTTGTCTTCCTTTTTACACCTATATACAGCTTCCTACTTGAAAATAGAAATACAATTCTCACGTACCCATCTATAGACCCTAACCGAACGTCACTGTTTCGAATACCTTGGCGTACACACACACACACCCCCCGCCTTTTGGCACATTTTGAGAATTTTACATTTTCCCCTGCTTCCGTGTGTTTTCGGCCCTTGATATATTGATGTTTTTGTCCATGCCGGTTGCAGACGCGCCAGGTCTTCCTGGGACTCTGCCTGCCGAGCGCGTGCGACCGGGCCTCGGTGAAGTCGATGCTGCGGGCCTGCGCCGAAAGGGTCGAGCGCCAGGGCAGACGGACCCACGACGGCGAGGGCCCGAGGATCCACATAGCGCAGGTGCGCCGCGTGCCGTCCAGTGACTATTCGCCCTGGAACGATCCCAAGTTCTACGCACTGGCGTGAGTATTACATATAATTTTATCTATATATAAAAGTGTGTACGTAGGTATGTATGATTGTAGGTATGATAAAAATAGTCGACAGGATATATTATTATGGTTATATTGCTCTTAGAATATGAATGTGAAATTCCAAAGTTGATGTCGATAATTTCGTAGGATATAAGAGACAATATGTCCTGTTGTGAAAAGATGGATGAATACACGTTATGCAGATTTTTTTAACAATAATATTACTGGTCGTCGATTCGGTACATGATTTTTCATCAGCTAAAAGTGAAATTACGATTAGGCTTTACTAGAACCATTTTAGTATAGCACTGTACCAATTTACGATAAATATTAAAATTAGACGTTACAAAAAAAAGTAAATTTAGGATGTATAACAATTTTTCTTTTAATAATCAGTGAGAGAATTTTTCCTTAAAATTTAAAATTCTCTTTCCGTGAAAAATTCTGGGTTACGAGTAGCAAACGTGGCTATCCAGCAAGCATTTTATAAATATTTATAAGGAATTCTCTTAACGTTCTTTTTTTTCTTGTTTCCAAGATATTCCACAGATATTCCAGTATGACGCAACAAATTCTCACTCCAAGAATCATTGAAAAAGTGGCAAAAAAAAAAAACAACGAGCACATTATCGGAACTTAATCGTTCTAAAAATTTATGCATTTCGTTTCCATATAGCGATCATCCAGCTGGCGATCGGAATACAAATCGAGATCCTCTGGCAACCGTCTGAAACTAGGAAATGAACAATAGAATAGGCTAATACACGCGCAATAATCGACGAAAGTTTTTAATAACAAGATAGGGAATGGCAATTTTGTACCCCCCTCGCGATGATCGATGTTATAAGGGTCTTCAAATCAATTTTGACCGCCGATCCAATTAATTTACTGGTTTAAGGTAATATACCGTAATTTTTATAGAAAAAATCCTCACCGTCTCTGTACTTACTGCAATACTGCCATAGTTAAAGCAAATCTTTCGATTTTTAAGATTTGTGACGCTACTGAAGATACCGAGCATAATAATAATAATTATATAAACGTATGCAAAAAAATTTTTACCAAAAAAAAAACTACGTATAAGCAAATAGTTTCGAAAAATCCCCGTCGCGTTTTATGCATATTTATTCGTTCGTTAAAAGTTCCAGGGAATCGTAATGAGGGGCGAATGCAGAAGAGAGACGGATTTTTATGACAGTTGGAGTAAACGCCCCCTACCTCCCACTTCTAGCCCAGCCTCTGAATGTAATGGGTTAATCAATTTCAGATGAGCGCTTTAATGCGCCCGAGCGAACTTTTTACAAATTATCCTCCTCGCGCCGTTTCTGACTCTGAGCGAGAAGAAAGTGTCGCGGGCTACAGTATGTAAAAATGTATGCGTGTGCCTGTGTGTGCGTGTGTGTGTGTGTCTGCGCGCCTGTTTTTTTCTTTTCTTCAAATTATCACACTTTTTCTCGTCTTTAACTGTCTATCTGCTAAACTTACGAAGAAGCCAATTACGAGTAGGAGAGAAAAAGAATTTGAAAAGAAACTCCAGCGATTTTGTATTGCCCTCTTTCATTTGAATCAAAATCGTTATTTCATTGAGGTGCTTTAAAAATGTGAAAAAAGATATATATATATATATAATTATATATATTTATTTCATTTGTTTCGCTAATTTTCAGCGCAGTTAGACATAGTTATCTGCATTATAATTTTGAATATTATGAAGTACTTACAAGTGCGAACTGCATTGAAATATTCATTTTTTGTTTAATAATTATAAATTGAATTATACCGTTCGAACCTATTGTGTATTATTATATTTAATTTCATTTGTACACAACCCTAATGTATACCGTAGGAGTATTGCAAGAGTTGTTATGCATAATAAGTTACATAGTATAATTTGGATATTCTATATAATGACTAAGCATGATTATAAGACTAGCAACGTCGTTTATGTACATGCATATATATATATATATATATATATATATATATATATATATGTATGTATATGTATATAAATTTATCAGTGCTGGTCCAATCAAATTGTGAATATAATTTTTAATGTACAACATAATAACGTAATACATAGAATAATTGCCCATACGCCGGCTTTATTAAATCATTTATAAGCTAAACAATATGAGCAAACTTATAATGGAATTCTTATTAAACTCGTTTAAGATATATATATATATATATATATATATATATATATATATATATATATATTTAGCGTGTAGAAATGGTCGTGTTCGCGGCGGTATGGATTTTACGTAATCTAATACACGTCAGCTTCAGAGATGAGAAGCTCGGCGTTATTACACGCACCTGCAGACTCTGCTTTCATTACTCCCTCCCCCCTCCCTCTTCCTCCAATCTTTAAAAGACATTTTCATTACGTACGGGTGCGCGAATCTCATATTATTTGGCCGTTCATGTAATTGCACGTATATCGAGGCCCGTCGCACGTTCCATTGATTGTTTAAAGCGCGATCATCGATGTGCGCGCTTCTTTCCAGCTTGATCCTTTGACGTACAAATTATCAATCTATGCCTTTACAACTGCAGAAAATGATCCATCGCAACGGGGCGACGAGAGGTGTCTGCCGCGGTGAAAGAAAGTGATTCACGAGCTTGAGACCGTGGAAGATTACATATGATCGAGGAGTTGTATTTTTTGTAAGGAGCGAATGGTATGTATGTATGGCTGATCGTTAAAAGTTGGATTAAGTGACTATGATTATTTACACAAAAAAAAAATGTTGCGTATGTACGCGCATGCGATTATTATACGATGATTACTTGAGTAAATTTATGTCGATATATATTCAGATCCTGAAAGAAATCCGTAAATAATAATTGACGAGTATATGTACATACATATAGAATTTTTCATAATTCATTTTTTGAGTAGATATAATGTTTATACGCACACACACACACGCATACACACACACACACACACATCGATACGATTGCTTTTTACTTACGCAATTCATGCTTTGGTTCGGTTAATTTAAATACTCGATGCAATTAGTGGAATCTCTCCAATGACGGCTTGTACCGCGCTTATAATACATCGTCAATGCTTACGCGAAGACCGGCCGTCCGTAATAAACGCCGAAGATGCGCATCTTCCGAGCATACGTACGCATACCGACATAACGTACGCGTAGTTTTCCGTCCTAGCGGCAAGACTTTATTAGTAAAAACGTCAGCGAATGAAAGTTCGGCCGTATTCTCAATATTTTTTGTTTTTTTTTTTCTTTCTTCAATTATCGCAGTTATCTAATTTTCAGCTGCACGGTATGTACGCGCATAACCGAGATTCGCTGAATTCTTCCGATGTGTGTATATGCCGTTTTTATGATTTATTAATGCGCTCGACGAAAATCGATCAACTTTTACAAGCGCACTGAGAGGTAAATTTACGCGTATTTAAGGCGTAAATTTACCCGAGCGTCAATTAAAAACGTAACTATCCACATAACTATACAATTGTGTACACGGATACGTTAGAAAATTTTCGCTTGAAGTATTTACTCCCTCCCTCTCTCTCTCTCTCTCTCTCTCTCTCTCTCTCTCTCGAACCCCTTGTTCGCAATCCTCAGTTATTACCGCCGTACGTTTTATCTATACTTAATTTTGTAGAACGATGTAATCGGTGGCAAGGAAAAGATCATTAAGAAATGCCTCTCCGCCGAACCAAATAATTTTCCCTCGAAACATTCATCTGGCAAATGTCGCGAAATCGAAAAATTACGTGATGAAAAATTGGTGAATTTGTTCAGTATAATCTTGAATCAGGAGGCGGCTCGGAGCGAAAAGGGTCACCTCGAGTCTACGCACTGTATCAAATTTTTAATTATACCCATTGCAGGTATAAGACAGTATCGTAATATCTTGAATTAAAAATCCTGTAAAAAAAAACGCACGTTGCCGACCTCATTTTGCGCGATAAATCTCGCTCCAGTTCGACCAACAAATTCGTCACCCAGGCTACCCGATGGCCTTCTCCCGCGGGCAGACAGCGATCATTGCCCATCGAAGAGTGGCGAAAAATTGTAATTGACCCAAATTGAACCGAAATCTGGTGTGAAAAAAAATATTATTATTATATATGTATTAAATTCTGCGTGTTGCAATTGAAGTCGCATTATGATTGGTCATGCAACACATGGGAACTGAATAAAATTCCTTGACGAAATTGATTCGAGGCAAGTCTCGAAGGCCCGAATTCTCAATGTTTTTCCTTAGGCAAAGTATATATATATATATATATATATATATATATATATATAATATATATATACATAAATATAATATATACATTGCAGAAAAGCTAAACTAATATAGCATCAACGAATCGGTACTTCGGTTTTCTCAAAAGGCACAACAAACTTTCGTTTCCGAGCGTTTCATTCAGTTTATAACACGAAGAATGTTCCCGCGCACTTCTCTGTTTTTCTTTGCTATGTCTATATGCATATATATATATATATATATATATATATATATATATATATATATTTATATATATTTACCCAAGGATCGGAGCACACGAGGCGAGCTCGCATATCGGGCGCGACAACGTATCTACTGTCCACCAGAGCCCAGAATTTCGCGGAAGTCCATTAAAAGAACGAGCCCCCCCCCCTACCTCTTTCTTTTTCTCTCTTTCTCTTCCACCTGTCGGGGAAAACTCGTTATTGCGGATATGCAGCGCCTGCCGCGACGACAAGTGTATATATATATATATATATATATATATATATATATATATAATACGTGTAGATGTGCGACAGTGGCTGCGACTATTAGCGGCCGATCGCTCGCGTAACAACTCTCTATAGCGCGAAAATTCCAAAGCCTGATCTTCACGTAATGCGTCGGCACACGCAGCATACACACGCGCACACACACACACACACATATATATATATATATATATATATCTATATATATGTAGTTATATCGGATTTGGCGGAAGATAAATATAAACTTTCCTTTCGTGTGCGCGGGACGGAGGAGAAGGCGGCGGGTGGAAGGCGAGCCGCCGCGTTTCGCCTGTATGGTATATGTATCGTGAGCTTTTGCGTAACCCCCCGGTGCCAGCAGCGGACCGCGAAGTTTTCCGCGCCTGGATTAAAATCTCGCGTTGATTCTTCGCCCCGATCAACGCGTATCGCTGCGGCTGCTGAAGAATTCGCCCCGCAAGAGCCGCTTTATTTATAGCGAGCGAAAATTCATTGCGATTATTACGGGATGAATTTCGTGTGGCGTACTTTTTTTTCTTGTCCTTGTGCTGTGTATTTTATGCTCTGATTTAGCCCTCACTCTCTCTCTCTCTCTCTCTCTCTCTCTCTCTCTCTCTCTCTCTCGCTGTCTCTTCTTTCGATTGCACGTTTTTCGAGAGTATAATGCACCTGTCGGTTAATTAGCGAAAACAGGGTATACTTTGAGACACGATTAATTAGGCGTCTATGCCCTGTTGAATTATATATAAATATATATATATATATATATATATATATATACATATATATGTATATCTATGCCTTCACTCTGCCAAGTAGATAGCGATTAATTTTGGAGAAGAAAAAGGGTTAAGGATTTTGTTTCCTTTTGTTTACCGTGATCGACGACGGAGATTTGTTCGCTCCGAGTGCCAACGCTAGATATAATTCACCGGGATTTCATTGAGGCAGCAATAGATTTTTCCGCTGAATGAGTAACTGAAAAAAAATCAGCCGACAATTAGCAGACTTTCGCTAAATGGAATAAGCCAAATTATCCGTTGTTGGATATTATTATAAAATTCGGCTGGATAATCACTTGACAATTTTACAATTATTCTACCTCTGCAAATAGGCTTTTATTTTTATACGTTTCGGAGATTATTTTTTTATTTATAGCCGCTTCCCCCATTTTTTGGCTATTGGCGACAATTTACATTTTACAATATTTACATATATACGGGTTACATTTTATATATGTTATTTTAGATATGTCGAATTGGAACTTAATTTATAAACATGATAAATATAAACTGTGATACATTATTACTTACTATGGAATGTCAGTATTAGATACTTACATGTAAGATCGTGGTTTTGTATTATTTATGAATTGGATGACGTTGTTGCATGGTCTTGTTTCATTAAATAGTTTGGTCATCTTGGTGCTTCAATTCAATTTTCTTCGTTCTTCTGTATATTTATAGCAATCAATCAAAGGATTTCTTACGCTTAGTGGCGTTCGGCATCTTTCGCATTAATTGGGATTACTTTACTTAGTAAATGTTGACAGGTGATCGCGACATGACCAATTGGCTATCTAGTGAGTAGAACTGGGTCTCTCCTATTGAATTTTTAAGCTGGGTTAGATAACTGTACGGTTCTTCGGATATTTCGGAGATGGTTTCTATTGAATTCAGATAACCAGATGCTGCTCCATTCTTCTTCTATAACAGTATTTATGCGCTTTATGTCTTCTTTTTGCTTTGTGTCGGTTGCATGATAGATCCTTATGATTTTTCTTTCATTTAATAGTTTTGTTGCTCTGTATTAAAACGAAACCATGTTGCTCTCTATAAATATTCTTATAGTGGGGCTGGCACGAAGTGCGCCTGTAGCTATTCTCCTGCCTCCTGCTTGTATTTAATATGGGGTTGAATTTATCTAACACGGTTGTTTTAGCAGAGCCATAAACGACGCTTCCATAATCGATTTTATCTTGAATCAAAGCCTTGTACGTGTTAGTAATCACTGCTTGACTTGTGCATCAATTTTTAGCTGCTAGAACTTTAAAAATGTTAAATTTTCTAAGCAATGATTTTTTTAGGTCTTTTATCTGTAAATCTCAATTTTCTATCAAATGTTAGTCCTAGTATTTTAACGTTAGTAACTAGGTGGATTTGATGATCACCCTTATAGAGATTTAATTCGTCGCTGTGTTCATTACTATTGTCAAAGATAATTGCTAGTGTTTTATTTGTAGAGAATTTAAATCCGGAAGTATTAGCATAGTGTAGTAGTTTGTTTAGACAGTCTTGCATAACATCTTGGCTAGTATTTATGTTTTTTCCTATTAGGAAAAGTGGTTACATCATCTGCAAATATTGTACAGTCCGTCGGTACGGGGATGTGGTTCTGTATATCGTAGGGCAAACAGAAACATTGTGACGCTAATACACAAACGTTGTGGGACTCTATGGCTGATTGTAACAGGTGTAGAATAAGAGTTATTAAGTTTCACTACAATGCTTCTATTATTTTAGAAGTTTTTAATAATATAAAAAGTGTTGCGTGTGATTTTCAGACATTTCATTATTTTTAATATTCGGTGACGCCATATCAAGCCCTAAACTTTCTCCATATCCAAGCGGACTGCAATGAAGTGTTGCTTATTTGCCATAGAATCGTAGATATTTGATCCAATTGCAGCTAAGCAGTCCGTCGTTGAGAATTTTGCACGGAAGCCACTTTGAGCGCTGTGAATAATTCCCGAGGCTTCTGTAAAGTTTCGCAATCTTTTATTTAATATTTTTCCAGCGTTTTACATAGACAGCACGTTAACGAAATGGAGCGGTAGCTATTTTTACATAGACTCATCTTTTAAAGCTCGAGACTTGCTTGTATCCTTCTTCATTAATTGTTGCTCGTAATATAGAGACAGGAGAACCGCGTTTGACTTTTAGATTTTTTAGTATATGTTCGAAAATATAGTTGGGAACTGTAGGCGAGACATTGGAAAAATCAGCTTTTTGAGTTTATTGATTGAGAGGCGGATGGTTACATTTTGGTCGCCGATTGACAGTGATTTACACTTATCTGTAAGTTCATCGATTATTTCTTTATTCTACACATAGAGACAGGCTCCATTGTTTGAAATACGTGATGCATACAATATATTTTCTGGTTGCACTATATCACCAATGGAACAGGAATCCGTTAAATTTAGTCCTTCGACGCAGTCCACGAGAATGCCTTGGTCTCTTTTTGGGGGAGCGATCTGTTTGGGCGATTGTTGCATAGCTTGAGATGCCATTGTCGCATGCATAGAAGGTAGGAATTTCTTTATTCGGTAAGGTTCGATTAGACGCCGTCGTGGCAATAGATATTTCACCAGCGAGACGCGGGTGTGTAGGCCTTTCACTAAACAGTATCAGCTAGTTAACGCGTAAACAGAGTAGTATGTAAACACGTTTTCTCACTTTATGCGACCTACGAAGTCTGCATAGATTATTATATTTTCTTTTGCTTATCCATACTACATCTGCACTTTTCAAGATGTTTCTTTCTTCAGTTGAACAAAAAACAATTCAATATTTTTATTATAATACCAATTATGTAACTGACTTTCATTTATACCGCTTTAATCTCAAAAGCATGACGTAAACGTAATTATAACTCTCTTGCGACGGGGTTAAAGGTAAAGTTATCGAGAACCCAAGACAATAACTTGCAGAAAGACAGCAACCGAGAGTCTTTTACATGTTTTTTCGAATGGTAATTTTTTCATTCGTTCGTCATTTTGCTCCAGTGCGTCACCAAGTGTCTGTCGAAAAAACTCATTATTAGACTTAGGGCTATTGCTTTTGGATTTTTTTTTTAGATTTCTTACCGCGGCGATTATAGAATTTGATTTTATAAATAAATCTCACTTTTCCATACCTGAGAAATTCGCTTATTTCGTTCAATGGAAAATAAGAATTACAGGCCATTCTCAGTGAATATTAAATGCTAACTCTCACTTATTTCTCAATCGTAAAAGTTTCATTGATACAAATAGTACAGTATTTACACTGCAAGCTGGATGCGTGCATGTGCACTCGCGCGTGGACGTGTGCGTGCCTGCATAAACTGCCGATTGGGATTTTTTATTTATCTCTTTATAGAAACGACGCGAATAGTACGAACAAAATAAAAAATAAATCCAACGCTCATTTTCACGATAATTCATCCGCAAACAATATTGATGCCTTCGACTCTTCTATGGGAATTCGTACGGGAATAGGGCGCGATTCAAATGTTTTCGATGTCCCGATACGATCGGCGAGCGTTTTCACGAACAACCCTTCTTAACCAACTGCATAATAGTGAGGCGAGAATTTCTTTTCCAATCCTTTTTTTTCATTGTCAAAGCTCGATAAAGGTCCGCGCTCGAGGGGTGACTTGGCAAAAAAACCAGGGGGGGGCGAAAAAGCTCGTAGGGCGATAGACGCGCTTTCGGATCGAGAACCGATGGATAATACTTCGCGTATACGTTGCGACTATCTATCTATATGCACATAGATTAGTCGTTAAAATATTGTTATAGTTTACTATTATAAGTATTGCAATAGCCATTATATCATTATAAGATCAATAAAGTTACAACTTGTATTCTACATTAGCTAGATATATGATTTAAGTATGCTTGTAATTATTTTTTAATTAAAATTTAAGATTTATTTTTAGAAAAAGTGTGCCAACATTCTCAAATGTTCGCGATCGCACGGAAATTATAAATTTATACTTATATATTATAATTATAAAAAGTGACATTCATGGAGGCATTAAGATATTAATGGCGCGGCTGGCCGTCAAATTTTATACACGATCAATATGCAAATTTGATGCGGGAATGATTGATTGAATTGAAACCCGCTGGAGTCGCCTTTTGATATATATATATATATATATATATATATATATATCTGCACGATTGAAGCGCGCTTCAATTAAATCAATTAAGAACCCTTAAGCCAATATCCCTCATAAGCATCACATATTCCTTAGTTTAATTCGAAAAATTTCGAAAGGTCAAGGGATGTTGCGAATTATTAAGGGATACCGCGAATGGCAATACGTAAATTGTACGTATTTATTTTGCAATTTTTTAAACGACGCGTATTATAGACGCGGTCGAAACACTTAAACGTAAATTCTTTTGTCAGCCCGAAATCGATTAGCATTAATTGTACGCGAATAACTTTCTTTCTTTTCGTTTGAAAATTTATATCGATTAATTATTAACAACAAAAGTACAATTCAATAAGTTTATTGCACAGAGAAGTTTCGCCTTATAGGAGAATAATTGCATTTTGAATGATTTGAAAAAAACAAATAATTACTTCTAATTTATGTGTATATACTATACATACGACATATATATATATATATATATATATATATATATATATATATATATATACACCAAAGTAATATATTAAAAAGAACCTTATAGAACAATTGCAAAATCTCGATATTCTGTCATACTAATAAACACAAAAATTTTCCACTACTTCGCATGCCCGTCACTAAGACCAGTTATAATATATATGTGTACACACACACAAATACACACACACACGCGCGCGCGCGCGCGCGCATACTTTTCGCGGCTAATATCCTCTGAAAAGAAAAAGTAGCAGTCTATCCGCGGATCGCCTAAGAGTCAAATTGACAAGACCGCGGGAGTCCGAGTTGGTGAGAATGCATGTACGCTCGATAGTCTCCGAGGTCCAATGCACCGTGTTTCCTGAAACTATATATACATATGGATATATATATATATATATATATATATATATATATATATATATCGCGTAATCAGACGAGCTCTTCTTCTCTCCACGGCTCCTGTGTCAGCACATATATATATATATATATATATATATATATATATATATATATATATGTCATTACGTAATGTGACGTCCGTTGCATGTGGATGCGCGAGCGCATCTCTCACGGTGTATGTCTCTAAGTATAATATACAGGCGGCTCGCGTGACGATAATTAATTGCCCTCGCGGGCATCGGCATCGCGGAATCGAAAATGTCTCGTCGAGAGCCATCTTCTCCCAGTAATAATTATTTTAGCCGCGTACGCGCGTGCGCGTGCCCGTGTATGTCGTGAGAGACAGACAGATGCAAATTTATTTGTAAACAGAAAGTGCATACATTAGTAGCTATATACACATGGATATATATATATATATATATATATATATATATGTGTGTGTTAAAGTAACAACAATAATAATAGTATTGTGTATATAGTGCTTTTATTCTCAAGATTAATGAGTATGTATATATATAAATATATATATATAATATATATATATATATATATATATATATATATATATTTATATTTAATAAAATAAATTCATATTCATATAATATTATAGAGCAATAAATTAGCATTAGCTGTTACAGAACATGTAGAAAGAGCATAAAAACTAATAAATTACAATAAAAATACAATTACAAAAATCTTCTACGTATGTAGTAGAAAAAGTCCTGATGATCGACCGATTCATAATGAAGGTAAAGAAAAAAATACTACACTTGAATGTTGGAGGGTATATTTTTATTGTAACGTAATGTTCTGAATGAAATTTTCCTTTCAAGGGATTGAGAATAAGTGAAATATTACATTTGTCTTGTAAAATGTAAATATATATGTATATAGTAAAAAAAATATCAAGCTGCTACTCATATGTAAAAAGTCGGAATTTCAATAGAATCTACAACTTGTAGATTAATAAAAGATTTTATCCCAATCAACTCCTAAGGGATTTGTATCGGGAGAAATGTGCATTTTACCCCTGTCCATAACAAAGAATTTTTCCTATGTTATGGATTCGATCCTTCTTTTCCATGAAAACGCCTAGGACTTAATTACTGGATAGCACCCCAGTCGACGTGTTTTTGCACTTTTATCCTCAACTGCGTAGAATAACGAGAAGTGATCAATTCGATTAATGTCTGGGGACGAAAAAGGAAGGACTGTGTGCTTCTGGACATTTTTACATTTTATTTTTAAAAGTCGAATTATCAATAATAAAATCCCGAAGCTATGGATCAAGATACTTACGTGCTAATGGTTGAATATAATTTTTATTCGTTAACTGTTCGGTTCACCAATGACTTTCGTTATATTCACTTGGCAGAATTTCGTGCACTTTTACGCATTTTTCTTAAGTTACATTCATGTCGCGTCTGGCAACTTACTGTGATATTTGGTAGCTTCTACATAACATTACGTATATCTATGTGCTTTACAAGATCGAAAGTGCAGTGGATTATGCTTCCATTAAAAATCTATTGAATTAATAATTTACATGAATTGAATTTCGTATAACTTTATATTTCCTTTTATCCTGATATCCAGATAAAATCATATTTCTCTCTCTCTCTCTCTCTCTCTCTCTCTCTCTTTTACGTTTCTGCCTTCCTGCGCCTTTTTCCACGGCGCGGACCTTCTCGCCTTATAAGTCGATATATGTATAACTATGTATTATATATAATATATATGCATACATGACCCGACGGAGCGGGCAGAGTTGAGAATTCTATGTACAGAGAACTCTCGGCCCGCTGTCTTCTGATTGGTGTCTGCGTGCGAGCGTGGATGCAGGCGCGAGAATTCGAGGCACGCAGCTAATATAAAACGAGAGGGTCGTTCGATTAAAAGTCAGAGAGAGAGAGAGAGAGAGAGAGAGAGAGAGAGAGAGAGAGAGAGAGAGAGCACGAAGGAAGGAGGAACAGAGACGGGGACAATGAGCGGAAGAAGCAGGGCACTGGAGAAAGATGAGCAATACGCCGCAGCGGCGTGAAAGCTCGTGCGACGGTCCGCCTCCCTCAACTTTCCTGCTATAAATCAGAATTTATATCCCCTCCCCCGCGGGGATCGCGCGCGTTAGCGTTCCGTTCCTCGCTCGCTCGCCGATCCTCGACGGCGCGCGGTTCGCGGCCCGATCCCTCGGCGGGTTAGAGAAGCAAATAGAAAAAAAAAACAACGAAAAAACAAACAAAAGAGCCTCGAAAACGCCATTATATACGGGCGACGGGAAACTTTTCGATTATACGTCGGCGAGCGAGTATCGGTATATATCGTAATTGGGCTTTGGCGTCCGAGGCGCGCAGGCCATATTTCGTACGGCCGGATGGGTACAGACGGTTATTTAGAATATAAATATGAAGGGAGACTCGAACGGCGATGTGTTTGGATTTGGCAGCAGGCAACCCCCTCGATTCTACGTATTATGCGTAAAATGGGCTTCCCGCGATAATAGACACGTATTACGATTACATATGATTTCCTATTACTAAAAGATTTGAGCGGGTGATTATTCCGATTACAGACGGCGCGTCGCAAATGGTGATTCATGCTCGACAAATGTCCTGGATATTACTAGAAAATCGCTACTGTAGCCCGAAATTCTATAAATCGTTCAATTTAATAATATTGCTTGGTTATTTTCGGAATAAATTTACTTATGTGATAATTGTTAACAATTTTTTTAGACGCTGTAACGATTAGGCGATAGAAAGTTAATGCGAGATAACGATAATGCATGATATTTATATTGTTTAAAACATTTTTAACATATATATATATATATATATATATATATATATATATATCAGAATTCATACTCGAGCTTTCCTATTTTTATATTGAAACTGTCTTGATAATTCTACTTCATTACTAGAATAATATTCGGTCAGTGTCGAGTTAGAAACAGGAAATAGCAAGAGTGTATTCTTATACATTTATATATATAGTAAAGATCTTTTAAAAAAATAAATATCATGCAAATATGTTTATCTCGCATTAATTTTTGTATCTCCTAATCATTATTGCGTCTAAAACAATGGTCAATATCTATTACATTAGTAAATTTATTTAAAAAATTACTAAGTAATAATTTTAAATTTCACGGTTTATAGAATTTAATGAAGATGCTCTCATCGAATCCTTGCCGGATTTTCTACTTCAATCCGTTAGTAGATAACTTTATTAATAAATCCATTATACATCTTTCTAATGAATATGTAAATACAGATTCATAACTGACAAATTTATTTTTCTATAAATTTATATGTATGTATGTATATATATATATATATATATACGTGTGTGTAACTGTGAAAAAAGATACGGTGGAATATTCTATGAAATCAAAGAAATTTTCCAGGTAACTTTTAGCCAGTTGAAGTCTACAATTAAATTTAAACGAGGCAAAAAATTTTTATTTTTAACGAAAAGCGCGATACGAGAGTTCACAGTGCAACGCGCAGCCTCCCCCCCCCCTCGTCCACCCCCTGTCATCGGTCCCACGAGCGAAAGAGTTACGACTGTTGTTGTTCTCTGCCTACTCGCCTCCTCCCCCCGAACGGCTCGTCCATGATGCACGCGACGAAGCCGAACGGGGATTTTTCGAAAAACAACGAGCAAAAAAAAGCGAGAAGAAAGTTTCCCGTTTGGGAAGCGGCATCGGTTTTAACCCGTCGGCTGGATAAACAAATACGTAACATCCGGGCAGGGGGTGGAGGTTGAGCTTTTGCCCCGAAGCTCAGTTTTTCAAGCTATGTGTCGACATAGGCGTATGGCTTCTTCTTTTTTCTTTTTTTTTTTTACAGATTTTAGTTTTTCATTTTGTTTACAAATCGACTTGCGATCATCGAACCTGATGGATTTTTATCGTTGTTTGACGAGGCAAGCTCGTATAAATTATTAGGATGGCTGCGTGTGAAATTTTTTCACATTAAAATCTATAATTATTAAATTATATGCGATTTGGCGAAATATTTGTACACGGTTGCTCGAGCGATAAACTGTACAAATGAGCGGTTATTATACAGCGATATCGGTCATTCAAACAGGTTAAGAATCTCAGAATTTATTGCGCTATCGTCGGCCACGATGAGAAACTCGGACTGGCCGATAATTTTACACTCTGTACCACGAGGTTTTGCATACACTGTGCATATATATATAGCAAGAAGAAAGCGTCGAATCGGTATTTTCACGCGCGCGCTAAAATTTATCATCACCGCTTTATTTTCTATTACTAATCATACACCGATATCTGATGCATTTACAAGACACTATATACAATAATCGTTCTTGCATTTCTCCTTCTTGAGTCGTGCAACAAAAAAAGGGAAAGAAAAAAGAAATTTCATTTCTCACCCGATGAAAAACGTTTTCATATATATATATATATATATATATATATATATATATATATATATATATATATATATATATGTGCGGCATTCCCATTAATAACTGTAATTATAAGATGCCGATGGTCTGTCCCTGTTCTTCGTATAGGAAACATTCCAAAGCGCTCAATACTGAAGCGACGATAAAATCGCGCCGTTTCGATAACCGAGCCCCGAGATTCATATTATATATATATATATATAGATATAAATTAGTTGAACTTTCGCGCCTATTCCCCTCCCTCGTTTATCCTCCTCTCCTCTCCTTGTATAAGTTGTGCACCTTTATCTCCCCTGCCTCATCGGGAAATCGAAATTATCGTGCAGCCTCGACTATATATATATATATTATATGGGCACAGAAGAAAGGCGGCGATCCCTGTTAGAGGAATTAGACGGATGCTTTCCCATATGAATTATAGGACCCTAAGTTTCCCTGGGTCCTAAGTATTTGCCGGCTGGACGAAGGAGGGTTGGAAGGACGAATAATCCCACGACGATGAACTGCTTCTCCTTTAGTTCAAGGCCTCCCAAACTATCGCCCGTGAGATTCGGATTCATTGTGCGAGAGTTTCGACGGGGACTGCGCATGCGTGATCGATCACCCTAGGGAAGGTTTCGTTAGAATGTGCTCGTCTTTCCCAAAGGCCTAGTTTTCGCAACTTATCTCGGCGGGAAAACATGAAATTGGAATAAATCTTCAATAATAAGGATAAATGTTTTTTATCTATACAACGATAATAAAAAATTCATTTTATTAAGATAGCAAATTGGTATAGTAGTTTGAGAGGAAATTGCATTTTTGTATATATATCCATATATATATATATATATATATATATATATATATATATATTTTTTTTTTTCAATAAATCATTAGCTCCGTCAAACAAAAAATATTATGAATATCATCAAAGATTCTAGTTTAATTCCTAGTTAGGGATCTATTGCAAATATTCTACGAATATTAAGCGCGATCCATTTGCTAGTTTTCTTATTATACAATCACGACAGTCAAAATTGAAAAATTAAATACTCAGATAAAACCAAGTTTACGTATTAGTCAGACGAGCTGTAAATTGCTCCATCGTTATATGCTTATTTATTTGCGTTTCTCAACTTTTGTCAACATCGTAACTGTTTTTACGTATATACATATATACTTTAAGGACCATGGAGAATGTAATTTTGAAAAAAAAGAGATGCTTTGACTCGAAAAAACATAAACATTCCCTTAAAAATTACAAAAGTATCCTGTCGAAAGTTAAAACTATTGTTTTGAGGCATTTATACAGAAAATGCGTCATAGCTAGCAGATAAAATAAAATCATATCAATTAGAAAGATAGAATGTTTTATGTTATTTCCTGGATTATTCTCGAATAATACAGAACTCTAATAATACAAATGCACATTAGAACTTTAGGAAACATGCTCTGATCATTTTTGAAATTCATAATTACTTAGTATGCAGCTCAAACTTAGACATTTGTATACGAAATTTTCGAAAGATTTTTTCGCCTTACTCTATCGTCCGTCGTTCGGCTTCGGGTCTTCATTTTCCTTACGTCGATTCTACCTCGGGGCCAAATTTTTTTTTCTCGCAACCTTTGTCCCCTTACAATAACTTCATAGCATATCTACTCCGTTCGAGACGTGGGTCGTAACAAAACGGCCACGTTCTCCGCCTCTCTGCCCCCCCCCCCAAACTTGGAGAGCGCCGGAAAACCCGATCCCCAAGCTATCGAATATTCCGGATATAACAGGCAAGGGGATATAAGTGAATAATAAGAAAAAAGTATATTACCTCGCGTATTAGCGCTCCACCAATAATATACCGATTAACTTTCGCTCTCGTCGCTACCTTGTGTGTATATATATATATATATATATATATATATATATATATATATATATATATAATCGATCCGATATCCTGAATCGCAAATGGTGCGCACGCGAGCTTTTATAGCAATTAGATAATAAATCCTTATTATAAGATATCGCGGGATTACGTGCGACAACCATGTCTGTCTGCAATTTTTTTTCTTCTTTCTTTTTTTAAAGATTCCTCTTCCTTTTTTTACACTCTCTCACTCTGTCTCTCTCTCTCTCTCTCTCCCTCTCTCTCTCTCCCATGAACAGTCGTTTCGAATAACCCCGCCTCACTCGAGGCGGTTCGCGATATCTGGGTAGGAGGCAGTTTCTCGTATCCCGAGGGCTACATCGCGTTAAGTAATAAGCTTTATATAATACAGTGCGCAGCGTGCATACTTCCGGTAATACATCTCGCGTACGTATGTGTATATATATATATATATATATATATATATATATATATATATATATTATTGGGTATAACCCAGCGACCGCGCACCTCACGCAACGATAATACAGGAGTCGTTTCGTTTGGCGCGCGTATTCACGCGAGGGCTTTTTACGCGGTCCACGTGTCCCCTTGGAAGCTCACGAGCCGGCTGACGCCGAGACTCCGAGACTTTGAAGCGGCGGATCCATTGTATAATCCCGCGGATGATCCGCTCGATATTCCGATATACTAATGCCTGTGCAGGTGGATAGAGGCGCGTAAGCAACCAGCGCGGCTAAACTTGTTCGCCTCTGACGTATAGGAGGATTGTTGAAATGTTCGAAAATACGCCCAACGCAGGGATTATAAATAATTGCGTCGAAAAATACGTTTTTCCTCTGATTTTTTTCTTTTTTTTTTTTTTGCTACATAGTTCGTTGTAAAGAGAGGGACGAAAGTCTTGATTTTTTTTTATGTTTGAATCTACGAGAACGCTCCGGACATATGGGAGTACGACCCGGGGGGCTGTTCATTACCTGAACGATGTATAATTTTTATAAATTTGAAGAATGATTTTCTCTCATCTCGTGCTGTGCCTTTGTAACGACCAACAGTCGTGAAAAGTCATAAAATAAGTTGTGACAAGCACGACTAGAAATACCCTGGGAATAAAGACTCGCCGAGCATTTCGACGTGTCGCCTATATTTAAGCGGCAACTAAATTTTCATAAGGAGAACAAGTGTAAAACTGCTCTAATTAAAACGTACAAATGATGTTTTCTTATCGTACTAACAAGAATTTACTAGGTAAGTTTTTTTTTTTTTTTTTTTTTTTTTTTTTATTTTATTTCTGCCAAACAATACGCAAAAACCAGAAAAGCAGTAATAATTGAAAATGTGTATTTTTTTTCTGCATCATGCGTTTCTTTTTCAATTTCAGTCAACGCAAATCTTTACTTGGATACATAAATTATTTAATTTCCAAATTAGTGTTCAAGCTTAATTATTATTGAAAACATAAAATTATTATATATATATATATATATATATATATATATATATATATATATATATATATATAAGAATAGAGAAGGAGAGAGAGGCATTCTTTTATCCGGGACTTAGTGATGTTTTTTTAGTTCAGATAAAAATGATAGGTTTAGCTCTGCAAACTGATTAAGCATATAAAAAAATTCTCGATTATAAATGCGTGTGTGTGTGTGTGGTATAGCTTTCACTACATTTACGCAAAAAAATATTTCCGATCTCATTTGAAAAAAATAGCCGAAACGTCTGAATGGAAGATGTAACCGCCTTATATGAATCCTTAATCTATATAATACGACATGGGTAATCGATACACGCTTCGGATAAATTACGAGCAGTTGAATTTTTTACCAATCCATAGAAGGATATGTTTATTAGATATTATGCGAATCGGGGATGCGAAGCAAGCTTTACGGCTTTCCACAATGATTTATCGTTTTTTAATGCTTTCTGCGACATTGGGATTTGCTATTTCGTAACCGTAAACTGACTTCCAATGTACAATTCGCTGGTCTTTAACGTCCTTCTACAGTTAGTGCATATATATGTGTGTGTGTGCGCGCGTATGTATATATTGATGATCATAGATATTTCAAAGTTTTGATAATTGTATGCCGATTCGAGTGCCAAAGATAGGCTATAACGAATTATTGAAAATGCTTGAATATTATTATTCACGATTTCTTGTTCTCGCTTCTTGCGCATTATAACGCATACAGCAACGTATTGCGCAACATAAAAAATCTTTCGAAAAAATAATATAACCGTATAATATCAAAAAACAAAACAAAAAAAAATCGCTAAGATACGAACCTCCAATTGTCATAATTGCGTATGTCATATGCGACACACACACATACACACAGATACACACACACACACACACATTAAATTCCTCATATAAGGAGGGAAAAATAATACAATTTGAAATCAAAATCTCCGCGATCATTCCATCAATTCTATATTAATTGCAGTTACAGCAATGGTAATTGATATAAAAACATCAATGTACTTACAAATCTGTTTATTATCCAAAGCATAAAAATTTCGCATCTTTTTAGAAATTTGATTTTGCCATTACGTAATAACTGTTAAATCGCAATTATTATTGATTATGAAACGAAATTTGATAAGATGCTTAAAGTTTTATTATTTTAAACTTCATTGGCAGTATAAAATAGGATCGTTTTAAGAGAAAGCAAAAATTCATTAACAAACAATTATTGTGTATTATCTGTACAGTTCTTGATATACGTTTGTTATTATGAAGATACTGCCGAGTTCGGGACATGCATGTACGCGATGCAATTAGATTCGGGTACATAAAATGAGCTGGTAACGTCGCTTCCGGCAAAATTGAACGTCTAGACCGAGCGTTTCAGGATCCTAACTATCCCAATCCGGCAATTCTTCGAATAATTTATGGCGGCTATTTAGCGAGCGCGGTCTCTCTGGCTGCGTCGAAGACTTTCTTCAATTAAAAGATCGTTTCTCTCACCCCTAAGATCCGAACTGCTCAGATCATTAAGAGAGAAAAAAGAACTCTGTTAACGAAAAAAAAAAATCATCCTTAGCTCTATGAATCGTTCGGCGCTATTGTTCGGTCGAAGATCATTACAACTTTTAGCAATCACTGCTCGAGGATATTGAAATTTTTTTTTATAAAAATGTTACTATTAATCAAGATTATAATATTTTTTTTTTAATTTAAAACTCTTCATTAAGCTCGGATTTACATTTAAATATGAAAACACTTCAATCGACTGTAATTGTTTTTCAAATTCATGATCATAATTAACGGATATATATATATATATATATAGTGACGCGCTACTACCTTGAGCCGATCGGGTATCAAACGAACGATTATGTATATTCGATCCGCGCGAGACGACCGATGCACTCCGAGCAAACGACGCTCTGATCTCCGTCCGTCCATCGATCCAAACGAGATATCCATGTCGGGCCGGGCAAACGGCTGCTTTCCAAATTCAATATTGTATCTCCTCAGGTATTGGAACGTTCGTAACGGAATATTTTTTCGAAAATTTCGTGCCCTCCCATTCAACAACGCGACTTCTCGATACGATTCATACGTCGAATATTCACATACTGCCTATAATATAATGACAATAAAATGTTTTATAATAAATATTGAAAATCCATTTGTACAGACTAACTTGATCACTGATGGATAAATAAATGGAATAATTGGATGCTGGTTTTTGAGCAACTCTGTTAAAAAAAAAATTACAAAACAAAAATAAATAAATAATAAAAGCGTCATTTTGGTAAAATAAAAAAAATGAAAACTTATGGACATGGGTAAGACTGTAAAATCTTTCGTTTATTCGAAAAATTTTCGTTTTACTTTTTTTTTATTTACGCGCTGATGTAGATAATACGATAGAAGCTTTTCTATATATATATATATATATATATATATATATATATATATATATATATATATTATATCGCGATCATCGTGTATATCTCCCCCAGTTGTTCCATAATCTCGAATTTCTGCTAACATCGCTGTCTTATATACGATTTCGTCGGACGTACCCCGAACACACACACACAGGCACGCACCCGTACGTATGTACATAGTACATTTCGTCGTATCCATCGCTTGTCGATCAATTCGTTTAGCCCTTATTACATATCAATGGCGATATAGGATACACATTTCGTTCGGTTCATTTCGTTTTATTTATATCCTCCTCTTTCTATATAATTTCACCACTCGCCACCGTAAGAAAATACCGGGGCTAGCAATTTCATCGCTTATATCTTATATATATAAAGCGAAGCTAAAAATATATATATTTATATATGTAGCTATACCTTTTTTCCAGCAGGTATCTTTTTTTTACAAAACAATTCTAGTATCGGTGAGCTCTTTTTTATTAGTAATATTGTCAGTAAATTTGTTTTTCCTAAAACAGAAAAAAAACTTCAATTACGTTTAGATGTATATAATAATACTTTCATCGGTCTGATGTAACGACGAGGATAAACATACGAAAACCAGTCATAATCGAATATATTAGTTGTGTATACAGATCGTGTTTCCGAAATAGCTTTTCAGTTTAATTAATGGGGATCGATCGGTGCCCGCGTTCGTCGACCAATTAGGGCGCCTAGAATTTAGTATCGCGAAGACGGGCGGGGATATTTTATACAGTCCGTCGACGAAGATCTGTTTATTCGTTTTTCACTTCTGTACGAAGGACTTAGATGATAATCCAGAAATAAATATTCAGTCGTTTTTATAAGCAACGGGTTATATATTCCATTTATAAGATTATATATTATAACGCTATATATGAATTAAAATGACGCTCTATTAAAAATTAAATGTTCCTCTCAATTAGCTTAAATTCTTCGGAAAATAGTTTGAATTATCTTTAAAATGCAAAAATATAATGAAGAAGAAAATTGTGACCTATTCAAATCTCTGGAAAATAATTATCATAAACTTCATAGAATTACTAATGAAATGCGATTGTGTAACAAGGAATTTCCGGCTTTTTTTGAAATTCCAACACTGAGAATTGAAAATGGATGCCATTTATTATTATTATTGTCTTTTATCTTTTTCAGTAAAATAGATTTAATTTGAAATTTTATTCCTAGAAATTGAAAGCTAATAGTCGCGATAGAAGAGAACTATAATTAAATAATATAGATTTATCGTTTATTGAAAATTTCACACTTTATAACATGATAGAAACCGTGCTGTTCGATGCTAGTATTAATATATATATATTACAGTTATCAGACAGATTCTAATTCAATGAACAGATGTATCTATAATAACTTGAATTAAACTTTAAACTATATATAAAGTACATTTAATCATAATAAGTATTATAATAAGTATATATCATTGTATATTTATGTAAGTGTTCCATTTAATGATTCAATTCAGTGATCCTATATATATACACACACATATAGTATTCAATAAATATAAAATCTAAGAGATAAACTTAATGCATCGCTTTCCTAGATCGTAATCGCGACTAAGTTTTATCGTTAAACAGGATTTGATGATATTCGATGGGATTAATGCAATCGGTATATATGTATAATGTTTACGCTCGTTAGCTGTATAGTCGACGATTCGGCTTAACATAGTTATCCTAATTCTGCCGGGATACAAATAATATAGCGCGTACAAGCGACTTTATTGCATTTGCGCGGCGCGATCGGCATGCTCAACTCCTCCCGCCAATCAGAGATTTATCCCTCCCCCTTCCCCATCGACCAATCGCAAAATGGAATCTCGACAATTGGAGATATTGAACGCGATGTGCAGATGATTAGATGTATATATATATAGAACGGGGGATCAATCGAGAACGAGAAGAGGAACGAGAGAGAGAGAGAGAGAGAGAGAGAGAGAGAGAGAGAGAGATCGAGAGAATAGCCAGTACGAGAGAGAGCCGCGTGAGTAGCGTGAATGATCGGCAAAAGAACGAGCGAGATAAGGGTTTCCGTAGGGCGGGAGGGCGCGCGCGGATGTGAGAAAAACGGCGGAGAACGTACAACTGGTGTAAATCCCTTACTTACATAAGTCTACCGCACGAGGATGGGCGGGGGTGAGAGGGAGGTGCGAGCGCGAAAAAGAAACCGAGCCAATTCGTTAGAAAGTTAGATAACTCGCGTAGTTTCTCGTATAACGCGAGTCTCAGACGCGGAGTCGAGAGAGAGAGAGAGAGAGAGAGAGAGAGAGAGAGTGAGAGGGAAAGAGAGGGAGAAAGAGAGATAGAGAGCGAGGGAGGGAGGGGTAGTATATGCTTTAATTGCTGTTTTTCTTCAAAAATATTTTTTTTTCGTTGCGTTCTTGTTTTTTCTGTTTGTTTTTTTTGTCTCAGATCTTGTAGAAATTCTTCGAGAGGTTAAACGTTCGGATGGTTAAACTGTATTAACACAAATTTAGGATTTCTTTTTTATTTTATATGAAAATTTGCTACGGAATCCATGTCAATGCTTAATGGAAAGGATTATTGAAATCAATTGAAGATGATTATTATTGAGTCAAGATTAAAACTGGATAAGCATAAATTTACACATAAGCCCTTGCTCTACGCTGTACATTTATTTATTCATTTATCGTGTCGTGTCTTCCTTCCGTGTGCATAAATATGTATAACTTGTATTTTAATTATTTAACAATAGAGATCGTGAGAAAAGTGTTCGACAATTTTGGGGACGATCAAATCGAGTTGTATGAAACGTCAGTGCCCTCGCGAGCGCTGACCTGTGTAATACCACTACATTATGCGCTTACGGACGCGGTTTTCTTGGCGAACTTTTCATACTGTTATCAAATACACTTGTGTAACGCAGTACTGAAACTTTTATGCACTTATATAATCGAATGATAAAAATTATTTTTTATTACAGATTTATGTACGACAATTTTTTTTAGACATTCCGTTTTAGGCATAATATAAATTACATATAAATAAGAAGAATGTCATTTCTTGTCTAATTAATGCGCACACATGGGCCACACACACACACATATACACACATACACACATTATGCATTTGTTCTTCAATATTTATATTTATGTTTTAGATTACAACGTAATAATATGAAATCGATTCAATTAAAATAAAATATATATAGACTTTGAATGTATTTCAAAATGACTTATGTAAACTCGATGAATATGATCTCTTGACTAAAATATCTTTTTGAATCTAATAAAAAGCTACACAAACTCTTATATATATGTGTGTGTGTGTGTGCGTGTGTTTGTGTGTGTAAATATATTATAATATATATATGTACATATGTGAAT
Source organism: Sycobia sp. Sy_11 (assembly GCA_018907035.1). Classification (NCBI taxonomy): domain Eukaryota; kingdom Metazoa; phylum Arthropoda; class Insecta; order Hymenoptera; family Epichrysomallidae; genus Sycobia; species Sycobia sp. Sy_11. The sequence continues at coordinate 645,365 of JACCIC010000218.1, read as the reverse complement.
ATATGTATATAATATTTAACCAATAATAATTATTGTATACATAGTAATATTCAATGAAAAAAGATCCTACTGATCGAAGTGTAAGAGAATTCTTATAACTTATTATACGTATAATCGTACAAAGATCATTTATCCTTCTCCGCCTAGCTTTAGAGTACAGCATACTTCCTGATTATCGAGTTTTGCGAACCGCGACACAATAAAGAAAACATGCAATTGAAACGAGCTTCATTTCGCCAAACTAAAGCCAACGAGAGCGATATCGGAAAGCTGAAATCGTTCGCAAAATAAACCGAGAAATCCCGACCGAGACGTTGCCCCCGTAATTTGTTAATAAAAAATTCGCGAATGCAGCCTATGCTCGATAATGCGAGATGCATATATAAGATTGCGAAGCCACTGGAGGCCGATGGCATTCCGCGGCATAAACATTTCCCTACGTATCGCATATACCGACGCAGCAGCATGAAGTTTCGATTCCCTCGGTGGGCGGGAGGAGTCGTCGCGCAAGTACTTGCAAAAGGATTTCCATTCCCTCGCGGTCGGGGCCTGTCTGCGTGCCGCGTATACTCGGAAAAATCATCCCCGGCGCGCAGTGATTTGGCAAGTTTTCGGCAATAAGAAGCTTTTCCCTCGGGACTGTATGCATATATATATATATATATATATATATATATATATATGCGACATCAGCTGCGCGATTGCTCTATCGAGCGCCGATACGTACGCTGGGAAGCTATATAGGGTGAGTAGGGGTGTTTCGGAAGCGGAGGATGGAGAATTTATCCGAGAAAAACTGGCAGTTTTCAAAAGTCGGAGCGGCCGCGCAGGGCTCGGCATTTGTCGCATGTCTCTGTATATATGCATATATTTTGCGTCTTTGCGGCGTTTCTTCCTCGGTCATGAATGTGAAAATTGACCGAAAACGAAGCGACGTTTTGGAAAATTTACGGATGAATGTGCGATTGTTGAAATTGATCAATCGAGACTCTAGATTATTACTGCACAATCTAGACTATTGCCCACACTAGTAGATCGGCAAACCGCAACTTTATTGCTAATCAGCGCTAAAAAAAAATCATCTTTGGAAGTAGAAATATCGGGTATTTGAATGCTTATCGGTATTCCTTTTACTTGCGCGAAATATCTTATATTCATTTTCAATGTTTTTTACATTTAGTGCAGTAAACTCTTCTAAGCTCCATATCATCGATTCGATAGAGGAGGATACTATATATATATATCCGAACTGAGTACTTTTGGTTCACAGTTTTATATATCATTTTGTCCTTAATTTTATACTTTTTTCTCTTAATTGTTTAATCCTCAATAAGTAGCTTAGCTATTCGTCGAGTGTTGCTATAATATTTTTCCAAAGTGAATGTTTTTTGCATATAGCTTTTTCTTAAAAAAAATCATTATCGTTTCGGATTTTAAATAAAGAAGGGCTAGGACGTTGGAAAGCATTCAAATGTAAAGAAGATGAAGCAATACCAGAAAAACAGTCGATAAATACCAGTCGAAAAAACATGAAAATTAAATTTTTACTGAAAAAATTTAAATTTTAAAACTGGTAAATAAACGTAAATCATGAAGTATAAATACAAAATAATACGAGTAGTGTTCCATGCAACATGGTTAGCACTATAGTAAATTTTGAAAATGTCATAATTTTATAATTATTATACTTGGGATCTTGGAACGAACAATAAACCATTGCCAAGTGTTTTTCACGTACATATCTGTAATTCATTAATTATAAACTTAATCTTTCCGACATTATTTATTGTTCTCGACAGGGAAAGCTCGCTGCATAAAACGCATGTCTAGTGTTTCAAATAGTGTGCCAAATAGAATTCAGAAGTGTCCATAATGTTTCCTTTGTCAATTCCTCGTTAGACATCAACGATCTGTGCGTTAATTTCACGATGCAGTTATCACCCCCCCCCAAATTACAAAATATAACTATAAGGATCGTTTCTACCATAGTTGGTGTACAATTTGTATAGAAATCGTATATATATATATATATATATATATATATATATATATATATATATATATATATATAATAACCTTGTAATCATCGCTCGACGGTCGAGCGAACAATCAGACTCGGGGGCCCGATGCTCTCGCACGTAATATTTCTATATACGAACGCGCACACGGCGCCGCAACTCCCGGCCGGGAGTACACAATGCTTTTTGAGAATCCTTACGGACCGTTATAATTGGAAATTGCACTTGGGGTGGGGAGAATATGGGGGGGGGGCGAATGTGGGTTGCGGCGGTTATCGAATGCTTTCGTTGCGTAATGAGGGTTTGCTCGTTGAACGAGGGGGATCGGGGAAGGGGGCAGGGTCGGATATAGACGACTATGTCGGTCAGTTTTCACGTTTCTCGCCGCGCTCGTTCATTTACGAGCGCGGAGCAATTATTGCCACAAAGGATTGGATTATTAATGAATGGATTTGTAAGCGGTGGCGATGGAAGCACGGAGTAGCGGAGGGGGGGGGGCGGGGAGACTCGAGTAAATCATGGGTTAAATAATGGGGGATTGAATATTTAAAATTATAATAGTATATAAGGTCGTGTGCGGTAGTAGAGGAATTGCCGATTCAATGCTTGAGTAATTATGCCGTATTTACGATCGTTGATTATTACAATAAACGAGCATGCAAAATCTCGCGTTCGATATTGTAATATGATACTTTAAAATATTCTATTGTTAGTTTAAAATATTCTCATGGTTAACGATGAATCTGTATGGATATTGTGAATTTTTTTCTTTTTATTACTAACAACACGAAGCGAGATTTATATTTCGTATGGTTAAAACAAACAATATAGTGGAATTTTCCAATCACTTTTTACGGTCTATCGGACATGAATAATAAACGAGCACTGAAGCATTGTTTATAAGAAAATTTATCTGAATTTTGTACGTGTAAGACGGCGAAAAAATGACGTTCGATAAATTTTTTTTTTCACGTTTGCGACTACCTTGGGGTTTTCAATCACGGCAATGGAGACGAATAAAAATATGTCGCGGCCGGCGTGCGGTTTTTATTACATATACCTAGTTCTTCTCTACGTACTTAGTTTTATACAATCGATGTAATTATGAATAATTTCCGCATACCCTCGGACGAAACTATTTTAAATCAAATAAAGACTGATGGGCGCCGCAGCTGAGCTCATAGGCAATGCCCGATCAATCTCGTCACCGATCTACTGATCGCGCGTCTTGGCCAAGGTCACGTTGGAGGAGACACAAAAGAACGCGGCTGGTTCTCATTTTTTTTTACTTTTCGCCACCAAGGTATATAATTGTCGCCGATAACGAAATAATATTGCCCAATGCTACTACGAGCAGATTGTACAATTAATCTATGCATAAAACAATACCGTCCAAAAATCCGCAAGAATCTTTGTTCGTTTCAATGTTAATATTAAAAATAATCTTCGTAGCCTATGAAAAATTAATCGAAAGCATCTCTTAAAACGTACCTTACTGATTCTTGTGTTGAAAAATGAAAAAAATTCAAAATTACCATAAATTAGACATAATTTTCTAAAAGATCCTTCTGAAGGAATTTTGAGTAAGAAATTCTCTAGGATAATTTATGAGCATTTAAACAGAGAGTATTCAAAATTTCCATTTAATGTCAATGCACGTCTAAGGTGCAATAATGTAATGTAAAAAATGATATTTTTTATTGAGAGCTATTTATGTCCATTTATAAAACAGAAACAGAAAGATGTTTTTTTTTTCAGATTAACATACGCGAAAGGATTCTTTATTTATTGAAATTTCACCGTTATAATCTTCTTACATATTAAATGTGCATTAGATCCATGTACGTATATTTCTTCAATATATCAATCTTCCTTCAATACATAAATTTTCAATGAAAAAATGTATGTGAAAAAAAAACAATGCTTCGAAGCAATGTTTCTGGAAATAAGTTATGGCTGCTTTTCAGACAATTTGAAATTCTTTAATTTTCCGCATTTTTAAGATTTAAAATTTTAAAATTCTTGAAAATTTACAAAAAAAAAAAACAAAACAAAATTCTAAAAAACATGAAAGCAAACATGATAAGATCGTATTTATACAATGATATTTTCCAAAACGCGGCCAAAAATTCCTCCATTTTTCATTCAGCCTGGCGTTTTTTAAAATCGACATTTGAATTCAGCAGAAAGTTCACGAACTTTGAGGATATACCCGTATATATATATATATATATATATATATATATATATATATATATATATATATATATATATATAGCTGACAATTTTAAAAGCAAAATCACTTTCTTACACAGACTCCTGCGATTTCGATCAATATCCCGAGCGTGTGATCATGTGATCATGGTTTGCAGCACGCGTCGTTCTTCGTGTACATCGTGCATATGTGTGTGTGTGTGTGTGTGTGTGTATGTGTGTATGCACACTCTCGCAAAATTAATCGGAGAAGGAGGGAAGCGCATGGCGACTCGGCAAGACGGGCGCTCTGGGTAAACTCAGCTCAAGCCTCCGGGCACTTTGCCGCTTATAATAATCAAAATGCGGCTTGGATATCCCAGGACCGAGAGCGCATACTCGATGGAAAATTCGGTTTGAAACTTCACAAACACACACACACACACACACACACACACACACACACACACACACACACACACACACACCCAAAAATATATATATATATATAATATATAAGTATATATATGTACTGCGGGAGGCACCGAGAACGGCAGAGAGAGAGAGAGAGAGAGAGAGATGGATAAATGGATGCGCGCGACCTTATCTCAGGATAATCCGTTCCACCGAGGGGTGGAGGGGCGCTAATTGAAAATGAGGCACTTTTCCAGCGGGTCGTTTTATATATAGATAGATATACTCTAGCCGGCGAGAGGCCTTTTTTAGGCTCGGCCAACCAAGGATCGATATACGGGCGGGCGATGTAGGTCGGGACTGCATACGTGTGTATGCGTGCCTGTGTGTTTTTGTGTACGTGTAGAAGAGAGAAATTACGAGGGCTGTTATTCGCGGTCTCCTCCTTCTCTTACTCTCTCGAGGGGGTGAGCGGAACGTTTTCGTATATTTTTTTGACGGTCGTTCGTTATAAAGATAACATAAAGTGTTGACTAGGTAGGGGTAATTTCTCACACGCCCCCTTTCCTCTTCGCCAGATTAACATTACGGAGATTTTTATTTTTGCGACTGACAGAGGTTAATTATAATTCGGTTATTTAAGTTAATCGGTATCAATTATCTATTATTTAAGAATGTCAGGTCTTATTAAGCAAGCTTTAAATCGTTTGAATCGTCAAATTGTGATTTACTATCATTTTATTATTTATTAATAATAGTTCTAATAACAATTACATCGATATGATATTAATGAGAACAAACGCTTCAAAATTATATTCCAAGATTCGAAACGTCATTTGAATTCAAGAATATTTAAAGTAACTCACTATCTAGTTACCATTGCATATAACTCTGATGAAAAACATGTGTGGCTGTTCAAAACTCGCGTACTTGGAGTGCGAAAGAAAAATAAAACTAATCATTAAAGTGCTTTGAGCACGATTCAAATTATTGGAAAATTACATGAGAGACCAGTCTCAAATGTTTTATAAAACAAAACTATAGATTTTTTAAGAAATTGACACGTAATTGCCGGTCGAATGTTTATAAAAAGCATTTTGAAAATAGTTCCTATTACATGGTCAAGATACCTATAGATATGACATTTCAGGACTTTGAAAAAATGTTGATTTAGTTCTTTTATATCGGCATTCAAGATCTAAGCAAACGAATAAAGTATCAATATCATCTAATTTATAAACGTTTGCTTGATAATTTTCATGACGCACCATTTCTATTAGTTAAAAAAGTTAATATCCCTGTCAGAAATTCAAATATTTTCATGACTTAAAGTTAAAAACTGACAGTTACGGAAAATAGAAATAACATCTACAAAAAACAATCAATCGAAATTAAAAATAAATGAAAGGATTATTAAGTTAATTTGTATGTGTTATCATAGTAAATATTAGGATCAGCAGAATTTTCATTCGTGCAGCATCTGTTAGACTTGCTAACCGTTAGATCGAACCGTATTAAGGTAACAAATGAATTTTATGAACGCAATGAAATTATTACTCTAGCATTGATTTTTTAACAAATACTTTTATATGATACTGTAAAACTATAATTGCTTATCAAGAGAATTTTTTATAAAATAAAATTAAATTATTTAAAAAATAAAAATTTTCTTGGATAAGCGTTTACTCAGTAAAATAAAAATCGCATACATATGATTGTGTACTGGCACATACTGAATTACGATTTATTTATACTTATACGTACTTTAATTAATCACTCGCTCAAGTATCACCTCTTTTACTCTTATATTTAAATTAAAAAGTAGATTTTTCTTATTTAAAATAATAAATAATATATATATATATATATATATATATATATATATATATATATTGTAGACATTTTTGCGTCATGCATTTATACAGATCAAGAATTTTACTTATCTATTACCTAATTTTCATTATTTTGTTCGGTTCACTGATTCTTTTCAGTGTAAGAACCTCTTTCTATGTGATGTGTTCTTAGGTTGATTGTTATTTACATAAATCGTTGCCCATGAATTATTACGATACGTACAAGATCTGTGTGCATAGAACAAAAAATAATTTACTAGAATTATAAGTATCAAATTAAAATTCATATGTATAAATAATAAATAAATGATTTATTTTCTATCTGTAAATATTTGTTTGTTTTAAATAATATTTATTTGATTCTGCGAATCTCTTTTCTTCAGCACGTATAAAAAGAGAAAAAATCAATAGAGAACTTATTAATAGAAATATTGTATTTTCTACGCTTTTTTACGGCAGCTTCCTTGATAACGGGCTTTCAAATCGTTCGCCCTTCTCTCTTGGCCTTCACGCGTTTTTAGCTAATACGTTTTTCCTACTTTTTTTATCATTATTATTATGATTCCTGATAGTATTCCTGATCATTTGTCCGACCTAAGTAGCTCTCATGTGTGTGTGTGCGTGTGTGTAAACTATTTCTTTTTACAACCCCCGGAGAATAATCTATATATATATATATATATATATATATATATATATATATATATATATATATATATATATTTTACAATTCCTCTCCCCAGTGGTGGGCGCGGAAGCCAGGGGAATTGGTGCGTACTTTATGGCTCGTATAAAGAGCTAGCGATCTTTATATATGTATACGCTTATATAAACCCCCTTGCGTTTCATAGACCCAAGCTCTTGCGGATACAGGCTAAATGCGGGGGGGGGCTGGCCCGACTATACACTTTTTGTTGTGAAACTTTATCAATTTTGCAAACGTATCTATCGATCTATATATAGATATGCGTACAGAACGCGTGAATATACGTTTTTTAGAAAGTTACCAACATATACAAGTTATTTAATTAATGTGTCCATAGTTGGACTTTGCTAACTGGCTGATTTATAAGTCTATGAAATGCTGATGAAATTTATCACAAGGTTGAAATTTATTTTTATATTTTGTGTATCTATCTATACGTGTATATATATATATATATATATATATATATATATATATATTACGCGGAAGTATATATGGGAGAGGGACAATTTCCCCTTCACCCACCTGTACCCCTGTAGGTCTCACTTTTTATACTATATATATATTAGGAAAAGGTGAACAACTAGTATAAAAATTTATTTAACATTCAAAAAGCTCGTTCTCGCGGTACGTAACGCACAGTATTAAATAATAAAATAAGTCAGGGTTAAAATGAATTTGATATAGTTAGCATAGTGAGCAATCTGCAAAATTGGAAGAAAACGAAGTATAAATAATGTTTTATAAGAATAAAAATCCAAACGATTTCAGTCGGCCGAATGAAAATCTCGCTGTAAATTGCGTACAATTATTTCTTTTTCTACGCCGATGACACCAAGGGCTCCCCATTCGTTATTGTACACGACTAATGTCTTCCCCGTAGCAATGACTATATAGATATCAGTCACGCTGCTCGATGCGGAATTTCGGAAAAAGTTAACGTCCCGAGCCCCTGGCTATTTCCGCGTGTATACATTGCGAAGCGGGCCATCTCACGAATTCAAACGAAGGGTGTCAGGGCGGTTGGATGACCGCGGCAAATTTGGAAAATCACTTCGTAAGTACGCGCTTTACCCCAGCAGTCGTGTGTCGGGCGCGCGCACGTGTAGCTTAAACGACGTTACCGCAACGTCTTACGGCATCCCGATCGGAGCAGCTTGCGTATATGGATCTAATTCGCGTATTCGTTAGCGCGCGGTTGCGATATATATATATATATATATATATATATATACCCGCGCATCGTAACAGGGCCACTGTACACCTGTCGCCACATGAGAAAGCGTATGCTCTTACCGATGGAGTATAAACTGTTGTAAGCGTTCATCTTCTTAATAATTTAAAATTTATTCGTTTGACAATAAATCGTACATTTGGCATCCTTCTGTATCTAATAAGATTTTGTGGCTTTTGCTTTTTGCAATATGTGTATATATATATATATATATATGAGATAATCTCTGCCAGATCCATTAATGTTATAATGTATTTTATAATTTTTCGACATTGAATTAAATTGGATAAATTGCATTTAGTAATAATCAATCGCAAAGAGCGAAGCACAACTTACGGGTATTTCTGCTCTATTATTTCGATTCTGATATCAAATCGTACTAAATTTGGATGTAAGATCTGTCTTTGGTTTTGCGTACACTCTTCTTATATTACAAATCAGTGATGACAATGTCCAATAAATACCCGGAGTAAACGGTCGACCAACCATTTATCATAATATTGTCATCGAACGAGGACACACAATAGTATATGAAACATCATTAGAAATTCAATCGCTCTCTACTCCAGATACAATAAAATGTAAATATTATACACCTCGTCGTTTTTATAAAATATGGTCCTTCTTTGTTAAGCGAACGAGTCGACTGATGACGAGTATAAATTAAAATGTCGAAACTATTGTAAGATCTGAAAAAATTCGGATATATTAATGCAAAATAGCCCAAAGGACACGATTTTAAAAGAGAAATTAGAGTGCATACTTGTCAAAAGATACGAATGGTTATTAAAAAGAAACTTTGTGCATGGAAAATTTAAACACACGGAAAGCCCGCGGTCTACTATATGATTTTCCCTCCGAGCGGAAAATCTGTAGTAAAAATATATCCTTATGCGGCTATTACGCCTTCGTTTTACAATGAAAAGCGTGTCACGCCTCTCTCTCTTTCTCTCTCTCTCTCTCTCTCTTCTCTCTCTCTCTCTCGCTCTCTCTCACTCTCTCTCTCTTTCTCTTTGTCTCTCAGTTTCTCTCTGGGCTGATGCAAAATTTGATCGATCGCTCCTCCGGGTCGTAACTTTTCCTCCCACGCCCACCTCAAGATGAAGCCATAAGCCGCGAAACCGCAAAAGTCCATGTTACATATAATACGAATGCGAATAATGCGCCAGTCACGAGGGCCGAATTTGCTTTTCATATCTTTTTTAGAAATTGGAATACGTCTATATGTATATATATATATATATATATATATATATATATATATATATATATATATTGCCGGGTACGCCGGATCGTATTTTATTTTATGTAGATTGGAATTTATTCCAGCGATTCATTCACGAGTATTTCGCTTGTGAACTTCGCGGTTCATTTGTAATTCTAAAATTTTGTATTAAAATAAATATACGAGCGAGCGTGAAATGTTTCAAAAAAATTACAAAGACTAAGTAACAATCATATTGTTTTCCCTTTAGTAAGTAATTAGTCTTTTTTTTGTTTAATCTATAAAAAAATAATTGATATCGGATGAATATAATAATAAAATTAATAAATAATATACTAGAAATAATATGTACGACTCATTTTCTTGAACGGTGAATTAAGTAAATTCGGCGCAATGACTGTAACGTTTCCTGTAAGAACGAACCCTAAAATCAAAGATTTCATTTAGAAATGTTCAAGTGTATTTCGTCAATTGTAGATGGTTCGAATAGAACCCTATTAACATTTCGTCTTATATAAGCAGCGCGAACGGTTCGGATATCACAAAACATCAAACCAAACTCGAACATTAATTGCCTCCTATCCCTTTCAAAAATTTTTTTTAAAACATTAACACACACACACACACGCGCGCGCGCGCGCGCGTACACGCACACGCATACGCACACAATTTATTACATTAAACAAAAAGGTACCTAGTACTCGGACGCTTTTAAAAAAATAATGTTTTTAAAAACCATTTTCATTATGAATAATTTGTTGCTTTCTATTTCAGTTGTACTGCTTTTAACATAATATTTAGATATTTTCACACTGTTTAAAAAATTATTAGTTTATAATTTACAGAAAAAATGTAATGGTAATGTAAGAAAATATTTGATTGTCATAGTGCACGTAAAGAGCTTCTAGTTTTCTCTTTATACTCGAATATATAAGAGCCCACATTTCTACAGACTTTTTCTATTCTTAATATGTATTACCTAGGTTGAATTAAAAAATAACGAAATCTGATCATAAAATAACTTTTCACAATAAAATAAGCGAATAAATAAGTAATTAGTGAAAACGAAATAATGAAATAGCTTTTTTTAGTATAAAATTATCAAACAAACCCTTTACATAATTTAAAAAAGAGAAAACTCATATTTATCAACATATGTCCGGGTAGGGAATATAGGTGCATAAGACAGGAATTTTAACTCGGATAGAAATAGGTAGACTCGTCCGAGTGTAAATGTAAATTAAAAAAGTAGAACTTATAACCGTTCATCTAATTTTTCCGTAATTAAAGCTTAAAGATTGTCATCATTAAAAAAAATAATGGATTTTATTGATTATGATATGAAGGTGGTCCCAGAAGTACCTGGCCTGACCTAGACAGGGCGGTAGTTGCTCAAAAAATACTACTGTATTAGAAAGTACACAATCTATCAAGCACGTGTCTCAAGTTTCAAGACTCCATGATGTTTAGTATTTGTTTGAGAGCCATCAATAGTGATCGTTTTCAGTGAATTTGTAAACATGGAAAAAATTGGTCAACGTTATGTGATTTCGTTATGTTATGTACTTTTATTTGAAAGGTCTCGGTCTAACCAATATAAAAGATGAACTAGACTCTACTCTGGATGAGACTGTCCCTTCGGTTGCAAGGTAGTTGACATGGTAGGCATTTCAAAAAGTGCGGTAGATCGCATATTAACTGAAAATTCGGAGATGAAAAAGTTGTTCGCAAGATGGGTGTCGCGTTTGCTCACAATGGAACCGAAACAGCGTCGTGAAGATGTTTCAGTTGAGTGCTTGGCAATGTTTCGCAAAAATAAAGCCGAATTTTTGTGCCGTTTCATAACCATGGATGAAACATGGGTCCACCAGTTCACACCCGAAACAAAAGAAGAATCAAAACAATGGACTCAAAAAGGAGAACCGGCTCCAAAGAAGACAAAGACCGTTCCATCTGCAGGCACGGTTATGGCGTCGGTTTTTTGGCATGCGTGTGGGATAATTTTCATTGACCATCTTGAAAAAGGAAAAACTATCAACGGCGAGTATTATGCGAACTTATTGCAACGTTTCAGCTAAAAGCAAGCGAACACGGCCGTGTTTGGCTAAGAAGAAAGTGTTATTCCAACAAGAGAATGCACCAGCTCACACATCCGCTATTGCAATTCCCAAAATTAATGAATTAAAGTTGGAATTGTTACCTCATGCACCCTATTCGCCAAATTAGCTCCCTCCCTACGGTTCATTCTCAGGAACTTAAACTGTTTAGTTTCGCGCGGCCTAGGATTTAACCACAAAAGGGTCTTACCCAGCGCAAAAGGGACGTTCCTCGCGACCCGAGACCGAGTTTGACAGCTGGTCGAACGACAACTCGAGGAACACGAAGTAGCAGTACCTAAACAGTCGCGATCGTCGCGCGAAACGCTCGTCGAGCCCATATGTTTATAATTTTGCATTTTTCCTTCTTCTCATGTTCATCGATTCCAAGCTATTTAAATATTTCCACAAGTTATTTAAACTCATTCGATTATGTAGCTGAGGAATCATTTGCTCTATTCGTATACAATAATTACTATTTCTTTTCATCTTTTCACCGGGTGTAAATGTCGCGGCTTTATCGAACAGATTTATTTCACTAACTAATTTCACGTAATTTATTAAATAGAGTAAAAGCCAAATCTATTTTCTAGCGTCATTGGAATATTTCTCTCTTACACGTTACTTATTAAATTAAATTATCCGTTTTTGTACGTACTAAATAATAATACACTGTTGATTTTGGCTTCTGAATGGAGGTGACATTGTCGGCGAAAATAATCCTTTCTGTATTATACAAGATTCTGATATAAAAATTAGTCGCGAAAAATAGAAAAAATACAGAGTTTCAATTGTTATTAATCGTAATCAAAAGTAACATCCCCCTCTTTGATAAAGTAAAATAATTAATGTCAATACAGTATACGGATTTCTTCTTATTAACAGTTGCTCTATTATTTCTGCGACGACTATATAGCATATCATGATAATTAAAGTAATAATAAGAATCCTAATTAGTCTAAGAAATCGTCTAAGTAAGAAGAATTTTGATTTTTTCCACCCTGCCCGAGTATTGGGTAGGTTACCTTCCATACATATGTACGCATATAAACATAATTCTTTTTTTTTACAGCTCCATCAGCTGTGTCACCCTGTTCCTGATGATCTGCGCGACGATCTACGAGTATCGGATCGGCGCCCTGCGCCCCGACGCCTGGGGCTCGCGGGACGTCGAGTCCCTGAGCGCCTCGAACAACAACGACCGGCGACCCGAGTACGTCGACAAGAATCTGGCGGCCGCCGCCGCGGCGGCTGACGAGGAGCGCCGGACGATCGGCCCCGGCCTCCAGGAGAACGCGAAGGAGCTGATCGACAAGCAGAAGAAGTGCCCGAGCCTGCGCAAGGAGGCGCCCGACGCCCGGGACAGAGGTAAGTTTGATGGCGCCCGCACCATAAGTAAAAAACGAACGCGACCCACCGCCACGGATGCGACCAAACGTATTTCAATCTATATATATATATCTGTATCCGAACGATTAGGACTGGCGTTGTGGCGCTGGCTTTTGCACCGGTCGCCGTTGGTCTCCGTGAAAATGCGTAGGAGTGGCGTTTTTTACCCGGGGGGGGCTCGGGAATTTTTCCCCCTGCCAATAACCATTTCTAATGCACGAAATTATTAATTCATATCGGTTCAGGATTCAAAATTCATCATTTATATTTACACATCAAACCCTCACTGTAGCGGCAGAAACTGCTATAATCATTCCTTTATTCTTCAATTAGATTAATTATGAAATTCTGATTTATTATAGCAAAAGCTTTTCGTCGTCCTTATTGAGATGTCATTGTATCTCCTTCGTGAATAAAATTGATTCTCATATTGGATTTAACGTTCCACTTTTTTAAGTCGAAAGATTAACGTATACGTACGCGATCGAAGTAACTCTCCTACTTCGTCTGATTAAAATTGCCGTAAGAATTAAGAAAATTAAAAACAATACGCACACCTTATTCCCAGAACGAATACTAAGACTTGGATGCTTCGATTTTCGACGTTGACAAGTCGTCGCGTGCGTTTTCACAGCCCGCGCCGTGAATGCGCAACGATTAGGCCCAATCGAAAATTTACTTTTCGACTCCAAACGTTAGAAAACCTCCGTTTCCGAACGTAAAATTGTTCGGAAGGTACGCGAGATCCAAGTGAGATACTCCGATGTAAAAGCATTACGACGAATTTCAAATGGCCTTTAACATAATGAGCGAGGGTGGCAATGGGTATCGAAGCAATATCCTGTATAATAAAAGGAACGAAAATAAAAAAAGATAAAAAAATAAAAAAATTGTCTCCATCGCGAAATATCCCGACGACCGGCGCAAAAACCAATCTCAGTCCCAGTTCGAGCGTGTCAAAAGACGCGGTAATAAAAGCATTGTCGTTTCTGGGGGTTCTGCGCAATTAACCATCTTCCTCTCATCCCTCTGACCCGCCCCTCCCCGTCCCACTCGTCCCTCCCCTCCGCCCGCCTCATTATCGCCCCTCTTCTTTTGTTCTTTTTTTCACTCTTCATTTTCAGGCGTCCTGCTGAACTGCCTGCTCGCCTTCAGCCCGATCGTCAACGGGAGCAAGATCGTGAGCACCGAGCCGGCGAGCAAGAGCAGCCTGACCTGCTTGCACGGACTGCGAGTCCTGTCCCTCGGCTGGGTCGTCATGGTGCACACTTACCTGCAGGTCTTCTCGATAGCCGGTAAAGGAATGCGCGCGTCTTTCGCGCTCCCCCGCCCACCTTGCCCCACCCCCTTCTTCGCGCGGATGCACAGATTTTTCGCGAAATTAATGAAAACCTGTTTGCGCGCGCGCGTATTATCTTATCCGCGCGCGCGTACGTTGCCGTGTTTTCGAGGCTGCGCCGCGTAGCTCGAGCTGATTGGTTCTCGAAAATCCTTTATACGAGGCGCGGAAGTGGGAGGGGAGGGGCGGGGGATCGATGCACTCAAATTTTATGGCGCGCAGTTGGCCTTGGCGAGAGCCGCGGAGGTAATACGTTCGGCTGTACGTCTGTAAAAAATTACGCGGACTGCGCGTAGGCGCGGATTTCTCGTACTTACCTGAGACGCGTTGGCGCAAGTGTATTTTGATATAGCCCGTATTATTAAGTTTACGGGATTACCGGGGTATTCGAAAAATTTGTGATTAAAAAATATTTTCAGTCTAGCCGAAGGGGGGGGGCGGAGTTAATAGATAAAATAGAAAATCATTCTTACAGATGAGATAAATAATTTGAAAAAAAAAAAAATATATATATATACTCTAATACGGGACCTGATATATATCAGGTCGGGATACAAAAAAAAACGAAAATAATACGCGTTAAACGGTAAAATGTTTCTTCTAAGACAATTAGGTTAAAATTAAACGAGTATTTAACTATATATATATACATATACAGATATATGTACATATACATCTATAAATAATAAAGATATCGAGAGAGTCGTTAAATATACATATATATAGAAATTGTATGCGGGTTAAAGCGCCATATGCTGCGCGAGGCGAAGTCATCGGACCAATTACAACTGAATGGTAATAAAATAATTCAACTCTGATTTAACGCCAACACGCGTGCGCGAGCTTAATTTTAAATACAGTCGGTGTTTTTTTTTTCGTTTTGCTCCCCTTTTTCATCTAAATATAATTGCGTGCCCGTCTTAACCCGGTATTTCTTTTCGTTCGTCGGGGAGAGTAATTTCTTATCGTGGGTGGAAGTAATAAACCTGGCAGCGGAAAAAAATAACGAAACGTTAAGAAGTCAATCGAGCGCCGAGTATGTATTATACGGGAGTTTAAAAAGAACTTTTCGAAAGAATATAAAAGTCCCCGGTTCGCGCGATTATTTCACTGCCGCGAACACAGCCACGGAATTTCTCAGGCGACGAAGCGCTCAATGAGAATTTTAGACGAACCTGTAACCGAGTTCTTCGTGACTCTCCCTATTTCTCTCTCTCTCTCTCTCTCTCTCTCTCTCTCTCTCTCTCTCTCTCTCTCTCTCTCTCTCTCTTTCACATTCTCCCTTTCCTTTCAATGATGCCGGTGTTGCGACCGAACGGCAATACATATGTCTCAATATAACCATCGCTTTTTCATAATGCCCCTAAGCGCTTCTGTCGTTGCGCGAAATCTTATGCGTTTTCTCGTGAGTGTCAGCTATTCTCCTAGAATTTAACTTTAGCCTATGGCACGAAAACTGATAGAAGTCGAGGAATACGAGAAACAAAAGGAATGAAAGGAACAAGGATCGTAGTTTTAATTTATTAACAGTACGTCAATCTAAACATTTTAATATAAATAGAATAGTTGACATTGGGGCCCGTCCATAAATTATAAGTTGAAGATTTACAGGTACAGAAAGAGGTACACCAGACGAGTCCGTTAACTTATGTCGACGGTGGAATGGGGTTTCTTCAAACAAAAGTGATTTTTCTGCTAACTGGACATTTTCAAAAGTATAAAATGAATTGGACAAGCAAAATTCCGAAGCGTCATTGTGCTTATAATCCCGAATCCGGACACGCATTAAGGATATTAACAGTTTTCTCTAGGCCTTTTAATCGTTCTGTGCTGCTTCTCGAATGTCAGAGGTAGCAAAATTCTTACCTGTATTCTATCACTGTTACAGATACAGAACATAATGACATTACGGGCAAACAAAAAGTTCAGATATTTTTTCGTTGTTGATAAATTTAATTTAATTCAGTATCCTAAAATATCGAAATAAATTCGAAAAGACAAATTTCCATTGTATAAAAAAAACATTATGTAACAATTGCAAAAGGGAGTGGGAATATAATTTTGATTACATGGTGGGTGGGGCTATAATACAGTGGAAAAAATAGTAACCTAATTTATGGACGTCCACTAGGAATACGAGCAGATATGCCTCGTAGGATCCCGAGATACGAGATAGATGGTAACTCGATGAATACAAAGAACAAGACTAATGGAGGTAATGAGACTCTTATCCGTAGAGATAATGGCTTGTATCTGCTCGTATTCCCGTAGGTATTTACGCAGAAAAAAAGAACAGTACCAAGGCACTAATGATAAATACAAATTACATGCTCTTTTGTTACTTGCAACTATGTGCCTGAACATTTGATTTATAATACTATAGAATCAAATCGGAGCTTGTATTTATAGTAAGTTCTGGTGAGAGCATTACTCTGAAAATAATTTTTTAAAGCAATTATTCATCACGGCAACTGAAGTATTGTAAATTTGCGCGCGTACAACGTGGATTATCTAAATTCGTGATAAATCGAGGCGACTTACAAAGGAAAGGTGGTAGTCAATATTTTGTACACATACAGATTTGCAACAATGTACTTTCGACTCGTAATGGCTTCGTTTGTAAGTTATTTGCATGTTAATTTTTTTACACGAGATAATAGAAATAAAATTTAAAGCGGTTCCATTGTTACGAATGAGCTGTCGGACACGTTGCTATAAAATCATGTAACTCTCTTATTGGGAACAAATTGCTGGAATCCGCGCCTCTTTTTACAAATTTTTCCATCCGCACGCTGTCAGATTATGGAATAAATGAATAAATTAGAATAAGCACGAAGCTTGTTGTTCCTTCCATTTTCACGTATTCCAAGGTCTTCGTTCCTTCCATTATTCTTCGAGTTCCCCTTCATCCACGCGTACGAGGCCTTATCAAGATCGATAAAGTAGCGCAGTTTTGGTGCTAAAGGAAAGATAATAAGAGAAAATAAAAAGAACACGACCACTGTTTTATCCCGTGACCCGCCTTCACCTTTGGCATCGTTGATCCTCCTATACACTTCCCTTGCCATCGGCTAAAGCAGAGAACTCGCACTCAAAGGCGGAGATGCGACTCGTTTTTCTCTTTCTCTTCCTCTCCTTCTCTCTCCCTCCCCCCCCTCTCTCTCTCTCTTTCTCTCTTTCTCTCACTGTCTCTCATTCTGTCTCCCGGTGTTTTTCCGCTCCCGCTGACCCCGCCGCCGCGACTCTCGACCACTACGCGCCGCGCGCAATGCGCCGTGTACTTTCACTGATAAATCGCCAATGACGCCCGCCTTTCTCTTTTGCCCGTATACCTATATCTACCTACAAATATATACCCGCACACCTATGTATACATATATATATATATATATATATATATATATATATATATATATATATATGTATATATGTATTTATGTACGTACTTATGTATATACATATATATACACATATACTTATATGAAACCTTATGTAGAGAACAAGATCTTGCGCACTGTCACCGAGAGGAACTTCATGTTCCAGACCATCAGCAATGCCACCTTCTCCGTCGACACGTTCTTCTTCATCAGGTAGAGTATATAATCTTTGTATACAGGGGAAGGCGAGAGGGTCCGTTTTATATATAAAAGGAGCGCGCGCTCCACGGCCGCAGTAGCAGCCTGATGGCAGATTGCGAAGTATTATCTGGGTGGCTTTTGATTATTTGATGCAGGTACGCGGCAATATCTATATATATATATATATATATATATATATATATATATATATATATATGTAAGATGTAAGATGTGCATATCGGCGATGCTTGGAAATTCATGTAACTCGTATATATGCTAAATTAAACAGGATTCAAGAATTTTTTCAATGATATATCGGCTTTGCTTAATATTTAATATTTAATATAAGCAGAGAGTCCATAGACATTTTATCAACTATAGTTCGCTGTTAAAAAAAAAACAGACGACCGAGACTCGTGCATGTAATTCTACGGGTTGATAATTTTTCTGGCAAACATTGCAACACGAACTGCAGTAATTTTATTACGGGTTTTCTAAAAAAAATTAGCATAGTTTCTAATAATCATCACAATGTCAATGGTAAGTTGCCAGTTGTTCGCTTAGCGAAATTTCCAAGAAATATGGAAATAATTGATCTTATAGATTTTAGGTTTGCTGATTATCGGAATTTTAAATGGCGAGTTCCAGATCGTGGTGAAATTTCTCACATTTAAGTGGATTCTTATTAAAAACGAATACACAATCATTATTCACTATTTTAATATTCAATAAATTGTGATGAAAAATTTATTTTCAGTTATTTTTTCTCTCTTTCCCCCCCCCTCTCTCTCTCTCTCTCTTTCTCTCTTTAATAAATAAAATTTTAATTCTAATTCTTTCTCTCTATGTCCCCATTTTTCTATATACTATTATCGCATGTATCTAGTTTTAAGATTTTAAATATCCATCTATCTATCCATCTATGCATCTATGTCTCTCTCTCTTTTATCTATTTCTATATTAATCTCCACATTTACATCTCGCATTACCGCATTACTACCAATATTTGTTAACTTATTTTCGTATCGTTCACAATTTCAAAGCAAATTGTATAAAAATATCCAATTCTCGATCGTGAAATAAAGCATTTTAATGCGTCTCAATTGCGATTTGCATTGTATCTGTGAGCTATATATTTATGCAATGACCTTTTATTCTGGATAAGATCAAATTTTTATACAGCTAATTTTAAAAAATTTAAAGTGCAGCTCTTAATAAATTTATCGAATAGATCTATCAACTTTGAATTATGTAACATCGTTCATACATTCGTAGCGTTGCATTTTATTATTATTATTATTATTATTATTATTATTATTATTTTATAATCATTTATTTCATCTTACTTTTAATTATAAAATTTTCTTGTAATAGTATAAGGTGTTTCCGCAAAATATTTGTATGTAGTATATAAAGTATATAAATATATATGTATATATATATATATATATATATATATATATATATTATATTATTGTTTTATATTATTTATATTATTTATATGTATATATATATATTTATATTTATATTATTTTTTATATTATATATATATATATATATATATATATATATATATATATATATAATTTTTTATTATATTAAAATTACTTTTCGATGCTTCAATTAATATACGTCATTTTTCTCGAGGTCGGTTAACAAAAAAAAAGTAGTACGGTGGCTCTGTCCAATTTTAAAACCAAATTATTTTATTACACAAAAAGTGACACGTAAGCCAGATTCACCACGTGAAAACAACCGCAAAGGTGGGCAGAGCTATTATGACGTAATTCGGTTACTGGGATGTAGGGCGAGCGCGCGCGCGCGCACACACACACACACACACACACACACACACACACACACACACACACACACACACATATATATATATATTCATCCATTCATTGCGCATTGTCCAGAACTTCATATCAACCTCAAACATTCGGACAGACGAAAGGGTGCATTCGATGTATTAATATGTCGTCACGTGCGCGGGGGCGACTGAAGTGTCAGCAAACCGACGATACGAGTTAGAATGAAACGTGTCACAGCCGTGGCATCGGTAGCTCAACTTGGACGAGTATCTGTCGCAAAAAAGGGAAGATCATCCCGGGTTATTTTTACCCAACTCCTCCCCGTCCGATTATTCTTCTCCAATGAATTAATCGGAAAATGAGCGTCGATTTTATTCGGTCGAGCGCCAAAAATATTTTTGTTTTTTCTCGCGGTCGCGTGGATTCGTTGCGAAGAGAAAATAGGAGGACGGCCGGTTGACTGGGGGTGGGACGGAGCGGGTTTGTTACCAATTCTGTAAAGTGCCGGGTTACGCTGGCGTTCCGCGTGAAACGGGGATCGAACGAAATTTTAACGCTTGCATTCTAACGCACCGAGCGGCCCGGTATGAAGAAAATGAAAATAAACAAGAAAGAAAATCGGAACTAACGGTTCGGTGAGGGAATGGTAGGCGCTGGTACCGAGTCGTGTTTGTAATTAATTACGCGCGCGATCCCGCGAGTCGCGCCTCCCGCCGATCTTGCGCGATTATAATTTATTGGTCGGGCTGGTTATGTCTTTTTCTTCTCATTCCTCTACTTCTTCCTCTTCTTCTCTCGCGCCGTTTAATCCCGCGCCTATAATCGATCGGACGAGAGAATAAAGCGCGCCCGGACAGGAGGCGAGGGGACGAGGCGCGCGACGCAGACGCGAATGCGTTATCGAGTTGTTCTTTTTTCCTCTTCGAGTACGTCGCTACCGTGTCGACTTGTCGTAGAACTAAGATTTGCTTTAATGAAAAAAAAAAAAACAAAACAAAAACAGAAGCCGAACAATTCAAACAGAGAGAAAGACAATGTTGTCCAAGAAGTATTTTCCATGCTGCTAACAGTTACGTTAAAAAAAAAAAAAGAAAAAAATACCAACTTTTTTCTTCGACCATTTTCTCTTTTCTATATAAAATAATAAGTAAGACTCTTTTTTTTTTAAGATTGAACAGTTTATACGTAAGTGTCCGCGTGACACTTATCGTCTTGCACGACTCGTCTGTTTCCACTTACCGGCTAATAATAACGAAACCCGAAAGACCAGGTGTAGTTTCATTCGTAGTTGCTTTCGAATTTTCTCCCGCGACTCCGCGCTGACTAAGAATGTCAGATCGCCCGGCGCTTCTTTAGCTCCGTCCTTGCTTTTCTATACGAATGTAAATTTTGCGCGTATAAATACGGCCGCGCTGTCGAAACTCGCAGGAGGGGAATTTTTTATTATTAATGCGAATTCCAGTAATTGGGGTTTTTTTCTAAAATACTGCTTTTGTTTACTAATAAAGATAAATTGATTATAGCTTTTATTAAAATTTATATATGGTCGCACGAAAACCTGCATAATAAAGACAACGGAAAAACTCTTGTAAATATAAATGTATTATTTCCACGTTTACAGGACAAATAATTCGTTTGGATTATATTTCAATAAACTTTTTCAGGGGCTTTAATAAAGTAAATATTAAAAATGAAATCAATTTATTCAGCCCAAACCAATTTTATTCGTTTGCTCGGAATGCAATAACATAAATTAA
Organism: Sycobia sp. Sy_11; assembly: GCA_018907035.1. NCBI lineage: Eukaryota > Metazoa > Arthropoda > Insecta > Hymenoptera > Epichrysomallidae > Sycobia > Sycobia sp. Sy_11. The sequence goes on along the minus strand of JACCIC010000218.1, from coordinate 623,749 downwards.
ACGTTTGCTGAAAAATACGAATTTTTTATTATTCAATGTATCCAAGGGTTTGTGAATGCATTGCTCTAGCACATGGAATATATAATATTACTGAATTTTAATTAATTAATAATTTGCATGCGAATTGCTCGTATTCAATTTTAGTTAATTTGAATTTTTTCGCGTAGTTTTATACATTTTCTTTTATATAACGCCTTATTATCATTATAATTATTTACATTTTTATATTAACTATATTAAATAAGTATATTGAATAGTATAATTATTATTATTATCAGTATTAGAAGATCTATATTTTATTTATCTATGCATCGTTAATACTTCGTCATTTCAATTCTTATTTAATATTCAGTATTTTTCAAATTTTCTCGACGTACCGACAAATTTGAAACACCAGAACGAGGCACCATCCAAACATACATGGATTGCAAACTATAAAATTTCCACAATTTGCTGCTAAGTAAAACGGATGTAATAGAATAGAATATGTAATAATATAGAAGGTCAAAAGTTCCGGCACTGCGCGTCTCCTCTCGGACTCTCCCGAGGGGATTCCGCTTTTACATCGCGGCAAGCGATCGATAATCGCATACTTTTGCATCTCTCTCTTTCATACGCACTCTCTCTCTCTCTCTCTCTCTCTCTCTCTCTCTCTCTCTCTCTCTCTCTGCCTCTGTCCCTCTCCGGATTTTAATAATAATTTTACGCGCTCGCGCGCTCACGGGGCGCCTTTGCAGCGGCTTACTGGTGACCATCCTGTTCTATCGGTCGATGGGCAGCTCGCCGAGCGATAAGGGCAACTTCGTCAGGGCGAGTACAAGCAAGTTCGCCGTCATGATACTCTACAGATTCGTTCGGTAAGTTTTGGAAAATAGAGCACAATTGTATACCCCATTATGCTATGTATATGTATATATATATTATATATATGATATATATATCATATATATATCATATATATATATATATATATATATATATATATACATATATATGTATGTATGTATGTATGTATGTATGTATGTACTTTATATATAAATTCGTACTTGGCTGTTCAAGGCTGACGCCGTCATACCTGTTCGTCCTCGGGATCAACGTGATCGCCATGAAGTACGCCATGTCCGTGACGGTCTTCTCGCCCCAGATCATCGATCACAACACGTGCGAGCAGTTCTGGTGGAGAAATGCCCTCTACGTGAACTCCCTCTATCCACGCACGGAAATGGTAATATACGTTCGAATTTAACTATTTTTTTCTGCTCTTATGCTCTCTTTTTCCGTTTCTTTATGTTGGCCACTTATTCTTCTTTTTCTTTTTTTTCTTCTTTTTCGCTCATTGCCACTGCACTTTTTACACCTAGTTTTACGCTGCGAATAAAAGTGACTATTATATTACTAATAATTTAGAAAAATTTAATATAGACCTTTAGTTCTTTCATTTTATTTCTTCTACTTACCCTTTCTTTATTATCAAAAATTGATTTTTCTTTATAATCCGCATTATCGTTCGTACAGAGCGGAGCTCTTTTATAAAAATTTACGCATCCACATATAATACATGGATTTTTATTCTTTAATAGCAGATCGATCAATGAACGGTATTTGGCGGAAATTTTAAAGAGCCCAATTCTTGCGAGCATATTTTAGATATAAACGCTTTCCATTAGGAACTATAAACGGGTTGACTTTGTTGCGCATATATATATATATATATATATATATATATATATATACATATATATATATATACATATATGTATATACTGTGATTTACTGTCGTGCACATAAACTCGCGCGTTACTAAAGGTATAATGAAAATTATCGAGACGCGTAAACGGAACGTAAACGGGAACATTACTCTTCTCTAGTAAAATGCACATACATATATGTGTATATATATATATATATATACAACATATATATATATATATATACACACACACACATATATATATATATATATATATATATATATATATTTTAATTGCAACGGCGCTAGGCGTAAGTCTCGGGCGTTATGAATTTATGAATTTTATACAAATTATCTGTACACTTATTAAAAGTGGGTATAAAATTCGAAGTTTATACCGACGCTCCTAAAATGTGCGCTCATAACTGCGCGTAATATTCTCGCTCGACCAGTCTGAATAATTTGCATCGGCCAAAGGCCAAATATGCACGCGTGCTGCTGGAAGACTCGTTTTGAAATTCGCGAATATATCAATTCCCCTCCCAAAAAAAAAAAAAAAATAAAACAAAACGAATGAAACGAAAAATCTTCCAGTTTATTCGAAAGCACGTTTATTCGAAGTACATAATAAGACGGGAAAAGTTATCGCTGGCGACCGCGCGCGTATCGCCGCGTACAAACATCGTAAGAACCAGCGAAAGATTGTCGGAGGTATAAAGCGAAGAAAGAGGAGGGAGGAGGATGGAACAAAAAAAAAGGAAGGAAGCAGTTCGCACGTCCCGGCAAAACCATCGTTCGCGCGGTAGTTAAGACGACCGTTATCGGATCCCTTCGTCGGGCGAGGGGGTGAGAAGGCTGGAAGATAGAGAGAGAGAGAGAGAGAGAGAGAGCAATGCGCTTGACACCGCGCGTCCTTCGATTTTTCCTCAAGGGGCACCCGGCCGAGGTCCGTCGAGTCGCGGGCTGGCCGGGAGGCGCGGACGAGGACGGCGACGTAGCTCGTTTTCTTCGGCCCCCCGAAGAGGGACGAGCTTATAACGCGCGCGCGTTATCCGGCCGCGGCTCGTTATTCGAGCTCCCGTCGCGCTGCTCCGCGCCACCTGTCGGCCGTGCGCGACGCTTTCGGCTGCATCGCCAGAATGTACATCGCATTATCAACCTCTCGCGTTCTCGCTATAAATATTATCGCTATATCGATAATATTTTCTGCATGGTATAAAATTCTTCCTCTCTGCATCTGATAATTCTCAATAAAAGTATTATTCAATTTTTAATGAATTTCAATAGCTTAGTCTTTCATAAAGGAATTGTAATATCATTTACGCGTGTTTGTTTATAGGCAATTAAAAATTACAGATTGCGCTTCCACTATCTTTTTGTATGCGTTTCATTAATTAGCGCGTTGTTATTCTAATATTTTTTAAAATATCATTAGAAGAAGAAAAATTATTATTCTTTTAAAAAGAACATTTTACCATATGAAAAGAAAATCAAGTACCAGAAGAAATAAATACGCGTTACCTCGAATGTATAATAAAATTCAGCACACCTATTTGATGTGAAGTTAAAACGAGGAAAAAATCTTAAAAAATAGCTGTTGGTGAAAACAATAAAGACGCTAGGAAGATCCAATAGTATAGTCGCATAGAGAAAAGACAAAACATTTGAGCAAGACAAAACTTAGCATTGAGGCGGTAGATATATATATATATATATATATATATATATATATATATATATATATAAGAGAAATGAAGAAATAAAAGAAAGAATCTTAAGATGGCTAAAAATATTAGTAAACAAAGAAATCAAATCAGGATATAAGAACCGAGATATAAGAAAGAGTATAAAACAATCATAAAGAAAACACTGCCTGGCCATTGCAAGGTTAGATAAGGGAAATAAATACGAATAAAATGTAAAAAAAATAGGAGAGCGATAAAAAAGCAACTTTATCGGACAGCACTAATATCGACAAAGAAATCGAAAAATTCTTCAACAAAGCGCAAAGGAAAAGCATAAGCAGAAAGAATAAGCAGAAAGAATAATAGCAGGTGTACAAATGTGCACAATACAAATCTGGTTTACAATTTTTATGTATTGAGTAATATCGATGGGCATCGCGCGTACATTGTAGTCGAAATTGTAAAATTTGCAAATTCGAAAAGTCAAGTAAATTTTTTATTTTTTACCAGGCTGAAACAAAGTGTCGTATGCACACTGCTATTTCCTATTATTATATATAGCTATTGTTAACTATTATATATTATCGTATTATAACGGTCTATTCAACGAAAGATGCCCTTTAAAATCATTCAATCCTCGATGTAAATTCCGATTGACCCAATTCAAATTTGACGAATCCATTAGAATCAGCGCCTTTATAAATTTATCAAGCGATCGCGCTATTTCGACGCTCGACCTAACGGTAAGGAGAGAGTGAGAGAGAGAGAGATATCCCCAACGAGGATAACAGCTCTCAGTGTGTGATTATGCGTGGGCAAAATTGATAGACGACATTTGTCCCCGTCCACGATTACCGTTAGCGCTTACATCGGCTGCAGTTCGCGCTCGGTCGCGTTTCGTTCGATCCGCGGCGTGGATTCATGTAAGACACCCCCCTAAGAATATGCGGATCAGGCCTGTGCGACTCGAGGATCTAAACTCTCTCTCTCTCTCTCTCTCTCTCTCTCTCTCTCTATATCTATATATATATATATATATATATATATACAACCCCTTTACTATCCCCGCCCACCACCCCCCTCTCATTCTTCGTCGCCATCTCGTTTCCAGTGCATGCTGTGGAGCTGGTACATGGCCAACGACATGCAGTTCTACGTGCTGGGCATATTTCTACTCCTGCTCTCGGTCCGCTACTTCCGGGCGGTCGGCGCTCTCGTCATCCTGCTGATGGTCTCGTCCTGGTTCACCACCTTCTCCATCGCCTACAGCAACGACTACGTGGCCAGGTGAGAATTGCCGAGCGCGCCCTCAGATATGCCCTCGTACCGCCGCGTTTCCCCCTGCCGGGCCGTCCTCTTGGCCGCGCGCGGGGTAAAATCACCTCGCCTCCCCCCCCCCCGGTCCCTCCGCCACTAGCCGTCCGACGCCCGGCTGGCTATCTTTGGAAATTTATCGGTCGAAGCGGAGAATGTGGAGGGGGGACGGGCGTCCAGATTCAATTACCGGGCTATTACGCGCTGTCGGGCGCCGGCGTAATACGTGCGTGGTTATGGTGGGCGGTCGGGGGAGGAATGGGGGTGAGAATTCATTAGTTAGGGGGTGGATGGGGGCATGTAACGCGGTACCTCGTTTTAATTAGTGTAACGGCTGCTGCTGCTGCTGCTGCTGCTGCTGCTGGGGTGTTAAACGCGCGGGGTGCGTGCACGCGCGCGCGACGCCGCTCATTAGAACGACGACGCCGATGGATGGGCGAGCGACAATATCGTAACGATCGGCGAGGGGGGGGGGAGACGAGTGAAAATGTACCATCGTCGGATTTGAACGGCCGTCGATCGTTATAGATTGCGCTTGAAACATTGGGCGTCGCGATACTGTAACTTCGTCAAAGAATTGGATCGTAAGAAATAATCGAGTTGGTCTTTCGATCGCATCTCTCGGTCCGGACCTTTATGAATTTGGATCTTTTCGTTCTTGGATCGAAGGTAATCACGCGACGGGTGATCTTTCGGGAATCGTCGCCTGATGGAGCTCGCGCATTGCGTATCTCCGCATTCAATAACAAAAATAGCATCCCGATTAACGAAAAAACAAAACAGATTTTCAGATTTGTATTGATTAATTTTCGACAAATTTACAGCGTTACGAAGAAACGACTGAATTTCGGACAAATCTGGCGATGCCATAATTTACTGGAATATTATACGTACTTACGGCATACTTTATTACACGCGAGTATTTCGAAACGTTCAACTTCAAAGCGCAGGTACTCGTTAGTAATTATTAATCGCTATTTTTTGGACTTCCCTTTCATGAAATGGTCCTTTAAAATGCAACTTTTAAGTGCACTCGACGATTGCTCTTGTAAAAGTGGATAAAATTTTGTTTCATTACGTTTTCATTTTTTCTCTCATTCCTAGGATAGTTCGATTCAATGTAATATAGTTTTAATTCATTCGCCGCATTACATTAGTAATAACTTACTTTTATAACATGGATTTTTTTCATTATTGTTCATTTGTTCCAGAAAAATTAATTAAACAACATCGTGATTGAAATTGAATATCTTCATTTTTTAGACTTTAGTTTCATCTATCGCATCTTCCGTAAAACTTTATGCGTCGCATGTATTCGTAGCGCAATCATCGTGTCGTATTTTATCTCAAAATAAACGCAAATATATTAAAAAGTGAATAGAATGTCTTTGAGAAACTTTATTGCGAGAGCTGAAGCTTTGGTATAGATTTTTATTTTTAGTCGGTAAATTTCGGCGTATTAAAGTAGCTTTTTCACATGCTTATTTGAATAAGAGCTTCTATCGGGATAGAGACTCTAAGTAATATACACACAATACGATATAAAAAAAAAAAACATTTACAGATGATACATGCTTGAAGCAAAGCTACACCGTCGGGCTTTTAGATAACACCTTTCTATATGAAAATGGAGCGCACATATACATTTTCGCCACTGCAGTCTTTTTTCAAATTTTCAATTTTGGACAAATGACTCGGGGTGATAATTTAACTGAATTTTTTAATATCTGAATTCTGCCGTATATGGAAATTTTTATTATTTATTCGAACACAAATCATATACAGAAGTTGATAGGACGAATTCTTTTTCCTTTAATTATAATTAGTAAATTTTTCATTAAAACATTACGAACATAAATTTTTAAAAAATAATTATTTTTAAAAAAAAGAAAAAAAACGAACCATAAATTTCCAAAAACAAGTAATATTGAAAGCAATAATAATAACAATTTCGTTGGCAAATCCGCAATTTTCGCGTATTTCAATGCGCACGGAATTATTCGTTGGCCGCGTAATTTTCGCGCAACGACGGGGCGTAAAATGAAAAGTCGAATATCCAGTTTTGCAAAAACTAATCAAATTTTGACATTTACCCGCGATACATGAAGCCGGCCTACAGTGTACTTATATACTCGCAGCCGCATGATTTCACACACACAGACGCGCGCGCGTGTGTGTGTATGTGTATGTGTGTGTAATCGTATATAAATCGACTATGGATATTGCCAAAAAAAAATAATAATTTGCCAGTATGCGGCTGCGCGGATAAATCAAATATATAGATATATATCTACGCTTTGCTTTCCGCCCTAGGATCCAGGAGCCCTTCGCCCTCTTCGACGAGCTCTACGACAAGCCCTGGCTGAGGGCCGGCCCTTACTTCGTCGGCACGATGACCGGCTATCTGCTCTTCAAAACTAACTGTAGCATCAAGATGCCACTGGTGAGTGCTCGGGAAGTGGGATCGAAACTGACCCTTTTGTTTTTCTCCAAATGTCGACTGGTTGCCCGTCACCCGGACTCGTGTCGGGACTGGTATTCGAGACCAATGAAAGACCTACGAGGCGAATTTCGTAGAGGTGACATTTTGAAATAGAACAGAGAAACGGGGATATGTATGTATGTATACATACATTCACGTATATATATATGTGTGTGTGTGTGTGTGTGTTTGTTTATATAAACGAACAATATGATAAGTTTTATATCCATATATACATAGATATTGTACATTCGCCTTAGTCTATTTCAAAAATTCGCCTCCTGATACTTTTTTCAAAGGAATTTCATTGTTTTTATAGAAGACTGATCCTTACACAATTCTGCATGTAGCTTTACATAACACTTCTTGTATACAATACACACACGCGCACACACGCATCTATGTCAAGCGATTTTAACTTTCGTTAAAATGTTCGTGTGATCGTAAACTTTTAAAACGTTAGTGCCTTTGAAAAAAAAAACCCATAACCTCTTGTAACTCAATGACTGGCAGTAAGAGAAATAAGATTTTCTAAGAGAAGGAATAATTTTCACCCCAATTCGTTGTCTATTTTACAATCTTTGACGTTTTTGACATCTAGTCAAAGATGCAGCATAGAACACTTCTTCGAAAACGTGGGTTTTATTGCTGCCTGAAAATATATCTGTATTTTGTAACTAAACAGTCAACTGAAATGTACTTCTTGCAGAGAATTACGCGAGTTTAGTTGGTTAATATAACTATTAGAACTAAAGTTTTTGAAAGACCCAAATGTACAGAAATTTTGAAGGGAATTTCGAATATAAAAGCTTTCGTTTCAGGCGACGTCCATCTTCTCGGGGTAGTATTTACGAATATTTAATAGATATTTTGAGAATTTCTGATAAACTTTACAAACATTAACCAAAGAGTAATATAATAAGATACAGTCAAAAATTTTAACGTAAGTTTGATGAAAATCCGGAATCATAGTGGTATCTCACCATGAGAATAGAGGACATTTGAATTTTCTACAATAAACCGTACAACTACAGACTGTCACTATTATTCAGATTCATTAATTAAAGTAAACTTACAGTTAATAAGTAAAAGTTAAAAAAATAAAATGAGTAAAATTACAGTTTACTGAAGATGTCTTATGCAAAAATCTAAAAGGCCGTTAAGCAAATCTGTTAATCTGTCATTACTCAAGGGGATAGTGTAAAAAGGTTGTAAGAATACAAGCTATTTTTTTAAAGGCCACTGACCTTTGCAACATCGACACACGGATACAGTATAAATATTTATATATTTTGCAACTCAGAGCAATGCACATATTGACCTTTACGCGCAAATCTACCAGCCGACAATTACGGGATACGCCGCCGCGTCCGATTGTATCGGTAACACCCTGCGCACGCTCGCATCTACGTGCACACACGCACAATACCGTGGGATCGTTTTTGCTGTTAGATGGCAACGAAAACGTTTTATATCCCCATAATCGTCGTTACTTCGGCCAACTGCGCGCATGATCCACGGCTTAGTTATACGCCGTTTTACCGCGAATCATTTTAAACGGAGCACCATAAAGATAATGCGAGCCGCGCGATTACTATACAAATGCGTTTCTTTGTTTATCCTTTCTCGCGTTGCGCTGGAAAATTTTCTCAAGCGGCCGATAAAGAGGTTAGGTAGACGATTTGTGTGACCCGTACGGGCATGATAGAGCGCGACCGAGCCGTTAAGTTTCGCATGTAAATTTCTTTGTCCGGCTATAATTCAACGTCTGCGCACTGTTTACCAATACGTGTTGTTTTTTGCACGCACCTCTTCATAAAACAGTAATGGTTGCTTTAAACGCAGCCTCGGTTTTCAAATAATATATATATATATATATATATATATATATATATATATATATATATATACCCATATTCATACATACATACATACATACATACATATACATGTATACACATATATATAGATGCAAACGTGCGGTAAGTTACTAAACGCGTCGTTAAATTCGTGCTAAATGAATGCATTCATCTTTCTTTCTTCCAATGCCCATTGTTTCTTTTTGTTTGGTTTTTAGCAGAGCTAAACTTTATCGAATATATTATGCAAACGATTGTACTGCCGCGCATAGATTAAATGTACAAGTCTTTAAACCCCAAAGTTTTTGCTTCGTAAATTTTGTTTGTGGCAACGCAATAACAATAGAATGTAAATTAAACGCTAATAAGAATTTATTTACGACGTGTCAAAGTTTACATTTTAAAAAGCTTTCTCAACAATAAATTATATTATCGAAGTAACATATATATATATATATATATATATATATATATATATATATATATATATAGATATAGATATAGATATATATATATATATATATATATATATATATATATATATATTGTATATTTTCGGTATATAGAGTATAAAAGATTTCGATATTTTGTTGACAATTCTTTAAAAACTGCAATAAATTAAAATTCATAAATTTCTTGTGCACCATATGAATAAACAACCACCTACATCTTTGTCATTTTTGTTTTCAATTTTATTATTAGTCCAGTATGTAAGTAACATTTCTCAACTATAGATATTTCTCAACTAAAGATAACATTTTCGAAAGAGGAAAATAATTAACGTCGTTAAATGAGAAAATTCATTCAGCTATTGCGCATGTGAAACAATAAATTTCAGTACATGGATAATAAAGCTGAACAATAAATTATATTCAAATTTTTCTACGTCGTGATCGAAGTTGATCCATTATTTTACTAAACAAGAGGGCGGAGGGGAGCTTTCTGGCATCTTTTCGGTACGAAACCTTCTGCGAATTTACGAGATACACATAAAAAAAAACAACAAACAAAAAGAAATAAAAAAAAAAAAAAGAAACACCCTTTCCCCAACGTCTGTCTCTTTCTCTCATTCTCTCGCCCAGCTCCTCCGGCTCCTCGGCTGGCTCGCCTCGTCCCTGACGATGTGCTCCCTCGTCTACGGCCTCTACCCGGAGAACCTGAGCGTGGCGGTCAGCTCGGTGTACGCGAGCCTCGGCCACACCGCCTGGGCAGTCGCCGTCGGCTTCGTCGTCGTCCAGTGCTGCACGGGCGCGGCCCCCCTCGTCGACAGGCTGCTCTCGCTCAGGCTGATCTATCCGCTCTCGAGGCTCACGTATTGCGCCTACCTCGTTCATCCGATGATCATGATGTTCACCTCGACGCAGATGGACGGGCCCCTGCATCTTCACAACGGGATCGTGGTAAGGGGGAATTGTTTCTTTCTATATTTTCTTCTTTTTTTTTTTTATCAATGCCGTGGTCGTTCGATATAGGTCCAAATTTTTTAACTAAATCCGCAAGAATCGCTATTGTATATATTAAATATTTTAAATCATTGGTAAAAAAGTTCGATACAAAAGAGATGGATAATTTTTTTTTTGGAAATTTTTTCTTTTAGACAATAACGTCAGGAAAATATCATTACGATGTTGAGTACAACGTTAGTTATTAATGATTATAATAAAAGGAAACGAAAATTAATAAATATTTGATGATATAATTCTTAAATAAACATTAGGAAGTTCTAGTATTTTATTTAAATCTTTTTATTTACTCTATGTTTTCTCATATCATTTTTTTCTCGAATTATAGATTATTCTTAACCTATTCAATTTGAGCAAATTTAAGGTAAAATAATTTAAAAAGCAATATACTTATGAAGTATGAATTGAGTTTAGGTTCAAAGATAGTTAATTTATAATTTTAAAGAGCATAATTAGAAACTTAAAATATATTATCTGTATCATATTAGTTGTAAAAAGAAAAAAAAAACTTAATTCTTGCCTCTTAAATATTAAATGAACCAACTGAAAAAAGTACAATTAGTATGATTAATTCTTACGGTCTTTTAATTTGATCGCAATTTTAGTATAATGAAAACATTCACCTTGAGACATAAATGTTCAATCTGTACTTTGATTATTTATACATGGATTTAGAAAATTTTATAAATTTAATGGCTTTACCCGTTCTTAACGTGTCTTGCCTAAAATTAATCATGATAAAATTGTTTCATAACTTTTTTCTGCCTTTTTTATTTAAAAAATGTACGTTTTCAGCTATTAAATAAAAAGAGATAAGCCTATATTGTAACGATTATTTGTATTAAATTATACTAAAAATATTTTTTTCATAGTTTTATCAGTGTCCTAATTAATCATGAATTAATTTCATTTGAGAGAATATAAAGCTTAATTTTAGATCAATATCTTGGTGATTAGGATTTTTTGTAAATTGTTATTAGGAAATGGCCGCCAAACAATGGTACTTTTATTAAAACGCTTATTGAAAACATCATATAAATCTATATCAATTTCAATAACTTGAATTACCTTTATTAGTATTTCTTTTGTGTTTAATCGCGACGTCTATTTGTAATTCGAAAAGGTAATAAAAACGTGTCGAAATTGCAGGAGGGCGATAAAAACAAGTAAACAAATATCTTCGCTTATTGCCGCCTTGCCGAATGATTCAATATCATATTTTACAGTCAATATTGCAATTTTCAAGTCGATTTCCCACGTTTATTTGTATACGCTCCAATTTGTCGCTCTTCGATGTACATTCAAAATAATATATTATATATATTGATTTTGGCTCTTCATTATTAAAAGTGTCGAAACAAAAAGCAGAAAAAAAGTTTTTACATTTTTCTAATAAAAGAACGCGAAGTTAAACTTTTTCATTAACCGTCATTTTTCAAACATCACACAAAGGATGTGGGCGGAGGGTGGGGGGGGGAGCAATAATCAATTTACGGCAAATAAACGTCGGTCGGGCAAAGCCATATGTATATTCGAATGATTTACAGACTGCTGAAATGTTCGTCCGTAATCTGACAAGAGCATCCCAATGAATCATCCGCGCCCCTCTCCAATTTTTAAACGTTCGATTTTCTTTTTTTCCTGCTCAACTACATATATATCACTCAAGGCACATACTTTCATATCGGTCCAACGAAATCCGGAAAAATCCTCACGTTCTCTTTTATCTCTCCCTCTCTTCCCCCCCGCGTGATTCTTCCGCCTTTGCTCGCCGCACGCATCGATCGACCGCCCTCCCTTCGCCGGCCGGCCGCTCCCGAGCATTTCAGCAGTAACCGCGCGGGACGACGAAATTTTCTTCTCCTTCATTCTTTTTTTATTTTTTTTTTTTTTTTTTGTTTTTTTTTTCGTCTCTTTTTCACGCTATCTCTCATTCCTCATTCTTTTCGCAGCTCATTGTCTACTTCGGGAACTTCGTCGCCTCCTACCTAATGGCTTTCTGCATTTCCGTGGCCTTCGAGGCGCCCATTGTTAATTTGCTTAAATTAGGACTGTCGCCCCAGAAGAGGGCGAGGTAAAGTGGCGCGAGTGGAAGGAAGAAGCGGCCCCTCGGATATTCACCGTAGCATTAGTATATGTATGTATATAATAATGCGGCGCACCGGGGTCGAGCCATCGGGACGATTTGCTCGAGTAAGTATGTAAAGGAGAACTACTTGCTTCTTCTTTTCGTTGTTTTTGTTAAACTTAATGTACTCTCTCGCGGCCAAGTCAAATCTATACCTAAATGTAACTAATGAAACGAGATTAAAGTTGGTTTGTGATTGAAGTATGCTAATGTATATTAGACACGTATGATTTTAGTGGTCCTAACTGACTTTTACCGTGTAGCAATTCATTCGTTGGCAATGTGATAACTCACGGCGAATATGGATGAGCCAATGAGAGATATATAGTATTTTTTAGTTTTTTTTTTTTTTTTTTTTAAGTTCTAGAGTTATTTTCCAAAAATACTCGAGTCCCATTGCCATGGTCAACGTTAATCATTTTCGAAAAGTATAATTTTCCGCTCCTGCGAGAGTGATTCCGTTAAAAAATAAATAAATTTCACCTTAAACAGTACTCGAAGTTTCCTATCAAGATTAAATTGAAGATTACATCGAAGATTTTTGTCGCGTGCCCTTAATCCCGACGAGATAAATAGTGCGTGAAAAAATTCGTTATCTGCTCAGTTACATGTGCGGCCTAGTCTTCATTACACAAGGGATAATATTAACTTTTAAAAGTAAGTTATAGGGTAGCTAAGAGATACGCGTCTAATATTTTGTCACACACACACACACACACACACACACACACACATATATATAGCAAATTTCATTCACTTCGGTAAGTTATATATACTTAGGCATTGCATGCGATTACTATTTATAACTGTAAAGTTCTATCGTCTCCTTTTTTTCTCTCTCCTCGTGATTTCAGAAATATATAGACAATACGTATACTTGGTTACTCGTCGACAGCAATATGTATATATATATACATATATATATATATATATATATATATATATATATATATATATACATATAGGATAATGGACTAACAGGCCGAGAAAGAAAATTCCGATCCACGGTTTGGAAATGGCCAGAAGGACGAGACTGCACGTGGCATAACCCCCACGACCCCTCGACTCTCGACGAAGGGCTGGCCGGGAGGTGGACAGCGCTCGCAACATCGGCCTGTCATATACGCGGAGCGTTCGGCAGCTTTTGGAATTCAGATATAATCCACACGGGCAGAAGAGGAGAGGAAAAAAAAAATTTTTTACCGCCAACTCACAACTGAAGCTGGGAAAATTTCAGGGGCCAAGCTCATAGGAGCGATAATAATTTCGTAAACGACATGGGGCCGATGGGGGAAGGTTTGCGATGGAATTTTGTATCGGCTTGTTGGTTATATATAGCTTTACAACTTAAGCCTGTAGTTAGATCGTAATATTATATATATATATATATATATATATATATATATATATATATATATATATGTATACATCGCGCACGATAATTTTCGTTTTATTGTTACCGATGGCGTTTAAGTTATATGTACTTTTATATAAATACATGTGTATTCTAGAGCTTGCGTGCTCACCGATACTTTTCGGAACGAGCGCATTCGCCCGTTCTCGTTCCGGGATCGCGTCGATATATATATATATATATATATATATATATATATATATATATATATATAGTGAAACACGATCGAAACCATATACGATTTTATTCGTTCAAACACTGGGGGCGAAATCGAGTGACGTCGAATTTCGAGGATTACCTTTTTGTGCAATACAAACGGGGAGGGGCTACAGAGGAGAGCAGGGACGAGTTCACTAGGTCTACACAAAAACTCACATTTCTCTCGAATAATGATAGGTTGTAAAATAATATTATTTAATAAATTTTAAACATATATATATATATATATATATATATATATATATATATGTTTTAAATATATAATACTTTCATATTTTCATACAGATATACGTAAGTTTATAATTGAATAAGTGCTGTTTTTTAAATATTAATTTTTACATACAGTATTTAATATAAACATTTCGCTCTAATTGAATTGAGAACAGCAAACTATTATAACGAGTTCTAGTTTTAACTTTACTTGATGTACAATAGGATATAGTATTATCTAAATCACTAATTATAATTGAACTGCTCATTATATCTAATAATATTGTAGAGCTAAAGAATAATTAGATATATGATAATTATGTATAGCTTCGTATTTTATAAGTAGAACGATTGTAAAGCGTCGGGATAATTCTTTTTGAAACTCGATAATGAATTATCAGAAAACTATGTTCTATGTTCATTATACGTTCGCGAGATACTTTAGTCAGAAAATTCAATATAAGGGAGAATTTTATAAAGCTGCATCCCCGAATGTACAAAAATCAGTGCTAATAAATTATTCAGTTTGAACAGTCAGTTACTCGGCTTCGAAACAACGCAATAGGGTTTTTTTTTTAAGAACATAAAGATTGAAGTCCCTAGTTTTTGATGCTCCGTCATTACATTTTCAATCTGAAAACCCTAAATTACATGATCTTGAATAATATTAAAAAATCATTCGAAACTTATATATGAGCATGAATAATTTTTTTTTCGACGATCGTCTCGATAAAGCGTCTTGAAATTCAATTTTTCTACTTTATGAAAAACAACAAAAAATTTTTGCAATCTTGTAAAAAAGTCAAAAACTTTAACCAATTTTAACCCGTTTTTACAATGCTGTTAAAATGAGAAGAAAAATGAGAATGGAAAATTTTGAAGTAATCGAGGGGAAACATTGTTATTCTCAGTGGTCCGAAAATTCTGAAGAAATTTATCCAATCCCGTGAAATTTTCGAATCGTTAGAAATTTTGAAATTGAAAGCAGACAATTTGCATCGCTTTACGACCCTCGTTGTAAACGCTCACCGATTAGCAAGAACAACACGTTATATGTTGGTTTTAGAAATGAATGAAGCGAGTTGTATTTTTAGACCTTCTTTTTCCGAAATTCTGGACAAATGACAAAAACCCTGCGAAAGCGACACTAAAATAAACGGTGCACGGCTTTTTTTTTAGAAATAAAGAAGCAGGATCGTATTTTTAGACCTTTTGTTCAATGTAGTTAATAAAATAAATGCTCAAACCGAGTTGCGAGTTGCGAAACTTGTGATAATGTTGAGGTTGAAAGTATTACCTCGAAATCAAAAATCTAGGGACAAGATTAAAAAATGGAGATTTTAACCTGGTTTTTTTTTTATATAAATGGACCTGCTCCGAAATTACGAAGTTGAGTAATCGAAGTTTCCAAATTGAACTAATTTTCGAATCTCCGCTTCGGTTGTTAGATAGTGCGTTAATTTTAGCGCGTGCGATGTACATATTATGTCATTAAAAAATTTCGTTCAGCGCATTTTGGTTTTTAACGCGACGCGCGCATCGACGGCCCGACGAGTTTTCGATGCAATTGGAAAAAAGAACCTTGATTCGCGAGACCCGTATCCCGGCATCGCCACCCTTGGTCGTATATAAATCGAAAGAAGAAAGAAAAAAAGGCGGTCGGTCCGACTTGTTTAAATCGCGTCGGGGGCGCCGAGCACGCGAGCCACCAAGACTCCGCGCTCCGAGAGCCGCAGCAGTGTGGGAGAGAGAGAGGGGGGGAGGGAGGGATATGGGCCGTGACTTTGAAAGTCCAATGCAAACCTTGCTATATATATATGTATATATATATATGCTCGTGACTCGCTTATTACGCTCCCGTCCACCCGCCCTTCCCAGCCGGGCGACAAGAGTTCAAGGAGTGCGCATTAGCGCTGCATCGCTAGTCCGCGCGAAGAAGGTTGACGGGACGAGGGGAAGGGCGAGACGACGGGTCGGATGTACATGCATAAAATATCGCGCGCGCGCGCGCGCGGGCAAGACCACTGCGCCAAGAGGCCGTCTTATTTTCTCGCGCGCTCTCGTCCCCCCGCTGTCACCGTGGCGTCTGCAAAATTTATCGGCCCCTCCGCGGAGCCCTTGATTGTTGATTTAGGGAGCTCTCCCGTCCCTCTCTCTATATCTCTCTCTCTCTCTCTCTCTCTCTCTCTCTCTCTGCCTCTTCCTTCCCTCCGGCTTTGCCCCCGGGCGGGGGCATAAATCATGAATCCGCTGGAGTGCACCTCCTTCCCCGCACCCTCCCTTCTTCACCACCTTCTCCACCTCCTCCTCCTCCTCCGCCTCCTCCTCCCCAGCCGCCCTTTCTGTCTGTCGTGCGCGCGTGACCCAACGTCGACGATGAGGAATTTCCGGCGCATTGCCGCATAGCTCGGCGGATGTTTTCTTTCGAATTTGCCACCAATGCGTGTGTGCGCATGCGTGTGCGTGTGCGCACGTGCACGTACGCGTATATTGCTTTATCGCAATTTAATTAGGGGAGTTTTGGGATTTTATCGGAACGCTCTCGCGCCGCCGCCCGCTGGAATATCAATTTTTCATCCCCTCGAATCCCACCTTCCGCGCGGGGCACTGTATACGCTGTTGGGAAACAAAACGATTGTAAGTTCAGCAAAGTAGATTTCCGATCGGGGAGGGGTGTTTGTGTGTGTATTTTTATGCGTGTGTGCGTGCGTGTGTGTGTGCGTGCGTGTGTGTGTGTGTGTGTTTGTGTGTGTGTGGGTGTGTGTGTGTATCCGTACGTGCGAACAGAATGAAAAGATTCCGGAGAAACGAATTGAGATTCTGACCAGGTTCACCGCGAATTATATCATTGCATTTTTCGTAAGACGAACATCTGCGAGTGCATTTTTTTAACGTTTATTGCGATTCTCGTTATAGTCATTATAAAGGCACGTTTTTTTTTATTAATTATTTCTTTTATTTATTGCTCATTTGATTTTATTCTCCGAATCTCTTTTGAAGAACAGATTTTAATTAATCTTCACCATTAAACGCCATCGAACCGATGATTTGTACATTTACGAGCGTAATAAAAGAAATGCACATTATCGTGCAATAGTATATAAAAATATAAGAAATACACATCTTTGAAATAGAGATTAATTGTAGTTTTAAGTTCGTAGCCTATCTATAATAACTAATTTGTACATTTGATTATACCAAATTTGTAAGCTAGATTAAGAATTTTTTTTGTAAAACTATATCAATTTGTGGATAATAAACGTTTTTTTTCAATTTTAAAATTTATTTAATCGAAAGTTAAGGTAATTAAAATATATGTATATATATATATATATATATATATATATATATATACTTAAATATATAAATAAATTATATATATATATATATATATATATATATATATGAAAGTAAAAAATTTTTTATACTCGTTACAGAATTTTTTACTGATCGAATTTTATACCGACTTGAAAATTCGTTCTTTTAATGCTTTGCAAAGCTAAAACGCGAAAACGCCAATCTTAGACTACTAGAAACTGGATAGTGAATATGATACAGCTCATTTGCAATTAACTAGAAAGCAAGAAGAATTACAATAAATCCCAACAAACATATACGTGCACGCAATGTGTAGTGCAAAAATTACTAATGTGAAACCGTATGCGCACTCTATGTACCGTACTTGAATTACTGCAATTGAGCGTATTGCTGTTCTCTAATGAATACCCGCCATAACCGACTGCAATAAAACTGCGTATGTTGGATAAGATCATGCTTAAATCTTAATTAAAGCAGCAGCAGATTTTACATCCCAATGAACGATAATCGTTGAATTTTGTAACGACAAAGGTGGATCATAAATCACTAGCCGTTACAAATTTCAATGCGCGTTAAAAGCCGGCTTATCTAACGTCTCGTATCCCCGAAAATCGATCTGACTTTATAGCGCAAAAAATGCGAATGGAAGGGAGCTGCGAATTTTTAAAGTAACAGGCGAGCAAGAGAGACGGTGAAAGGAGTAAAAGGGCGAGGAGGAATGGGAGCGGGGGAATGAAACCGTCCCATTCGATTCGATGAAAATTGAATTGCAAATGTTGCCGCGGCCCGCGAGGACCGAAGGAAAAATCGGGATTTTGAGCGCGCTTTGAAAAAGTTAACCCGCTAATCCGGCGGCCAACGAGGCGAGCGAAAGTTTAATCCTCGCCCGATATACGCCCCTGGGTCCGTTATAAAAGCGCAATTATCCGTCGGAATTTACGGGAGTTTTTTTTTTAGATAACAACAGCCAGTCTGAAATTTACAAGTCCGAGTAATCCGTAACCGGCCACCGATTCCGCATTAGTTATGCAAAGTAACTTTCGCAGGCGCGCACGTCTTCGCGATATTGCGCAATTTGTTAGTGGATTTTTAATACATAGAATTAGCTTACTCGCACGCGCTGGAAGATACGGGCATTCCGTTACGAAGTAAATGACCCCTTGCTTTACGATGGGTATCGTTTTCTTACGTAAATTCGGCACAATGCTCGCCCGTTACCAGAAATGTCCATCGAAATGGAATGGATTCGTTATAAAATGAAAAAAAAAAAACAAACAACATTCTTTGCTCCAAACAGGGAGAATGTTTATTTCTCACAAGGGGAATTTTTTGCTCGGTATATCAATAACTTTATACTAAACATAATGAAATTTCTTCGCGTAGATAGAGACGCAAGTTGGTTTCTCTTTCGTTCACATATACGAATAAAGAATTAAATTTGAAAATATAAACGCTTCTCGGTTACGGTACTTTTAATTAATAATGAAAGAATAACAGAAATATAGTGGAAATTTTTAATAAAAAAGGGCAATTCGGAGTAAATGTCAGGCTTTATTGAATTTTCTTTCGGAGGCTTTACTGGGTCAAAATTTTTTTTTATGGCTTGAAAAATAGGATGTTCGAATCGGCAATTTTATTTTCGAACTTAAGTTTATAGGATAGTTTAATTTATAACTGCCTGATCTATTCGCTTCTAAAATAGTAAAAACTCATATACGTTTGTTCATCAATTTGACAGACTGAATAATAACTTTTATAAAACTTTTATAAAAACACGTAAAGGATTTTGGTTTCATTCGAGAAAAAATCCGTCAGAAACGTGTTTTGTAAAGCGCTTTCGTAAAATTTACTCGACGAGAATCGAATTCGAATCATGAAGGAGGATCGGAGTCGCCAAGTATAACGTCCGGTACTTCAATGACAGACAAATTTTGATTATTAAAATTCATCTAATTTGGCCTTGATACGCTGTATACATGATTTTTTTACTAGATGAAAAATGAAAACAAATATTTTATTATAAGAAAAGTCATTTTTATCATACTATTACATATATATATATATATGAAATTTCACACTTTTCATAAAAAAGAATTTTCTTTGCAAACAAAGAATCATAAAAGCACTATTTTCAGTGGATTTAAAAATTCACATTTAGGCAGCTTTGAATCTATTAATATTAATATCAATTCATATCAATTAATTTTAATATCAAAATTGAATCTTAAAGTTTTAATCCGATATTAAGTAGAATGTCTCGATAGCTTAAAATAAAGAAAAATCTCGGTAAAAACACGAACGATTCGGTTCTTTTCTATAAAATTAATAGATGGAAACGAAGATTGTCATGCATTGCTCCGTTACGGTAATCCGCCAACTTGTGCAATACCCATTTGCTTACAAAGGCAAAATTACACGAATTTCTTTTTTTCTTCGGAAGAGAGAGAAGTAGAAAGAAACGGTTTCAACGTCTCCGTCGACTTTTTTCTATTTTCTATTTTCTTTCCTTTTATTTTTAACACGAGAGGCTCAGTTGCTCCCTCATCGTGTACTACAGCTGCGGGTGCAATTTTTCCGCAGTCCAACAAAGGGCCACCGCCACGTGTGTATGAGCACACTTACGCGCGCAAGCACACGCACACGCTAATACATATACCCAGGCACACCGATCTCTCTTTCCTCCGTAGCTTGTAGCCCGAACTTTTATTTTTTGGTTGCGCTCGTTAAGTATACCGTGCGCGGTGTCGCATTAGCCTCGCGCCGGCCCCCGCGTTACGATTAGCTATTATACTGGTTTCTGAGCCGACAGCTCAATTGCTGCGTGGAGAAGGGATCGTTGGATACGGATATTTTTCTCTCTAAATGCATTATATTTTATCGAGGTCGTCTCGCGCAATACATATATTTCGAATTTGAAAGCTGCGCGGCGTAAAATTTGAAAATATAGCAACGGCGATTTCTCTTTTATCTATAGACAGATATCCGACGTGACCATATTTCTTTCTTTTTTTTCACAGCTGATATATATGTGAATATATATGCATATATATACATATATATATATATATATATATATATATATATATATATATATATATTACGACTGCTCTTATTTTTAAGAATAAAATTATCCGTCCTTGTTCTTTTCGCGGAGCCGAAAATTGCGCGAACTTGTTCCTTGATCTGAGTCCTGAGTCGGTCTCATTTCGCTTACACAATCGAGCTCGCTGTTATTTGCATTCTTTGAAAAGGTTTCGAAACGAACCCTTGTCGGGCAATTGGTCGCCACACCTCCACGCGGCTGCTCGTTTCGGGGGGCGTTTTCGGGGCAAAATGTTTCGCCAGCCTCGCGCCGCGTTATCCTCGGCCGGATTTTCGAAAATCCTGCCAGCCAGCCGTTATTTTCACAGCGCAAAAATTCTAACTCGACTTTACGCCGATGCGCCTACGTACGGGAGACTTTTTTTCATTCTTCTTCATTTTTTTCTTTCTTTTTTTTTTTCTTTTTTCTTTTCACCGATGCGGATGCATGCGTAATCCGTGCGCTCGTGTGTATGTATCTTCCTTTCCTTTAGCGCTCAACCCACTTTTAGCCGGTGCCGAGACCTACTTTTCCCGTGCATTCGGCGCGCGCGCGCGCGCGAGCGCGCCAACCCTCTCCCCCTGTCCGTCCGTCGGTTCGTACGTCCGTCCCGACCCTCCTGCGATTGCCTAATTAATTAAGGGGGCCGACCGTTACGAGCCACCTCGGCTCCCTCTTCTACGTCTCTCCCGTCGCGTCTGTCTACGTGGAGAAAGGGGGTTGGCGGACGTGGGGTGAGCGATGTCGAGAAAAGCGCCTCACCATTACAGGTGCTCGAGGCGCCGCTCATATTGTTTCGTAAGAGAATGGCCGACTCTTTATCAAACACGTCAGGACATCGTTCTCAGGTCTGTTTCTTTCTCTTTGTCACCCCCTCACAACTTCTCTCTCTCTCTCTCTCTCTCTCTCTCTCTCTCTCTCTCTCTCTCTCTCTCTCATTTTGTTCTTTCGACGCCTGGCTACATTTACGCCCGACTCTGCCCCTCTGACGTAAAGTCATATAGAAATTCGTTTGAGATCTGCAGCGGACCGAGGGTCGTGTAATAAACTTTACTAAATGCGGATGATGAACGGACAAAGTTCGCTCAATAAAAAGTCCTAATGGTTGAACTGAGAAAACATAGTTGTATAGAGAATTTAATTAAACTATCGACCAAAAATCCTAGATTGTACTAGTTTCTTAGTATATTAGATAAACTCGAATGCAGATCAATAGTATAATTTATATATATATATATATATATATATATATATATATATATATATATATAAATTCACTTATGAAATCAATAAAAAAAATTATGATGTAAATTACGAGAAAAAAACTCGCAATCCCATAAAATGATATAAAGAAGAAACAAGTTAAGTTCAATACATAGTAGCCGCAGTAAAATAGCCTGACTAAAATCTAGTCAAAGTAAGATTTTTCGAATAAACCCTTTTACGATTTTCAATTTTGCAATCAATGCAGTACAATACAAAGATAAAACCCCTTTCTTTTCAATTCGCGGGCTTACATTTTTGGATAGTCCATTCCAATTATCCAACTCAATAAAATCTAATTCAATAGGCACGCATATAACGGGGACAAAGAAAAAACAAAATTAGAGAAAAATAAATAATGAATCAATAATCATGAGCATAACATTTGTCGCAAAAGCATTAAGCCTTCCAAATATTGTACATTATATTAGGTCTTCATAAACTATCCAACCACATACAGAAAATGGATATTAAACACTACGAATGCTTATGAAATACATATATACTCATATTTATTATTATTTTATTTAATACAATGAGGGTACCGATAGACGCGTTATTTCTCTAGCGTGGTCACTTCGAGACTGAGACACCGAGCATTTACACCCGCGCCTCTTGTCCCAGTGCAATAAACGAAGATGCTGGGTCTTTAACCGCGTTGTCCCAAGTATCGTGCGGTGCGCGTAACGTCTAATGCCAACAGCTTTGACACAGATGCAATGTATTATTAAATTGCCTTGCGGAATGCATGCTTATCGAGCGTCACTAAAGCTCCTGTGAGTAAATGTGGACGTTTTGTAACTTTCGTAATAAGGGTATATATAACTCAGTGGTCGGTTGAGCACTTCGAGGACATTTAAACGGCGACCGAGAACGAAAATCTATACAATGCGCTATATACGAAGAGATTACCGCGAGATTGAATGTTCGAAGTAAGAAGAAGATGGGTAGATTGGGGAGTGTACGATTGTCATTGGGACAAACATAAAACTGAAATATTTTATCGAAAGTCAAAAGATAAAACCTTCGGTGGCTCGGTAAGACAGTGCGATAAAAATATCGTAAAACGCGAGACGATAAGAGAGAGTGAGAGAGAGAGAGAGAGAGAGAGAGAACGAATGAGAGAGTGAATTTATCCAGAAATAATCGGAAATCATTCGAAAATCATTAACACGTAGTGTTAAGTTCACGCTTGCATTTTCGTGACAACGATGGAATGGTCTGTAAGCTGTACTATATCTATATATATATATATATATATATATATATATATATATATATATATATATATATATAGATTATGTATTCTAATTCCAAATGGTTTTGTTCCAAAACTAATGTTTTTATGTAATATTTCACACATATTCGCGCACTCATACGCGTGCACATACGTACATTCAACAGATCGCATATACTAATAACGTTTTTTTTTGTTTTTTTTTTTATTGAGCTTACCCAAGCCTATAAAAAGACTTATACAGCTATAAACATATACATATATATATACATTATTATAGATACATTTTGTCTGATACAAATGCTAATTTTAAACTTTTATTATAATACATATAATGGATCATTACAGAAGATTTCCGATCGACCAATGCAAAAATATTGTATCTACCTTACAGCAGAAGATAATAGCACGCTATATATAATAACGTTCTTTCGATGTGGCAGTAGATATTTTTAATTAACGAAATGATCTTATTATATAATTATAGAAGGAGTGTACGTAGGAATAGAATAGTTCAGTTGATAAATTATTTGTATGTAAATGAGTTTTAAATTAAGTAAATTAAGTAAATTAAGTTTTCAGAGATATAAGGCATTCTTTACTATGCTCTTCAAAAAAAGCAAAAAATGATTAAGAAATTCTATATAAAAAATACAAGTGAAATATAGAAATATTGTTTCAAATGAATTATGGACCTCGGTTCATGTCGGAAACGACAAATTTAATCCAATTGTATACAACTATTTGACCTAACGTGCAAATCATTCCACCACCGTTGCCCATGCAATTCTATCGTTCTACCGATTGCCTGTAGCCCGGATGCGAGTAGTCGAAACAAAAAAGAAAATATATATATATAGATATACATTATTCGTTCGACGTACACGCCCGTTTGTGGGCGACAATCAAATATCCCGGGATGATATCCCCAACGAAAACGGCTAAAATGGATCGAGAAATTCGGCAAAATTTGCGAGACGACGGCAAGAGAGCAATGATAGAGAGGTGGGTGGCGGGGAAGGGGGGAGGGTCAACAGGCGTATATACCACATCGCATCTACACTTTGGGCTTTATCGCACGGAAAGGCGCAGGGAGATATCGGTTCGTTTATTTACCGCTCCAATTGACTTTATACGAGTTTCGAGATATGTCCCCGTACTTTTTCTAGCTCTCTCTGTCTCTCTCTCTCTCTCTCTCTCTCCCTCTCTCTAGCGACCACCATCACGCATCTACGTACGAATTTACAGCTATGCGCTCCTATATCCTTTATTTCCTCGTTACGTGCAGTCGCTATAACGTTCATCGCCAGAGTGAATGGAGTGGATCGTTAACTTGCTTTATGCGAGATTTACAAATTCTGACATTGAAGCTGGGATTTTCATCTGTGTATGTATGCATGTATGTATGTTTATATATATATATATATATATATATATATATATATATATATAGATTTCATAGGTTAATTAAAAGTTAAGGACACACTTATACAATTAGAGACGTCTGGAATTCCTAAGAGTCGTTCATAGGCATTCTTAGTGCAAAAAAGGAGATTTAATTGCATTTCAGCCTCCTGGAAATAAGGCTTCTATAATTAGCAAAAAATGATGGAATATAAGAAAAAAATCTACTTTACATTCGTAAATTTTGAAAGAAATGTACGTTTAAAAAACGACTTAATATTTCGTTAACGATTATGCCCATCCTCCGAACACACACACACACACACACACGCACAGACGTGTGTGTACGCGCGAACCTCTATACATAATACATAAAAACTTAATCTTCGTGTTATGAAAACATATCCATCACTGTATGTGTATATACACATGTTTATAAATAGCCCATAGAGTGAGTAAACCGGTGGAGGCTCGGGGGAAGCGCTAGAGAGAAGCACTCGCTCAAAACCACCCTCGTCGCGCTATACTTATGCGACTCGATAAACACGCCGAGGAGAAAAGTCGATACTACCACCGCCCCTCCCGAGCTTGGGGAGCTTTACCATCATCTTCCGGCGCACGTCTATCCGTCAATGGTCAAACGCAAAATACCGCCTATAGAGAACGCCTCTCTCTCTCTCTCTCTCTCTCTCTTTCGTCCTGCCGCTGCTGGAAAATCGTATGGGGTCTTTTTCTCGATCTTTCTGGTAAGCTTACCGCAGAACTTTGGAGAAATGACTTATTTGGCCTTGGCATATTTTAAATTTTTACTTTGTATTAATATTAATGCAGGCCTATTGTTAGCCTCTTTATGTTTTTTTTATCAGTATATCATTGTATTGACATTATTATTACTGATAGCGTAAAGATATTATTGAAAATTGCATATTTTTTCCTTTTAAAACACTATTTTCATTTTTAGAACTTTTTAGGACAAAAGTATCCTTAGTACACTTAACAACCCTCTCCTGCTCTCTTTCTCACTCTATCGTTCTGAACTTGCCGCATAACCGCGCGAAGCCTTGAACAGTCCCAGATCCGTCGTTTATTATTCAACAAGGAGTGAAAGACAGAGAGAGAGAGAGAGAGAGAGAGAGAACGAGTGCCAGAGAGCCAGATCACGGATCTTTCTCGTCCGCGGGGCTGAATTTTCTCAGTAAGTACCAGGGGGCTAAGGTCGGGTCGTCGTGTAAAGCCGCGGAGCTTGCGGGCTCGCTCAGACTGCTGATGCGGCACCGCTCAAGACAGGTACTCGGCATCGCATATGTAGGGCAATGCGATTCGAACGCAGGGCTGTGAAAGCAGATATATATATATATATATATATATATATATATATATATATATATTAGTATCGCACGGGGTGACAATTATATTCGAACAAATTTTGCTTCTCGGTCGGGCAATCTGGATAAGTCGGTAGTTTATGTAACCCCTTGCCCGAAAAAACGCCTGTTTGCGTTACACGCGGAAAGGAGACGATTTCGTTGCCGAAGCGTATAAGAACGAATAATGAACTACCATGTCGTCCAGATTAAATCAGATCTTCCTTCGAATACGGAGTATTTAGTCGTTTAGCCATCGCCCCTTTCTGAGGGGTTTGAAACGGAGCGCGAATAGAACAGATAACGTTCATAAAAAATTTTACGAGTTATTTGTTAGTTCAGTGAAGCTTTATGGGACACATGAAAAAAAGAAAGAAAGAGAGAAAGAAATCCGCTCCATCGCTGAGCAAGGATTTCATTTTTTTTTTTACTGCGCGTTGCGTAAAAGAAACTATTCACACTTGTGGCGCGATAAAGGCGAATTGCGCAAAGCCTTGTCAGGGAATGGCAATGAATCAGTTTTTGGAGTCTTTCTTTCCTCCGAAAGTGAATAATCTATTTTCAGTCTATAGTGTTTTACTCGCAGGTGAATCATCGTAAGTGGTTAACAAGTACGGACAATTACTTGGATCATATTACTTTCTTTGAGAGAAGAAAATATTTTATTCAAAAAATCTTTCCAATTCTAATAAAATTTTATTTTTTCTTTCATCCTCGTAAAAGGCAAGATGGTGACCTATTTCCTTCGCTATAAAATCTGAAATGTCCCTTTTTAAACAACAACAGCCAAAACAACAAAAATGGTAAAAAAAAACAAATGTTTTTCATGTGTCGGAAGCACATGTTATTTCCACCCTTGCTTGCAATTTAAACATACTGCTCAATAAGTTAAATAATAGTTCATTTTAATTCATATGCATTATACAGGTGTGCAGTGGATTTTGTCAACGGCCTGTCCCATAAAGCTTCTTATGGTATCTCTTTTACTCGTACCTTAAACACAACGATAAAAAGGAATATAATCAAAAGAATATTGTTATTTATACCTTGAGTTTTATATCTGCGTCCTCTGGAACAAAAGTCTTTTCCTCCCGTCAAAATTTTTCCCCTTTCGTAACAGTCGCTTCCTCGGAATCGGATACAATCGAACGAACTCGAAAGCGCGAAAGCGGCGGCTAATCAGCAGGAACCGCGAAACGAGCACGGCAATTTCCGCTCAATTTATTACAATCACGTCGAGAAAAAGTTCCGCCCGTCGCGCAACGCGAGATGATGGGATCTTGGACTCGAAGCTCATAACTAATTACCTGCTTTTTTTTTTTATTCTACGGAAGAGCCGTCGTTCGCGGTGAAGGCGGCACCGAAACTTTTGGGAATTAGCGCTATAAGCGAGGACGGCTTGAAACTTTCGCGAGCGTGTTGTGCATTATGCCGCGCGGCTTTGACGAAATTTCATTAAAGCAAATATAACATTGCCTGGCGAGAACGTAAATATGTAGACGGATTTTCCTAATGAACCGTTTATATATATATATATATATATATATATATATATATATATATATATCCTTTTTTGTTTTCCCTCGTGCAGGGACATTACGTCGAAAATGAAATATCGCGAATCTTTTCATGCATTGGTCTATTTGAGAAGAGAAGAATTTTATTTATATAGAGCAAAGTCATTTCTCTTTTTAATAGTTATGAACGGTGGATTACCTGCCGGGTGCTCTGTAATAAATCAAATATATTCGAATGAAAACAATTAAAAACTTATTGACTCGATTGACTTTATCTATCTATCGATCTATATATATATATATATATATATATATATATATATATATATATATATAGATGCGTTATTGTAATTGTCCAATGAGTCGCAAAACAATAGACACAATAGAAACAATCCAAATAATAAAAAGCATTTTAATAGCACAAAACATTAGTTTCATTTCCATAGCTTACAAAAATCTGAAGCTGTTAATCGTACTGGCCAACATGTTCATATTTTGTGCAAATTCTTTCTTATTATAAAACATTTTTTCTTATTATAAAAAATATCACTAATAATATTCAACACAGAAACTTTAAAATATATTATTATTAAAACAATGTAAATAAGATTTAATGTAGAGTCTTGGAAGATCAAAGCAATTTTAATGAATTCTTCTTCTTGTATTACGACAAAAATAAGTATATGGCAATTACATTTGGTGCACAATAGTTGCGGTGAACTTGCCTTTTGATTTTCATGAGTAACATTATATATGATAACAGAAATATAAATACGCGATTATAAAAATTATGAATATGTTATAAGGTATTACTGATAAGTTTTGAACTCCAATAAAGAAGTAACTGAAAGAAATCATTGCGGTTTGGTTATTGTTACAAACAAGCTTAGCCATTATAAAATATGATAATGGATGATGTAGAAATAGTGTAGATTAATGATTTAGAAATTCGCGGGATACATCAGGATTTATATATATATATGGTATACTCGATCTGTACAAGTGCTACTTATTGAAGTCTGAGTTCAACGGCACTCAGCGCCGGAGATATGATCCGCCATTCACGCAACCACTTCCCATATATATATATATATCTATACATATAGTTCATGACTAGAAAAATAATTACACATTATATAAATTTTTTATTTTCATTATTTTTCATTATTATAAAGTATATAATTATGCGCAAAACACTTGGCCTCTTCACGGAATCGCGCGACACAAAAGAAACGCATCAGGTCGCGTGAAACTTCCGTTCGGCCGGCGGCTCCCTCCCGTTATCATAGTAGCAGTACCCTTTGATCCCTCGCGCGCGGCTAACGACCGCGCGTGCCACGGCGCGAGAGTCGCGAGAGGGCGCACGTTCCCCTCCGCCCCCTCCCCAGACAGCCCTGCAGTTATCCACGAGGATGGAGATGAAAAAAAGTATAATAATAATAATAATAATAATAATAATAACCACAGACGCCGACGACAATTTTACGTACATATACGTGCAAGATCGACTCGAAAAGCGGAGGTAACGCGGCGATATGTAAGCCTCCTCCGCCTACTATATATCTATATATATATATATATATATATATATATATATATATATATATATGCATCGAGGAACGACGCGCATGCCTGCGCGAGGGGCTACGCTGCATTCGGAAGCGGCGCGCGACTCCGACGGCGCGCTCGAACCGGCGAAACTCCGCGTCAGTCGGCCGAACGGCACCGCGCGGGCGACGACGCCAAAAGCTTGCCGCCAGGTTGCGCGACGTAGAGATAAAGAGAGAGAGAGAGAAGAGAGAGAGAGAGAGAGAGAGAGAGAGAGAGTGGAAAGAAAACGGAAGAAATTCTCTCTTATTTTTGGAAAGATGGAGCGCGCGCCACTCCCAGCCTATTTCTAGTTATCATGTAATCGCGATTCCGATCTACTAATATCTACACAGATATATTCGCATAATCGGTGTCTACACGCCGCCGAAGATCGGTTCGCTCTTCGAGTGCGACTGTGTCTCTGTGTGCATGTGTGTATGTGCGTGTGTGTGTCGTGTGTGTCTGTGCAGAAAAAAAAAAGTCCATACACCGCATGCGGCCAGGATTATGAGCAGCTGTCAGGGACGACCCTCGTGACGTCCATATATGTATATATATATATATATATATATATATATATATATATGTGTGTATCAATAAATTTACTGGGTAAACAATGAGCGGCAGCGAATTAGTCGATTTGAAAGCGCGGCTATAAGCTTGCGGCCGGAGCTTTCGCCCCTCCGCGAGCTTCGCTGGAGTTAAGCAGGCGTCGCATATCGGAAGGTGAGTATTCTGTCACGCTATTGAAGTAGCCGCGATTTGGCGCCGATTTCTATAAGTCTATATAATATATTGTATACCGGAACGTATCATACATGGAGGAGGTCTATGGACTCGGGCTCCAGTTTTTCGACGGTCCTGGAATACGGACCAAAAGAAAATTTATTTTCAATACTGAGATCAGATACAATGAAAGAATGGTAATGATTTACCGAAGTTTTATTTAAATATACTCAATGAGATTTTAAGAAATTCAGTACGGGACACTAAAAGAAAGATGAAACTAAATTTGTAGTATGATATTTTTTTACGCAATTTCAAAACAGTCAATTCACATATAAGATAATAAGCTTTAACAAGATTGATTTGATTTGATTGAATTTGATATTTTTCAAACATTTTAATTACACTACGTTTGTTGATGAGTAATTATGAGAATGAAATACTAAATAGTAAAAGGACAGTTTTTTTTGTCTTACACGGATCTCTTTTTAATTTTAGCTTCGGGATTTCTGAAACCATAATAACCGAAATTGTGAAGTGATAATTATATGTAAACAAATAAGAATAAGAACTGGAATGAATTTCAGATTGATGAATATTTTTATTGATGAATTTCCAATTGAAATTATGATTGAATCTCGAATGATTACAGTATGTGTCCTTAAATATTTCTCTAAATTATTGTAAATAATTTTATTCTAAGAGCTTGGTATTTGATCTGTTATATGATTCTTTTAAGAAATATATATATATATATATATATATATATATATATATATGGGTGTGTGTGTGTACTAAATTAATTTCTTAACAATTTATTTAGTAATTTGATCATTATAAATATACTGATTCTATATAATTTGTAGAAATAGTCTATTTGTAGAATTATTTGTTAAATATTTTGTATATTTGTATAAATATTCTGTATAAATATATTGATACTGATTATTATAAATATCTCAATCATTCGATTATCGATATATGTTTATTGCATAAGGATTATTTTAAATAATCGTATGATTATTCTGTATATGTTTCTAAATTCTATAAAAAAAATTATAAAAAAACTATATTTTTTAACCCTGTAACATAAAATATCAAAATTTTTTATTATAATTCAATTAACTAAATTTTCATTAATTAGTTAAGAGTAAAGAACTTTCAAAATATAAATATTACATATTTTCAATTGGTATTTGCTTTTCTTTATGCTGATAAGTAAATGAAACATAAAGAATCGTTATACATAAATAATACATAATTTAGTTCAATAATGTCCATGCTCAAATCACACTGGTTAGATTTCCCAACAATGTACATACATACATGTGTGTGCGCGCGCGCGCGCATTTGTGTGTGTGTGTGTGTGTGTGTGTGTGTATTATGTAGCCGCATTTTATTTTATATCAAAGGAAAATTCTCTGTCAGTCTTTTCCTAGATTTGAATATTAAATTTTGCTGTCGATATTTCATTGATTTTTAGAAAAAAAAATTAAACTCTTATACTGAACGCTAGGGGTCAAAGAGTGAAATATTTTACAGTAACTAATAATTAAATAATTAAAATGTTAAAGTGAATTATATTTCATACATGCATCAGTATAAAGAAAATTAGAGCCAATAACGTTGAAATATTGTATAAGTTAAATCCTTTTCAAAATATAACAAAATGTAGATAATTTCTTAAGCATTAAAATGACAGAATTAAGGGATTAAATTAGCGGTCCATTAACGAAATGATTGAGAATCTAAAATTGCGATCGTGCATCTTAATAATTTAGAAAAATTGAATATGATTTTAATAGGACTAATATCAAATTTTAATTCTTATTTTACGATTATGTGTCAGATTTAATAAGGTTAATGAAAATTATAGTTGCTTATGAATCAATCAATATAAAATATTAAAAAAATGGATTAGTAGTTAAAATTGTAAAATTAAGTGCAATAATCAGTCTTACACGAGACAAAGAAGAAAAGATAATTGACTTTCAGTTCCCCTAAAGTACCAAACTTTTGTTAAATAATGTAAAAATTGATTAGAGTATTGTATATTTGCTTATATTTATTTCTCTCAATGCATGTAAATTGAAAAAAACTGTTAGAGTTTAAAATGCCTTACCAAAACATATCTTAAAATTTACAATTATACGATTGCGAAATAAAGCCCGGTTGTGCGTGCGCATACACACACACACACACACACACACACACATACACACAACACACATTGTATATCGATCTCCCCGCGTAGATATTAAAGCCACTTCGATTCTTCGATGGTGTATACGCACCGAGCTGATGCGAGATCGCATTATCTTGAGCACGTGTGGATCTGGCGTGCCCGCATCTTTTGTTAAAGTGCATCAGGAAGTGTATATATATATATATATATATATATATATGATCGCGTAGACCGATAAACCGCACGGCGCACAACGACCCCCCGCCCTCCCCAACCGCCCCGCTAAAAGGTTCCAACAAAAGCAGCGGGATCGGTGTGGTGGGCGTGGACGGGAGGGGGGGGGCGAGGAGAGGCGCGCCGCTGCGACTCGAGAGGCCCTCGATTGAATTTTGTTAACGAGCAAGGCGTACACTAACACGCGGCAGGTCTCCCGTGCGGTCTCCTTTGCTTAAACTCACGGGGACGCGCGGATTTTGCGAATCGCCCCCTATCCCCACCGCCCTCCGTCATTTCGAGTCGACGTCTTTATATATACATATATACGATGGAACGAGAG
The DNA here is from genome assembly GCA_018907035.1 of Sycobia sp. Sy_11. NCBI lineage: Eukaryota > Metazoa > Arthropoda > Insecta > Hymenoptera > Epichrysomallidae > Sycobia > Sycobia sp. Sy_11. The sequence goes on along the minus strand of JACCIC010000218.1, from coordinate 591,043 downwards.
CGTTTTGAATCGGATAAACGGGGGGCTCATTGCCCCAGAGCGTATAGCTATGACAGTAATTAAAGGCGCATCTTGATCGTTAATAAAGTGAGGGCGGGGAAAAAGAGAGAGAAGAGAGAGAGAGAGAGAGAGAGGCAAAATGGCGAGTGTGAAAAGGGAGGGCGGGGACAAGGGCGCAAAAAATAGCAAGGATAAACGTTCCGCAGCTGCCGATGATGAATGTGTTAATAAAATGTAATTGCCGGCATCAGTGACAAATTCGAGGTGACGATGAATTATTCGTCCCCTGGCGGGAACATATAGATGGGACATAGTGGCGTTAATACATATAGATATCCACATGATATTACCTGGAAATCTCATTAAATCGTATTAAAAAAATAGAAAGAAGAAGAGCAAAACAAAGCTTTTCGCCCGCATTAATTAAGAGAAGCGCAAATGTTTAATTGAAATTCAGTTTTCAAATACGATTTAACATAATGAGGAAATTTTGGATAGCCGGTTTTTATTTATATTTTTCAAACATTAATTTTAATTTACATATTTGCATTCTGGTGCTGAATGCAATTAAAGCAGCATTGCCTTCGGCCCCTCGTCTAAGCTGCGATAATGCGTTTTACCGTATAATGATAAAAACATTGATGTTTCAAGTTTTAACGATGAAAACAAAAAAAGAGCACTTCTTATTGCCAGTTTACTTTTATAGATTTTTCTATATTATTACTTTCGTCCTCCGTATTTGTATCGGGAAATTTATATTTTGATTGATCTTTCAGGTCTAAGTAAATGTATACGTATAAATTACACAGTTAGTTTTGGTTTCAAAAAGCAACGTTTCGTCAACTTGGCGAGTTGACTTCGTCAGGCTGCAAATTTCTTAACCATTAAAAACAAACAAGAAAAAAATTCACCTCAACTCAACAAAATGACGAAACGTTGCTCTTCTACGATCAAAAATAATTGTTTAATTCGTACATCAAAGTTTTACAGATAATTTACGTTCCGGCCAATGTCACTTATTCGACGAAAATTGTAATATTTCGAAGTCGAAACGCAGAGCTACAATATTTTCTCTCGTTTCCATTCAGCTTTTGTGCGCTAGAACATCTATTATAATAATCAGATAAAACTTTTATTTTTAATTACACACAAAAAAAACAGTGTATAAAACATTAAAAAGAACAACGAATAACGTCAAGAATATTCGTCCTCCAATTGTAAGCAAACAATAGAAATTATTGTACTGCTATCGCAGCATGAGAATTATCTCAATTTAACAACAGAATTTAAGTACAATCTAAATCTCAATTTAAGTACAGAAAATGTTATTACGTGATACATATTTATCAAAGCTATATTTTACAATTGTCCCGATCATGTTTATTGAGAAGGAGAATTGCCGTAATTTTCGAGAAATAAATGTTTCGTCTAATAGCAGAGAAAATGAATTCTCGTTGGTTTCTATCAATTCATCTGTATTAATATTGCTTTGACCACTACTATGAAGGGAGAAACAATGTTTTATAGAAACAGAGGGCTTGGTCAAGATATAAAAACCATTGGATGTGTTTGTGCTCTGATATTTTACGAGTATAGTACATTGTTTTCTTTAAATCCACTTACCTTATCCGTAGACAGTTTCTTTTAGAGTGGCTTAAAACGGCTTAAACTTTTTAAAAGCTTATCTATTCCGACTTTTATTATTGGATTTTCAATCTATCTAAATAACTAAAAATTCGGCTACTTTCTCCAATTCCGGATGTTTAGATATTTATTAATTTTTAACGCTCCAACAAAGACAGTATTTTAACTACGAGTCAGTGAATTTATTTACTTTAACTTTATTCTTGATATTAAAATAAATGATTTCTAGATTACGCTTTAGTCTGATCAGGCTGAAAATTTCCTTCATTATGCAGATTTTCTCAATTCGAAAGTAGCTGACTAGCGTAACCCCAAATATTAGTAACATATAAAAAAAAGCAAGTAAGGTAAAAAAATTTAAACAAGTACAGACAGCTGCCTTAGATTAAAACTAAATTGAAGAAATTTTTTAATTTACGCATCAACTTTATTACTTTTATATTTATAAAAAATTACAAAATATTTATTACAAGTTTTTAAATAAAAAATTCATTTTACGTAGACAGAAACTTTACAAATAAGTACCAGCACGGATGAATAAAGTCGTCGAAATTGGCATTATCTGCATAATTGCGAACGCTAGACTCAGCTATTCTGGAAATCGTCCATTTATAGATATGAAGACTACAGCAAATTAAAATGTCAGTATAATCCTTGGCCCAACAGCGGGTGCAAGTGTGTCCTCTTAAGATTGATCGAATTAATTTTAAACGAAATAGTATTAATACACATTGTATGATTAATACTGTATGCTTGATTAATTTTATTATGGACTTTTATATTCCTGTGATTTACAAATATTAATTAACGATCATTTAAAAAAAGTAATAAATATATATATATATATATATATATATATATTACAGAATAATAAATAATATAGAGTACCAAATAAATTTTGTTAATTATGACAACAATAATCATAGGAGGAAGTAAACGTACTTTGCCGAATCGTGTACAGGAAATTATGTTTTTAATACTCATATAAATGACGTAAAAGGTTAATTTGTAATTAACGAAAGTATTAATTAACGCAAGCATTAGTTTCAATCCGATAATAGTGAAAGTTAATTGATTGCGAGAAATCACTGTAAAAACAGACTTGAATCTAAAACAATTAATATGAAATCAGAATGGAAAAGAATATTGTTCAGATCAGCCCCTTTTATCTAATTCGGTGAAAAAATTTTTTAACTGTCAATTGACAGTACTTTATAATATTTTCGCGTACCAAGTTATTGAATTATATATAATTATAGAGTTAATACATTATATCTATATATCGCGCTCATCGAAATATGCAGGGTGGTGCGATTAAAATTATCCTGTTATTACGTTATTAGTGATATACAATTTAGATTTTCTTTCTTAGATTAAGTATTTTTACTTAATGTGCATAGAGTCTATGGATTGTCAATTATGAACGTTGACGATTTACCACTTACCTGTCAATTCATGTCTATTGTAGTACATTAACGATGCAAAAATTCTTGATATCTAAATCTAAAAACTAAGTAGTAGAACAACAAACTCATGTACTATACGAAAGATTGTCATGTGACAGCGAAATAAGATGTTAAAAACTGGACTAATAGTCATTTCTGACTATGTTTTTCACTGTTCTTCATACTTTTCACTTTTTTAAAATTCGATAGCAAATACATAAAACGATTCGATAATCGCAGTAGATATCGAAGCCAAAACTATCTAAAAATAATCATTTCAGCTCGTTTACATCCGTCGTCGTTTAATACTGTCACAATTTTCGAATGAGATGAACTCTTCAAATCTTCATCGTGTCATATTTACTTGGTGACAAAAAAAGGAATGTAAAAAAACTCGACGAAAAAAAAAAAAGAAAAAGAACGAAGAGGCACTCTTGCTTCCTGATAGCTTAATCCCGCGTTTCATAAAGTAACAAGCCCTTGACAACGTTATCCCCTCGGTCGCTAATCTATGGAAAATTATAAAGACTTTATGGAATAAATGATAAATCTTGTTACCGCGCGCGCGCGCGCGCGCCGTGTCGCTCTCAAAGCAATTTCCAAAGCGGCGACGCGGCTGCCGCGCTTTTGTTCAACGGTACATAATATAATTCCTTGCCCGCCCCTATTTTAAAGATAATCTCGAAATGAACGTGTAATGGATTTTTTCTTTTCTTCTTTTTTTTTTCGTTGTCTTTTTGGTTTTTATTGTTTAGATAATGAAAAATTATGGAGCACGTTTCACGGGCACAGGGGGGGGGAAGAAATGACTCGCTTGTATGTGATTCGCGGGAAACGTACAGGGTGCGGGAAGCGATATTATTGACACGAGTATGAGAGAAAAAAAGAAGAAGCGAGGCGAGGGACGAAATGGAAATTTTATCCTCGAACAAATCGAACGCGAGAATGAAGCGCCACCGGCGGGAATCTATCGAGACGCGTGGTATAATAATAATTTCTAAAACCTGAAGATCGAAGTACACCCCACCCTCCCTGCGCAGTTCCGTCGCGAAACGCGAGCCTATCACAACTGCGCTTCCGGTGGCTCGTCGTCGTCAGAATTGCCTATTTTTCCCGGGACAATTTTTTTCAGGAGGGACAAAATGGCATTTCGCCGAGACGTCGGGCACGGGGCTGTTCGAGCGACGTCGCGCTCGAGCGCGTCCTGGACTCGAGTTCACGCCTGCGAGATAAGCCGCACGCGTGTAAATTAATGTTCTTCGCAAAGCGGCAGCGGCTTTAATTGTTCGGGGCGGTTAGGAAATCACGCTGGCGTCAGGCGTATACGTGTCAAAATGCAGCGCGCGCGCCGGAATGCTTGATCGTGCATCTGTATAATTCAACCGAGACGCGGAATAATTAAAATTCACGCGGAGAGCGAGAGAGAGAGAGAGAGGGGGGTGCGGGGGTGAGAGCTAAATCTCTGAATTTACTGGACGGACTATATGAACTCGTCTTTTTATGTAGACATGATAAAATGCATATATAAGAAAATAATAATGGTATAAGAACGAAATATAAATATGCGTCTGAAAGAATCGACGATAACGTAAAATTTATAAAAATATGTCACGTCTTCAAAAATATAATCTAAGCTAATATCTGTGAGTCACGAATCTTTCATGAATTGCAGTACAAAAAAAAATTCTCTTTTCGCAAGCAAATATTTATTGAGCAGCAATTAGATCGCTCTCATAGGCCGAGAAGATATTTTACAACTTTAAAGCAAACGATTTGCTTGTAGCGACATAAGCAAATATTAAGTTCGTGTTAGAAATTTTTCAGCATATACGCATTGGCACGCGCAAGGATTCGAGCGGAAATAAGAGAAGAAAATGGCCTGACAAAGTCGCGTCACCGAAACAGGGCCGGCTTTATCGAGTTTCCGTGGATTCTCATAGGATCCTATTTTTTCGATTTCATAGCAGCTACGCAGAGGTGTGCAGATTTTATTTATCGTCGTTGGCTTTTTTCTCGTCAATTGGATTAAAACGATCATCCATGAAAATCCGTGCATGGCATGACCTTATATAGATAAGACTCTATACTCTATACATCGTTCAGCGTTGTCGTTTCTTTCCAATCCACTTGTTCATAAGTCATGGAATTACCAATTTTTCTCAATGCTTATTTAAAATCTTTGCGGTCGATCAACGGTCTCTGTACAAAAATTTATTGCTCGATCGAAAAACATTTACGTCATTTTTTTTTACAATTATACGCGTGACCATTGAAATTTCAATTAATCGTAACTTTCTTTCGCAACGGTAGAATTAGTGAAAATTATTGCAATTTATGCATAGTATTATAATTAAGGGATCTACCAAATTTCAATAGAATTTCCGTAGAAAATCATTATTTACGAGGATTATCATAAAGTAGAAAAAAAATAACACAAACGTTAAGAATACGAATTATCGTATAATATACGGAATACTATAAATTATTTAAAATCCGAATATCAATAGTTAATAAAGAAGAAGAAAACGCAACCGACTGCACCGACGTTAAGAAGATTTGGTTTATATCTCATGTTTAAGCAATAGCTAGCATTCTCGATTTTTAAGACTGAACAAAGTTCAACCTTCAGTCATGTGGAAAATAGATACCTAAAAATGAATTTTAAATAATTATTTTATAACGGAGCAAAATAATGAGTAAAAAAATTATTTAAGAGAAAAATGAAGTATATTAAAAATCATGCCTTTAGAATTCACTAGGTAGTGGTAAATAGTTTTGTATTGTTAAATGATTGGTGTATAATCTCATACCCATTGCGCTGAAAATGTATTCTTACCACGAATGCGAAACGAGTGAAACTGATAATTTCATTCATTAGAAATAAATATTTACAAATAAACCTTTCAAAATATTCTAAGATGAATCATTTTCGGTGTCAAGATATTGCTGAACACACGTGGCCCTTTGATCGTCTAAATTAATTGCCAGAGCAATCAGAATGAGAGTAAAACTGATTAGACATTGATACTTGACTATCAAAAAGTATTTAGTTATTTTTTAAATGACTATGAAAGCCTGCTTTTTAATATTTTCAAATTTTTGCTGAAAGAATTTTTTTAATTAAAAAATGTTTTATGTCCTCATAAAAAATTAAAATTTGTTTGTTTTATACATTTATTATTTCCTTTTAAATCCTGTTTGTAAAAATATTTTAATATAAATATTAAATTTGTCTATCATTGCTAGACGTATTAATGCGGATTTGCATCCACGGAGAAACAATTGCATTATGTTTCGTTGTATAATTCTTAGCAGCGCTCGAATCGAATATTTATAGCAAAATAAATATATATACATATATATGTGTATATATATATATATATATATATATATATATATATATATATATAATATATCACTTGAACGGAAAAATAAGTTGATAACAACCGGTTAAAATAGGAACATATGAAAGTTAAAAGAGAGAGAGAGAGAGAGAGAGAGAGAGTGAAAGAGAAAGGAACAGAAAGGAAGAAATGTATTTCAGTGCAATATCCGGCATGAAAAGCTTAAAAAAATATAACTTAGAATGAATAGTACGGTTAAACTCTTATCATCGTAGAACTCCGACCACTCGTTGGCGAATCCGAGGATGCATCGCGGGTCGTCCGGCTAACTTTTCGTTAGCCTTTTGCGCGAGAACGCGAGCCGCTACTTACATCCGGACGATGAGGGGGCATGGGAGGAGGGCCGCCGAGAACTTTTTTCCTCAACACAAAGCCGCGCGTGATTTGGATGAATTGCAGAAGCTACATCCCCCCTCCCTCCCCAGACGTCCACTAAGGTTTTTAAAAGACGATGTGCAACTGTACGCGGACGGATAGAAAGGTACCATCTGCGCCTGACTCGCGCCTGATCCTCAGAGGGGGGGGGGGCGATCCGGCGAGAAAATTCAATTTACGTCGAACGTGTCCTTGGGCGACAACGCGAATATAATTGCGCCGGCCGCTGGCACGCGGAACTCTCCGATTTAGTGTATATACTATGACACAGAGAAAATTTTTTTCTTTTGTTTTTTTAATTCAACCACATCGGATTTTTATTTATCGAATATGTTTAAAAAAATCTACTGTTTCCATATATATACACACTTAATCATTACAGCCGGCTATTTCGATCCTGCCTTAAGAAATATTATCCAAAGAATCCAAAGAAGATCACAAGCGTTAATTCGTCGAATTATTCTACATTATTCAATACGTTGCATAATACATATTTTGATACGAAAGTTTTCCATCGTACAGCGTCTATAAATTAAAATGGGAAATGGTCAACTTTTGGCAGAAAAGCTATAATAATTAATAAACCGGTCCAACGAGACATTGTGAACGCTGTATTATGATGCGTTGATAAAAAAAAAATAAAATAAAATCACGCCACTCTCGCTAAATCAATATTTTTAGTTTAACATTTGAAAAATTGCGGAAAATTAATTAGTTGAACGAGGAGAATTGTAGCGGTTACGTTTCACCTATACAGTGAATGTCCACGTTTAATTCCGCATTAATGAAACTTTCGACCGCAACACACGGGGGATGCACATCTACGCAAGCACACACGCAGACACACACACACACACACACACACACACACACACGTAAGGTTTATCGCCGCTCGTCCTAATATTTTCCAAAAAATAGACGTATAAAATTGTCTCTGTTTTTCACGAATGCACAAAAAAGCCGTATGCATAAACACAAACATGAACGCCTCTGTATATCTACACGCTTAAAAAATTGAATACTTTAATATCCACCTGCCGCCCGTGGAATGTACTATTCGTTCGACACGAAAATTTCCTTGCAATATCCGTTATGTCGTTGGCCTTTTGCCCTAAGTATATGTAAACATATATAAATTAGAACGACGCAATGACACTTTTTCAGCGATCGCCATTCAAATATTGTCTTGGCATTTAATTATAATTACTGCTCTAATAGTTAAACGTATTAAAATACAACGCATAACACACGAAATTTACGCAGCCCGGCAGAATATCCAAAAATTTTCCCTCAGCACATATTGCGCAATTAATCTTTCTCGCGGTAATTTATTTGGTGCATTATACCTTCTCAGCGGCTTTTTGTTTTTAATTAAATTTATAATTAAGAAAATGAGCACGATCCACTTGATAAGCGCGTGTAGCGCAGTGGATTCCTCGTCAGGATCGCGTGTTTTCTCGTACACGTGTATATATATATATATATATATATATATATATATATATATATATATATATATATAGACAGATGAAATGCGAAACTATCTTGTTTACATAGACGTGCAATCTGCCGTATGCCCAGCGCATTTGTATATACCTAGAAATTCTAGTGGGAATAAGTATATGACGATACTTCGCGAGATGAACTGTGGTCGGTGAATTTTAATGATTAAAAGCAGGATACTTTCTCCGCGCACTCCGTCCACGCATCGATGAGACAGTCAATTCATTTCTCCTATACGTGGGATAATTCTTAATTTGCAAAATGTATCGAGAGCTCTGCGTATACTTTTCTTTTTCTGTTCTGCCATATCCGTACGCCTCGAGCCGAAGCGCAGACGCGAAGAAGGATGAAGCGACGAGTTGAAAATTTAATTGAAGCTTTGAGCAATCCATCTGTAACTGGATCAACGATTTTTCATGCTATTTTTTTTTTAAAAAATCATCGATTTATCGCGAGTCGACCGAATGTATAAAAAAAGTTTTGTTACGAACTATTAGAACTAAAATTTATACGTGTCCACTATTGATCGTCTCTCGTATACCACCGGTGAATGCATTATGTGACCTAGTGCGAGGCGTAAATTTTAATTGTAAAATATTAAAGGCGAATTTCGTGTTACAAAAGCGAAGGATGAGCGAATTTGGAAAAATATTCTGTTCAACTTTTTTTAAATGTACACGTTGAAAAGTTGCTAATCGTAGATTGTAATAAAATTTTTTAAGTAGAAAGATCAAATGTTTGAAACTTCTTTTACAAAGTCGAAAAAATTGAAGAAACAATTCAGCGACTGACACGGGACTCATCGCTCGTGGAGGTTCCTCAAAATACATATTTTATATTAATTCAACGATGTGCCACATGAATAATTTATCCGATATTTTGGTTACAATATAATTTTCTTTTTAATTTTTAATTTGTTCATTCGCTTCGCAGTACGTTAATAATTCGTTGATTATACTATACGATCGAGCATCAAAATTCACGTAATAATTTTGCGTGGATTTTATTACAAGTGTTTCAAAAAAAATCAATTCAAAAGAAATCAATTCGTCCGCGTTGGAAATTCAGCGGGGGCCAATTTTACAGGCCAATATTTATATAATTACGGATATACTGGAGTGAATCAATATCCCTGAATCCGTGATATTGATGATGAGATATAAATTATGTGGCATAACGAGTAAAAAAACGTTAATATCAAATTGAAGAGCTCCATAAAATATTTGATAATCTTCGACTTTGAAAGAAAGTGTAATCGGCAGCTTCTTAATTAAAAGTATATAGGAAAAGGCGCCTTCTTGCAATCTCGGATTTATGGCTCATATAAGCAATGTCTCGATTAATCTCGCGGCATAAAATTGTAAATATATCTATATACCTGCAATATCGAGATGCCTATATTCTTCATTTTATGGCGTCCCGGCGCTCCTAACAAAGTCCCTCCGCTCCCCTATATATATATATATATATATATATATATATATATATATCATGTTATACGGATTTAAAGATTTAAGAGCGAAAGGGATCTTCGAAATTTCACCTCGTCGATATCGTTCTCTCCCGTATGCTCGCCGATGGCGCATCGTCCAGGATTAGCTCTTCGCGAATCTTCTTACGATACAGAAATATGTAGAGGCAATACTTTCTTAAGCTTTTCTCAAGTTTTTTTTTTTCATCGCGTTATTTAACACTGCCGTATTTGTGCTTTCAATTGTATAATGGCACTCATCGACAACGGAGCATTGCGATGTATTTGCAAGTAAAGCGCATTCAAACTTTAAACGATGTGGTCATATTAAGGGATGGAGACAGAGACCTGGATTCTTAGAACGAAATTCCTTCCTTCTAAGAATCCAGTCACCGTAGGCCTCATAGTTTCTGAATATAAATAAACCAGAACCGGTATCTTGCAGAATAATAAAATCTTTTCATTTTATAGGTACAAGAACGTATACATTAACTGATTGTTCCACTCGGCGTACGATCCTTGCATAGTCGTCCCTTATATTTGCCAAATTTTCCATCGAACAGTCTCATTGATCATCCATGGAAATTGTAAAATGTATACGCTTCAGGAAATAACCGTCTTATTTTTTTCTTTACTCGAATTTACTCGATCCTCGTTTTTATAATAATATAAATCCCATAGTAGAAATATCTTTTTTCTCTTCCACGAGAAAATTTCATGCACGCATGTTTTCCTCCAGTGGAAAATTACCCGCGCATCAACTAGATCGTCCAAGACCGTTTAGATTCTCGAGCTGAATCTACCAGTTTATAGAAAAGAATATCCAATCGTTCTCTATCCATTTTGACTTAGGAACCTGTTCTCTGGACAGCCTTACATGCGAGTATCTTATACTTCGATCTATATAATCTCAATTTAAAACATTCTCACTATTACAGGAACTATCGCGTTTCTTTCCGCTAGCCCAGACCCACGGATGATACTCGTATCAAAAAAAAAGTTAAGTTTCCCGTCACGGTACTCACGACGTTAGTTCGTACGGCAAGTTTCAATTTGTTCAAAATTTTTAGTTTTAAATCGGTAAACCTTGAATGCTGAATGCTGACTGGCAAAAGCTGAAGTTAAACGTGATCGTATATTCTTCGAAAATGCCGTACGTGAAGATTGACCCAAAATCGAAAAGATGCCTAAAATCATTAAAAAAATGTATGTGAAAAAATTCATGTTGAATAATACACAAGTAAAGGCGAGTCAAATAGGTGAGACTTGGAAATATCGGAAGAAAGAGTTCCAAACATTTTTTACACAGAATTATACATATATATTTGTTGAATGTCGTTTTAAAGAAAATGTAAAAACGATTTGCGTACCAATATTTTGATCGATTCCATAGGAATCAAGTCAATTTTGTTTACGGACCGATTGATTACCAAAAGAACGTTTACAAAAATTATTATTATTATTATCAAAACAATATTTCCGCTCAATATTAGCAAATAATATTATTCATTGAAGATCAAAATCAATCCTATATGTATATAATTTAATCTGCATCCTAAGATAATTACTTTAATCTCTTGTTTATTATATTTATCAACTTTTGACGCATAAGAAAGACGAAATTTTGTATCACATGCTTGAATGCGATTTACCATGTACACGTACGTTAATACTAAATTCATCACTAAATAATTAATTACATATTCAATTTATTTTTACTTATAGATTTAATAGAAACTATTTATTGCAAATAAGACAGAATTAAGCTGAGACGCTCGACAGGTATCTGTTGCCCGAATTCATCGATATAATCCAGGTTTCTATTCATCCTGTCATCAGTATCGACGCGTTTATCCACCGGCACGTATCTCCGGTGAGCACGTGGCATGTATAAATCATGTGTGTATATATATATATATATATATATATATATATATATATATATTCGGCGATGGAACGCAGCCGCGAAAATCGACAGCCCACTGCACCCCATCGATTACCCTCTTTTGCCCTTCACCCGCTCTCTTCGACTCTCTTTTCCGGAGCAACCCTGTTTTTGTTTCGCGTTATACAGTAAATTTGTGCTGTGTTAAGAAACCTCGAAACTTTCTTTCGCGTCAATTCAACATACGTGCGCAGACATATATGTTTCAAGATAGAAGTATGTTACCGTTCCTGGTACAAGTACCAAATTATGACACTCATTACAACTTGTATAATATAAAGAACGGAAACTTCCCTTGATGAAGAGAAGAAAGAACTTAAATAATCTGCCCGATTATCAATACAATACGAAAAAATGGTTTAACTATATTTATAATTTAGTTGGATATCTGAAATAAACATATTTTTCCAATTCATGAGTAAGAATTACTTGAGACTACGATTATTTTAACGAAACTAATTTATTAGATCCATTATCTTTCTAAACATAACAAAAAATTTGGGTATCAATAATTGAAGTCTCAAATAGCACTGATCTGACATAGCGAATAAGTACATTACCAAAAGAAGTAAGTTATCAGTAAATAATTGAGCTACTGATTAATTTTCTTCATGAACATATTCGTACAGTATGAGATGATAACGAGGTCTGTATGCAATAAAGTTTGGTGTATATATTAACTTACTCTAATGAACTTTGATATATGAGGTCTATTTCTACTAAACATAATAAAAATATGCAACGGAATATGTCAATTTTTAAACGTAGATTGAACAAAGATCATGATTCTGATTGGAATATAGTTCGTATTTTAGTCTAAATGGAATTTGAAAGACTATGTCTCTGATATGCGTACAAGATGAGTCTTTTGAAATACAATTAATTAAGACAAGGACATAGATGCTAAGTACTGTATATGACTATATAATTTAATTGTAAAGATATGCTATGTATGCCATTAATCCCTCGTGGCACATCGTATTTGAAGCGGTAATTAACCCTCGTAATTTGTTATATTTCAATTAATGGCAAAATGCATGCCTGGCAGCGGAAAGATCTCAGATTCATAGCTGCTCATTTAGATTATAGATTTTTCGTGGTTATTTCAGATACTTGATCGCCTAGGGATCGACCCAAATGTATTGAAAAAAATATTCAGACAAAAATTAAATTTTTTTCCGGATGTTAGAAGGTGCAAAAAAACCACGACGACGGACAGATCAGAATTTTGGTTTCCATCTCTGGTCAACTGTAATTCCTCTTCCAGCGGAGGCCTCCGCTGAAATTACTACGCAATACGATTGCATCGATTGCCTTCGAGATCTGCGAGTCCATCCGACTGTATTAGTTGGTCCATATTCTAGAAAGCAAGCCTCGCATAACCCAATCCACGGTTTCATCGATGCCGCCTAACCAATTACGAGAGACTTGTATAACTATGATGAGTTCCCCAGCTAGGAAAGGATATTTAGCACCATCGTCGATAGAGGAGTCTACCATGGAATATCTCCACCAGGCACGGTACGACTAACTCTACGTCACAAAAGTGAAGCACGCAAGATGCTTTTGTGACAGTAGAGCCTTATTTTCCGATCGTGGAGGGACTTGACAGGCCTTACATACTCGGCGTGATGTTTTGTTTCGAATGAGCGCACACCCGACGTTGGGCGACAAAAATCTAAAATGATATCGAGCCTAGAATGATGCTAAAAACTTCAAAGTATACTTTTAATGTAAATAATGCATAGGGATAGGGTTTTTACTCGAACGCATCATGTGTTCTTACATCATTCTTATTTTATACAGTTGCGTCACTTGGTATTTTAGTTATATAATATAACAATGTAATTTATTACATTAAAATATTTTCCATACCACCAGTACATAATCGGTTCACGATCCAATGACTAATACATACGCGGAGTCCCGTTCCGCGATCGTCCACAGAATCGGCGCGATATACATCGCGAAAACAGTTTTCTCACCGGCTTTATTTTACTTTAAGCCCTTCCTCGTACGATAAAAGAACGAGGGCACGATCCAGAGAGGGGAGGCTTAACTACAACCTTTCCTTTTCTTTCCCTGGCCTGCTACTGTCGATGCTATAGCTGGACGGAAAATCGCTCATCGGCTTAACCATCTCTTCTAAAGTTGTTCGATAAAAAATTATTTCGTCCATACACCCTCTTCCTCTTCTTTCCTCACTCTCTCTCTCTCTCTCTCTCTCTCCTCTCTCTCTCTCTCTCTCTCTCTCTCTCTCTCTCTCTCTCTCTCACTCCCTCTCTCTCTTTCTCGCTCTCTCTCATGATGTGTTGTACTGGACACTATATGATGGTAGGTACGATGAATCTTTGTTGATAAGAATATGAGCGTCTTCTTCAAAGTAGCAACAACAACATTCGAATATTCTAGTATTTTAATTATGACATTAGCGAAGAAAGGAATTTTTCAAGCACAGAAAGAAGTTACAGTAGGCCATTACAGATGGCGGAGATGACTGCTCTTTGCGCCATTTCTGTAATTAATTTCACAGTTCCTTGTATCGATTATTCGTGTTAAGTTTTGCGTTAATTATGAAAGAACATAATTCGAAAAACAGCTGCTGAAAATGTCAATCGAGCGTTGTAAAAACAAAAATTAATTTTACTAATAGTTAACGTACATTGTCCTGAATCAGGTCGATAAAAACTTATTGTTCAATACATATATTTTATGACGGAGGTTGCCAACAATATAAAAATTAATTGTCCCGCAATACTCTGCTAGAGTAAAAAAATATAAATTCAGAGAAAAAATTGCAGTCGCCATCGATCCCTCTATTCAAATATTAGAGTACACGGGAAATATAGGAAGCTTTTGCACGTGTAGGCTATGCAAGATCTACAATCGAGTTTGGATTTTTTTCCGAGAGCCGGGCGAAAACGGGCGAAGTGAGATAACGAGCACACGCGTCAAAAAATTTCCCAGTCGCGCGTCCTAGCGGAAAAGCTTCCAATGGGTAGCCGCGCGCTAATCGCTGAATAATATCGCGCAACGCCCGCCACCACTGCAGATTTTCCGCTCAACGAGCTTGACGCTGACGCTTTTTGTGATCTCTCTCTCTCTCTCTCTCTCACTCCCTCTTTCTGTTTCTCTTTCTGTCTCTTTCTCTCTCTCTCTCTCTCTATATATATATATATATATATATATATATATATATTTACGTATACGTATATGTATATGTATGTATATAATGTACACCAGAGACCTGATAAAAGCTCGAGATGAAAATTCGTGGTAGGGTTTTTGCAGCCTTTTTATGTTGAAAATATTACTGTATTATATACTCGTTTGGAACGTATTTGTATAGTAAAGTGATAGCTTAGATTTTATTTTGTTGTAAAGTACACGAGCTTTTATAGAAATTCGAAAAATTAGTGGGTGGAAGAATATAATTATATACAACGTTGGAGGAGAGGAAAAAATATTGGAGGGACGATGATTCGGTTCCGCGAGTTTACAAGCGCGCCTTCCGCTACAGTGAAATATTTTTCGCACACTGGGCGAGCGAATACTGCTACCCCGTATCGTATGAATGCATTTGTATAGTCGCGCGTATTGATCGCATTATTTCTTTTGGCAAGAATATCGCAGCATTTTTGGGAAAGTGGATGATTTCAATCGTTCGCCGGTATTTCCAACAAAGAGCTGATATATAAAATGAAATTGATGATGTGCACGATGGCATGTATAGATGGATGGAAATAAATCGGCGGAAAATAATAATGGAGACAACTGGAATGTTACACGAGCGCAGGATAAGCTATCTAAGTAATTGTTAAACTAATTATTAGAAGGACCAATTTGTTAGCCGTGCACCATATTTCCGACGATATAAATGACATCCGTAAATCAGCTTTAATTGAATCGATGTAATCGAGGATCGTAACGATGTAATTTACGATTTTCAAGACGCCAAGAAGTAACAAATAGGAACGAAAAGTACCTTTCCTTGGCAGCGGTTCAGAATTCGCGGATATGATCTATACTTTCCAGTCAGAATATTAAAAAATGATACAGATCTGTGAATGTCGGGTCTTTCCTTCTTGGCGTAAACTTGCCAGATGTCGTTTGGTATACACCAGGGCATGGAATTGCAATTGTGTACTGTGAATATGTCTTTATTATTGAGTTATCAGATTTTTAAACGAACCTTAAGAAAAATAACGAAGATGTATTGCTCGAAAGAAATGGAGTTTTTTTAATATTTCGGAGAAACTGCCGAATTTGACTCAATATTACAAGGCGATATGTTCCAAGGCTTATATATACGTTCAATATCTTATTGGCTTTTTAATTTTGAAATCCGCATTAATTATTATATCGATTTACAATCCATAAAATTACCCTTCTCAATATAACTTGATTTCGAGCTAAACTCGAATAATCGATTCCAGGTACGTTCATCAAAGTTACCAATCATCACGAAAAAAAAAAGATTCGTTATGTATGAAGCGATTCGAATGTGAAAGAGAGTGCGGGCGGAGGGGATCGAAACCACGAAAATCGGTCTACTTACGTAATTCGACCCTCGGAGGGCACTCCGTTACATCGCGTCGCTCCCTCGAATTTATGTACCGCCGACCTTAAGCGTCCCGAGGCTAACGAGGGCCGAGAAGCGCGCAGGGAGCGGAAATCGCATAGGTAGAACGGACATATGTACATATACAGCGGTCTCCGGGGTATCGTTCGCCCTCCTCCTTCTCCTCCTCCACCTTCACCATCACCGCGAGAGGAACGCGGCTCGCTCTCAATACCTCCTCGGCGTGCGGGAGAGGGCGCGCGAGACGCTCCGTAATAAGGAAGCTCCGCGCCGCTCGGCCCTGCCAGTTCAGTCGAAGCCGGCGACTTTTGTCAAAGAACTCCCTCCCTTCCCCCTTCCCATTCGACCAATTATAGGGTGACGAGCGGTCGCCGATCGGCGCCTGCCTTGTCATCAACGCTACATCGATATATCGGCGGGCACTTTTTTTTCCTTGGGCGAGGCTAGCCTCTCGAAAACTATTATTGGCGAGAAATGCGCGCGGTTCAGGCTCTCGAAGCACTTGCGAAAGAAAAAAAAGCTAATAATGCGATAGGTCCGACACGTTCATTTCAACTGTCGAGCGTGTAATGGGAAATGATAAATAGGCACAATAAAGACATAAACTAACATAACGCGTGCGACTTGGCATCAATTAAAATACAAGTTATTTGCATAAATTTCTCAATGGAAGAGTTTCTAGTTATCTATGTTTATATTTGAAAGCATAATCATTTATCTTAATTTTTATTCCTAAATTAATCGTACATTATATAATAATGGATTTCGACTAACGTAAGTTCGTATCTCCTGCTATTATTTGTGTTATTTTCATATAATTTTATAAGAGTGTTTGATTATTCTTTTTTTTTGCTGTTGTACATTTTAATAAATTATTCATTTATCAAGTTTTTATTTTACAGTAGGGCAGATCCAACTAGTAGAGTCAATTATTTAGATTAGTTACATTGTAGCACTGACAGTATCTGCACACAAACATTCGCTATAACGAATGCAAACATTTGCTAAAACGAAAAGTTACCTTAGTAAGTAATAATAAATAATTTATTTGAATATAATTATAATTATGAATATAATTATTATTTTTTTTATATTTCTCGTTACCATTTGTATATATAAATATTTATCCTTACACTTATGCAGTGATAGAGTTAACGTCTTGAAGTTCAGCACAGAGTAGTCTCATTTTCGAAATTCGCTAATCAGAGATAAGTGGTTTTGGAGACTTAAGGATTAACATACAGGTTCATTTTGGAAACTGATGTAGATGTACTTGTGTTGCTTGTAGATTCGCCTGGGTTAGTTTTAAGAGGTTTTTAGGCACTTCATTATGTTGCAATATCCGAAACTTAAATAATGACGGATAGCGACCCCTTGTCGTAATTCCTTTAGGCGAAATAATCAAGGTATTTTAGATTAAAAAATATTTTTGAAATTTTTTTCTAAATCGTAATAAAACATTACAAGAAAGTATTTGAATGGAACTTAATAAAAGATTGTCAATAACCGATTTGAAATTTTAGTTTTTAATGTTTTATAAGTAGCATTGGAAATAAATTTGAAGTATCGCTCAGAACCTTAAAATTTGAATAATATAACTGTAAAATATTTCGATAAAAGATGCTCTCTGATCTAAGCTTGATCACTATAACAGTGTAATTTTTTACATCTTCTAATTTTTTTACATTTTAATTTTTTTACATTCTAATTTTTATTCATATTTGAATTGTAATTTTTTGCAGCTTCTAATTTCGTAAAGAAAGAAAGTTACTAATTGCAATTCCGTTTAGAAATGCAGATGTCCAATATTTCATAAAATATTTCACAATGACTTTCTATTTAAGAATGCTTATGACCCATTTCAAGAAAACGAAAAAAAGAAATTCTTAAAGGCTTTAAAGGGAAGATTTCTGAAATAAATGTAACGATGTCGGGCGGGCATCAATTGTCGATAGCTGTGCAAAAATATCCTAATTTTGAATGATATTAACACGGTTCACAATCGTTCCAGTCCAATAATTTTGATTAATTATTCATACAGTTGCACTTTGGGCCGGGAAGGAAGAAAAATCGTACACGACAATGGCCTAAGAGTCGCACCTATTACTATATTCCTGCAATGGTTACAGTAATACTTCCTGCTCAATTAAACTCTTGTCAAAATCTTTCGTCGTCCTAAATTATTACAAAAATCGAATTCCTTCAATCTCGAGCTATCATTGACTTCTCAGTTTGATGTGTATAGTATAACACGGTGATTAACCTAATTACAACAGGTAATTCAACCATATCGGAATTGATTGCAAAAAATTTCACTCCGACGGATGAGATTTTCACGATAATTCATCGAGGACGAGAATGAGAAATAAATCGACGATAAGGAGGGAAAAATAAGCAAATAAATCAGTCGACACGAACGTGTTTCAAAGGTCGTCTCGTCTCTTAAATAAATTCCAAAGCTCTTCCTACGAAAGAACCGAGCGTCGGGCGAAAGCACGCACGCGGACGGATCCGAGGTTGAGCAGCAAAATTCAATTTAACCGCGAGCTTGCGCGCGGCAGCAACTCTGTTTCTTTGCCCAGAGAGCGCGCGCGCGACGAAATGATTCAGAGACCGAGAAAAAAAAGAAAAAAAAAAGAACTCGACATTATTTGCACTATAACGCTTCCATAACTTCTAGTTTCTTAATGTTGCAACGTACGCGCCTGCGCGGTCGAGGCCTGGCGGGAGCAGTGGATAATCTTCTTGCACCCACGCTCGGGTTCGCGCGCACGCAACTCACAGATGGCTCGAATGCTCTCTCTCTCTCTCTCTCTCTCTATCTTTCTCTCTCTCTCTCTCTCTTTCTCCCCCTAGCTGAAAATTTTTCGCGCATAATTCGTACTTGCCGACGAGCGCGGTTATAACACGGAGATGGAGATAGAAAAGAGAGGGAAAACGGAAGGTGGGAGGGGAGAGAGCTCGCGAAGATTTCGTGCCATTCTCTCCTCGGCCAGGGGGGGGGGCATAAATTTCGATAAGTGAGCGCGCGGCCCTGCCCCAGAAGGGTTAACCAAGAGGGACGATTAATGAGAAGTGGCGGGGATGAAAAAGTATCTTTGTTATTATTATTATTATTATTAATATTAGGTGCAGGCGATCCTCGCGACCGGCTATCGATCACCTGCGTTAACGCGACAGGACAATGATCAAACGATAATGAAAATCCCCGTGAAAATTGAAAATGTTCCATTCCTCTGTCTCGGGATTTTTTGTCTCCGGACACCTAAGATTATTCGCGCGCTTGAAATAGACAACAAGAATTCTGTTATGCTTTCCTGATTGTGTATATAGATATATATATATGAATTAATTATATAGGGACGCGCAGCAGTGGAGTATTATTTATCGCTTTTTGATTTTGTCGACGGCCGCGACACGTGCGTAATTTATCGCGGCTTGTATTGCCACGATAAGCCATATATTTTCCGTTGCGTTCCATGTCGAATTAATCGGGTCATTTGTTCGATGTCCGAAAAGTTTTAATTAAGTCGAATGGATCGCTTGCCATTTTTCGAATCTGCGCAAAAAAAATAAATAAAAAAGTTACATCAGTGCACGTACATGTATGAGGAAAATTCTGAAAAATCAGCCTGGATTAACCAAATAAAAATTTGGATAATCGAAAGTGCAAGGATATCGAATTTTTTATTGATCGGATACGATATAAAATCAATTTTACGATTTCGAACGATACCAGTGCTCTTCTACATTACTTCAATGTAGAAGATTGGATTATTGGAAATTATTTTGTTTTCATTCAGAAATAGACAATTTACTAAAGAAAAGGTCCTTCGTATCTTTTTCCCAGTTGTAAATTTTCTAGAGTGGCTCCCCTTTGTAAACCAGCAGTAACGAAAAATTGAAAAGTGCTCTGTAAAGCTATTTTCGCAAAGTTACCACCTTGGTTACGACACTTATCCTAATGGTCGGAAAAAACTGGAGAAAAAAGGACCGATGGGCATCCATTAAATGAATTGAACTTGTTTTTGAAAAAAAAAGGAACAGAATTGGTTTTTTTTTTCATCGCGAAAATTTGCCTCTACGCGAATTTATACGATCGTTATGTTCTTATATATATATATATATATATATATATATATATATATATATATATATATACAAGTTGAAATGGAGATTTTTTTCCAAACAATACATTAGGTTACATATCGCACTCTAAATCGTCACGATTAAAATAATAGTGGAGCGAATGCTCCATTGTCGATGCCGAGAAAAACGGATGCGTGGGCCATGTGACGGTCGAAACATCAAATTCATGCATCAAAATACAGGAACCGAACAACAGTGACCAATCGAATGTCTGTATTATGGGGCAAACGTCGACGCCGAGAAATACGAGGATATTGTCGAGTATTTGTATAAAATAATAAATTTTCATCCCGCGTTTCTGTCACCCACACATTGTTAGCAAATTAGATATATAGGTCGATCCTAACCATCCTCGTACTCTGTCCAATTTGTTGCAGGATAAATAATCGAATCGAAATCGATCGTTTGTTTTTTTTTATTAATTTTATTAATTATGCTCTATTGCTTTGCAAATCAATAAATAACTAATCATTAACATTGGCAATAGCCTAAATTACATTTTTATACTTTCGAGCATACGCTCGCTCGATGACGAAAAGAAAACTTAACAAAAAAAAAGTTGAAAATACATACGATCAATAACAAATCATATGCAGTAAATATGTAGGCAGTACTTCGCAATGACATATACGAAAGAAAACCAGCATTTGGCTCGAGGGATAAGGGTCTCTCTCTCTCTCTCTCTCTCTCTCTCTCTCTCTCTCTCCCTCTCACATCTACCTGCCCGTATTTACTCGGAAGATTTACATCTCCAAATAAAACCGTCTCGAGGCTATAGGAAGCTTTATACATACTACGAATCTCGTTTCAAAATGTTTTTTATTCCACGAGCCAGAAAAACAGTTGTAGTAACTCAAGTAGTGAAATTCAAAATACTGCAATATCACTAAATAACTGTCAGCCACTGAATATGTAGTTGTAGAAAAAAAAGTACCGCACAGAAAAATAATTAGTTACAACGATTATTAGATAGAACAACATTATTCATCGAAGATATAACCTATATAGATATATAAGTTTTGTTTACATTTTCATAGAACAAATTTTTGTGATTTCCAATTATAATGGGTAATATCGAACATCTAATTTTACTTTAAATCGATTTATATAATCAACAAATTTTAACTTTCATTAGAAATAATCTACTTATTTTTTTAGATAAAGCTTCAAATCACCCTCTAAAATATAATAAAAGAATATAAGCATCGCAAGAGCGTAAAGAAAGTAAGCAAAAAATTAAACGATAAAACATTAAAATTGAAAAATTTATATTTCTCATTTCCTTATATAACTTAATAAAAATTATTTAAAATATGAAATGTAGTTTATTTTTTAACACCTACTTAATTTGTTGACTTATTTGCTAGAAAATAGAGTTTTTTCATTTCTTCAAATACAAGGTTAGTCCTGTATTAATATTTTAACATGAATTAACACTGAAGCAAATCTTTTTCCGAAGTTTATGACCAATATAGTTATAAAAAATAAGTAGAATAAAACGCCAAGTTATAATTATTTAGGTCAATCAATTGAAAGTACTTGTCAGAAAGTTATATATAATGAATTTCCTACAATTTAAAAAAAATGAATTTACAATATTTATTCACAGATGCGTCACATATGTTGGTCATTTATACATACTTCAAACTAAGATTATGTAATATTTCTTAGTTTCAAAGAAATCTAAGGATAACGCAACAGATGATTGCATTTTACAAAAACTTTCATTATTCTTCAGGAGAGCTTAGCCGAGAAAGCTTCCACGGCATCTGCAATAAATATAAAGAAGAACCTTGAAAAATGCTACTTTTCACACTAACTTAAGAAGTATACGTTGATGCGAAAAAGCAATAATAATATCAAAGCACCACTTCCGAGCTTGCAATAGAGGCGCATTTCCTTTATTATATGTACTTCTACACACTCAGTATATGGAGCACGTAAGAAATAATGTCATATTTGAAAAATAGAAGTTCGCTAAATAAAATATGTCATCTTTTTTCATTCGAAGGATAGTCAGAATGAAGAACCTCTCGAGTTTTTGTGATAATTATATTTCGTACTTCTAAGACTAGCAATTTATTTAAATAAATTTTAAAATTCGAGTTGATAAAAAACAACGTGCGCTTCACTTCTAGGCGAGCAACAGATGTAAAATACCGATACGAGTAAAGTTAATTTATACGCTACATACGTCTGAGAGCAAAAGAATCTTTATGTAAACGCATTTCCGAAAGCTCCAGGTTTGAGACAGATTAGCTTCAGAGATAGCATTGCTTCCGAGTCAAGTTGAACTTGGGTTAATCCAATTCGGACTCGGGTCGTACTTGAGAAGTGCCTTTGCAAAAGTCCGGGAACGGTCGTGCCGAGCTGCTTTCCGTATAATTAAACCTATAGCGCTCGTTCTGATAAGCACCGAAACGTATCGCGAAATTTCGAAACGTCACCCGCGCCGAATCCGAAATTCCGCCGCGCAATTATGCACGGGCGTCGAATTTCAGAGAGGTCAGGGTGGCAGGGCCGTTGTTAATCAATGGTATTCGCGAGCCAAGCATGGTCACCGTCTGTGAACGTATGCGCGATCACGCGCAATTGGACCCACTTGGGGGTCGCGAATTCGCACGTAAACAGGACGAAAGACTGTATCGCGCGAAAGCAAAGGCTCTTAGTTTCTCGGAAACTTGCGTAAAGCCAGCGGGGAGGCGAGCGGGCTCGTACCCTCCCCCCCCCCCGGCGCTGCCGCATTCGTATACTGGAATCACACCGAGATACCGCTCTCCGCGCGTCTCTCTATAAATCCACGACCGACGGCCGCGTAAGCCCGTGCCAAGTCGGGGCAGCGAGCTCGAAGGAGGCCGAGGTAAATAAGTGAATAAGAAGAGGGTGAAGAGGGGAGGAGCTATGAGGTACTCGGTCGAAGATATACAGGTAGAGATAGACACGCGCGTTCATACGGGCACGCATACACGCACACACATATATAATGATACCATCCACCGCAGCGGGGGCCTCGCTCAGCCGGGAATGGCTCGTGACACAGTTTCCTCGAGCACGCGTATATGTCGCGGTGCACAGTCGTCGTCGTCGTCGTCGTCGTCGTCTCCGTGGATTCGCGGACGAGCGGGACACAGCGCGGCTAATGGGATTGCGGCGTAATCTCCCGCCGGGGGAGAGGGGAGGGGAGGGCGGCGGTACGGCGAGAAGTTCGCTATTCCTCGGGGCGGCTCGAGCCACGGCTTCGAGGAGGAGGGGGAGGACCTGAAAAAGTCGAGAGGAGGACCAGACGGTGGAAAGCCGAGCGCGGCGAGTTTCTCCCATCGCTGCGAGAGTCGCGTCCCCGAGGTATCACGCACCCGTCGTAGCTAATAATGTCGCGCGTCTCGCCAGCGCGATACGACGATAATTGGGCGTGATTATTAATTCGGTAGAACGCGATTTACACTGGTAATGCGAATTATTTAACGTATTCGTGGATCGAAAATACGAGATACGTCTTAGCCTATGGCCAAGATTCAAAGCGGCGGTTACGTAAGCAGCCCCCCCCCCCACTGTCGGTGCTCGTCGAAACTTTCAGGAGTTTCTTCGGATGTCTCGAGATTGCCTCGCTGAACCGACTGCTGCACTGGCATATTACAGGGAAGAATTACGCGGCAACTTCGGAATATTTTTGATAATGCGCTCGGTTTTTGAATTGAAATAAAATTATTATGGCAATTAGGACGAGTGCCAGACTGTTTTTGCTCATAACCATCCCCGTAAAATCTGATATATAAAATTAATAAATATTTTTTCATTGGTCTTACAGTCCAATCAAATCATTCGAAAACAATACGTAACAACATCAATACTCATCTACATTAACATTAATACATCAATACACAAAAATAATAAAAACAAAAATAAAAATTAAAAATTATAATGACAGACAGACTGTCCTTATTTACAATCACCCCCGTAGACTAATCTGAAAATAAAATATTAGCTGAAAAAATTTTTGTTAGTAAAGTGAAGTCTGACTGTCCCCATTGAATCTTCAATTAGGTAAGGGTGTTGGGGACAGTCAGACTTCACTTGTCTTCCCCATCTATAACATTCAATGTTTCGAGCTGTTTCAGTTCCTCTACAATATTGAAATAATCATTCGTTGATCCAATATACCCTCTACGTACATCTACATTTCCTTTTTAATTTCGTAAAGAATGATAAATGTTATTTAATTTACTGAACTCACTCGTTAAATTCACATTACTTTGATACTTTAAAACGTCAATACTTTCAAAATTCTCTTTCTTATATTATTTTTTAAAACTTTATTCTAGTATCCACATTTACAAAATCAGGAAATGTTATTTTAATCCCGATGTAATAGTTATGATTGGTAAACTATGTTCACGTTTATAAACATTTTTTAAACATCTGTGAAACCATGTCTGCTTGCAAAACCGATTAAAAATTTACTCTATTGTTACGAATACTAATTATACAAATGTCCAAAAAGAATTGAATTAATTAGTACATTCAACTTCTATTCAAAATCTAATTCTATCGTGCTTATAGAATTGCAAGTATCCACCATTTCATACAAAAAACTTTCTGGAATAATTTTAAAGACGTTGCCAAAATAACTGTTGTAAATGATTCGTTCAAATATGAAACTTAGAGACAGAGCAATAGTTTCTAAATGCTCCGTTACGGGTGTTTGTTGCTCAATAAGTCACTGACATTAAACTGTTCGACTGTCACGATAATCGTCATCGATTTTAAGATGAAATAAGACAATATATAATGGGCAAGATATTATAGATTTATTGTAAGTAGCTTAAATTACGAAAATACCTCGGCTGGCCTATTAAACGCACTTCCTTAAATTTAATCCTGATAAAATTTTATCTTAAATCAAATTATAAGAATAAAATATCTCGTATTCTTTCAATAAAAAATGCATATCTATGCTTTGTTAAATCGTTACATTTAAGAAATTATTCGAGATCATTTAGATTGTGCCGCTTTTTTCGACCCGAACTCCCTAGCCGATTTGCTATTCTCGCAAATTCTAATCCAATCTAATATTAGCCAACGTCGCGCTCGCTAAAGCGCGCCTCGAGCCGCGACGCTGGGAGGAGTTTCCCCGGCGGTCGGGTCGCTTTCGTATAGCGATTTCGGAAATGCCCCGAGCATTTAAAGGATTTGTTAAAGTTCTGCAAAAGTCGAGGGCGCGCCAAGGAAACGCGCTTCGGTGCACCGGCTTAGCTGGATTTAGTTACAAGATGAGGATTTAACCCCAGAGGCGGGACTCTCGAGGCACTTTAACGAAGTGTAGATATTGATTTCGAAGAAGCTGTATACTTTTATATGGAGGGTATTTTGAGCCAGCAATCGATTGCGGAACGAGTTCAATGCCTTGAGATTTGTCCTTTTTCTCGTTAATCGTCCCTACGTTTATATAGCAGTAATATGGGAATAAATTGACATTAGTTATGTAGATGTATTATTTAACTTCAGTTGATTTATCTTCCACGAGTGTACGCAGCTAAGCGATAGAGATTACTAAAAGTATATTTGATGTAAGAACGTTATGTGTGGCTACAATAATGAGAATCGCCCGAAGGAAAACGATTGTTACAACTCGTTAGCCATTCTCGTAACTAATAACTCATGCTGAATTTCTGCCTGAAAAAAAATCTTTAATAATTCAGTCTACTACGAATTCTATCGTAAATTCGATAAACGCGCAGCATTGATGGACAAAGTGCTTTTTTCTTGCAACGATAAAGAATTTTTTATATTCCACTTCCTTAATATACGCGTGTAATTCTTACAACAAAATCTTAGTAACGATATCACGCGCTTTGACGAAGCCCGGAATTTAACCTTTTCACGGGATTCGCGTACGCGTATGTTTTCGGTAGGGACCAGGCCGCTCGATGGAGCGCGATACGCAACCGCGGAGCCGGAAACTGGAAGTTTAGAGGGACAGTCGGGGCCGTTACGATCGTCTTTCCTGCTCCTTGAAAAGCCAGTAGCGCGTCTATATATATATCGATTCGCGCTGAAATTGCGGAGCGCGCGACCCGTCCCCACCCGCCAGGTCTCGCCCGAGAATTTTCCACGCGCTTTCGAGCAAACTATATATACATACAGGCATACATACATACATACATATATACATACATATATACATACATACATACATATATATATATATATATATATATGTGTGTGTGTGTGTGTGTGTGTGTGTGTGTGTGTGTGTATTACGCGTCGCCGTTGAAATACACCTCGTATTCGCGCGCGCGCATTTGTCACGTTGGGAGGATGGGCGCGCTGGCGAAAAGTGTATAGAAGCTCGGCGCGGCGGGGTGCAAAGCCCCGCGCAACGGGCGGACGATGCGGAAGCGTGGCTCGCTCGTCGTCTGGCTGGCTGACTTGGCTGGCTGAGCCGGGCCGGTTCGACATGAAAAATAAATGTAAAGTAAAGAGACTGAGAGAGAGAGAGAGAGAGAGGGACAGAAAGAGAGAGAGAGAGAGAGAGAGAGAGAGAGAGGGAGGGAGTACAGAGAGAGGAATTGCGCTGCCATGTCACGCGAACTTTCGAGGATGCAGTTGTGAACTCGCTGCTTTAATAGATAAGACGCGAGAAGTGGGTATGCAAAGGAAAGAGTATTTTAATTTTTTTTTCTGTTTTTATTTCGGGTGGGGGGCTGAAAATAATTTCTTCAATTATTTGCAAGATTTCTGGCGATATTTTCCGGGGAAATAAAAATTTCTTTTTTGACGAAACTTTTTGTAATTTGTTTAGATTTCAAGATCTTCTTTAACATTAATGTTCAATAATAACTCACGAAACGAATTAGAGCAAAGTATAGTATGTAAGAAATATTTATTAAATATAAATCAGTAGAGATATAAAAGTATTACGAATTAGCAAATTCGCAAAGTGAAGCATTCAACTTTAGAACTGCTTGCGCTACATAAACTCGACTGACTATTCGTTTGCGCTACAAAAACTCGACTGACTATTCAAATAAAGTTCAGCAGTGAACTTATGCTAAGTTTTGTCTCTAGAGAGGGAATGAGTCCATCTAAATGCATCCCCCGTCCTAAAAATGCAATTATACATAGTTAACAATATACAGTGTGCAACTAGGGAACGACGCAA
This sequence comes from Sycobia sp. Sy_11, assembly GCA_018907035.1. NCBI lineage: Eukaryota > Metazoa > Arthropoda > Insecta > Hymenoptera > Epichrysomallidae > Sycobia > Sycobia sp. Sy_11. The sequence continues at coordinate 563,366 of JACCIC010000218.1, read as the reverse complement.
TAATTAAAAAAACGAACTAATGGTAATTATGCCATGCCTATCACAACCCGCAACGATACTTATATCGAGACTACATTAGGCGCTCATTCAAATTTATATATATATATATATATATATATATATATATATATATATATAGAGAGAGAGAGAGAGAGAGAGAGAGAGAGAGAGAGTAAATTAGAAATCGTCCAATTCAAAAAAAAATTCCGAATGAAGATTCGTGAGGAAAATTGTTCACTATCATGACATTTCGTAAATTGGGTCTTGTTAAGGTCCTGGTTAATATTCTTTCTCGAACAATTACCAAACAGATTCTTCACTTATATATACATCAGATATGAATATATGGCGGATAAGATCGAACGCTTTCTTTGCACTTGTCAATATCTAAGAATAATAGAGTTAATAAGAGGGACCGGATCGTTATCAAAAAAGAGATTAATGCACAACGCTGTCAAGGATCCTGCAATGCAAACGAGGATGGCGTGCAGGCCGGCGTCGTTAAAAATGAAAAGAGAGAGCGAGAGAGAGAGAGAGAGAGAGAGAGAGAGACCGGGAGGAGCGGACATCACCTAATTGATTCGGATTCAATTTCAGATTCCTTCCCACTTATAAGTTTTCGGCCTCTCTACTCCGGTCTACCGCTCGCGAAAATCCGACCTCCCCCGAGATCGCTTACTGACCAGTTTAGCCTCGCCTCGCTTTTTCATCCCCTCGGCCCTCTACTTCGTCGTTCTCGAATCGAGCGAGTCGAATTGGAAATAAAATCGGAATACCTCTCTCGTGACTCCATCCCTCCCCCTCGCCCCGTCCAAGCCACGCTCTTTCTCTTTGCCCGTTTGTAAAAAAAAAAAACAAAAATTTACGATGCAAAGGATCGTCGCGCGCGCCTGCTCCTGCTTCTCGGTGTAACGGAGAAGGCTCGTGTCAATGCCCCCCCCCCCCAACGCGATATTCAACGTTATTCGATACATTCAAACTCGTGTATCCTGAATATTTATAGAATTATCTGCAGAAAACGAATAGTTCGCTAAACAGGCTTCCGCCCCTACGAGCTTCACATATATCGATTCAAAAAAAGGAGAAAAGAAAACGAACAGAGGCCGTTCTAATTGAAGCATATAAATAGGATATGTAAAACCGAGAACATTCATGAATATTTTGATATCGTGTACGAGAAAAAAAAAACAAAAATTTCTTCATTAAACTTTCGCCGGCAAATCATGTTTTCCCGGTGTCCAGTTTGCGATATTGGAATTTGTTTTCCTCTGCCGCCCAACCTTGTAATATCGTTTGAAAGTTCAAAAAAGTGGCGAGACTCCAATTCCGAAAATTGTCGAGCGTCCAAAGAGGAGAACAATGCTAATTCCACCCAACAAAAAAGAAACGTAGCTTGTCGAATTTTGTACGGTAACCGCGAGGCAGGAAATCTTGTAGGAAAAGAGGCGCGCGCGAAGAATTCTATCTACTACAGGCGACGATTTTTAATGCATCCCCGCTCCCTCGTTGGGGTAAGATTCGGGGATCTTGCCTCGCGTTTGATCCCTCATTATTCTCCCTCGGGCCTCGTTTCCTCTCAATGCGTCGGGCGTGTCTGGTTACGGAGCCCCCGACGCCGCGCCGTCACGCATCGCCGAGCGTGAAATACCAACAGTTTGCAGGCAAGAATCTATATACATATATATATCTTCCGTCCTTGCGGACGTATTAGAAGTTAGACCAAAGGTGCAAGAAGCCGGTCCCGTGCACAACGTGCCGCGTGCCTTCGACTTTCTTCGCTTTAGTTTTATTATAAATTACGAGTAGATATCGCTCCAAAGAAGGATGCAATACCTCGGGGATGTAATTCGTCGGACAAATTGCCGAATTGCACGAGCGAGCGACCGAGGATCTAAGCCATCGCGATTTCGAGGTAGGATATCCCAAATTGAATGTGGCGCGTCCGACGTCGAGGTTCAATTTTTCAAAGTCCAAGACGACGAATCCAATGCAGCGTACGGAATTTCTGCGTTTTCGCAATTTTCCAATTGGAAAAAATTTACCATTTTCTCTACGCGTTGGTATTCAGAAAATTTGGCAAGTAACATTAGCCAGTGCCACCGTATACGATACGACACGTTTGTTAGGAGTTTATACTACATCGGTTTTCAAAATAGTGTAAATTGATTATAATTGAAACATCAATAGGAGTCTCACTTTTATAAATTTGTCGCATATTCTTTAGTTTTTTTTTCTAATAAAGTTCGTAAAATTTCTGGCTTGATAACTTTAATTTTATTTCTATTAATAAAATAATGTATTTTTTAAACTTTTCAAATATTCCACGGCTCTATTTATATTTTTACAAGCTTTTTCTTCAGGGTGCTCGAAAGTGTTGAAGACGGATCGGAGTAATAAAACATTAATAAAATAAATGTTAAATTAATAAATTAGCTTCGAGAGAAATGAGAAGCCAATACAAATTACAGCGAGGTGGTGCATTACTTACCATTATAAATAATAAACTAATATTTAGATTTTGCATTGGATTAAACTATTTTATCCAAGTTTCTTTCTTGCACACTTTATTCTCAAATTCAGTCATCGAGTGTTATTAAAAGTACCTGTTCCATTGCGGGTAAGGCAGGGTACTGCGAAACAAGAACAAGGTCTTCTGACACTACACTTTCAAAAGCATAGGAATTTCTATTTGAAAAAAAAAGAAAACAGAAGTTAATCTTCACACTATCTTAATGCTTCACTTCAAGGTCGTGACAAAGGATGCGCACTAGATTGACCCCCGGACCCCCGAAAGCCCCAAAACTTTTTCATTTACCATTTTTTGCTTTTCGGCCCTCCGCGATTGTTTCCGAAACTTTCGTCGGCGGCAATTGAAATCCCGACACCCCCTCGTACATCGCGCCATAATATGCGACGGGGCCGATTCTCCCTCCCCCGCCTACGCGATCCGTTCCGAAACTTTTATCGAGTTTCGGATAAAAGTCGCCGAAGTATAGTCGCTGAATTATGCTCGTCTCGTGCCGGAGAGCCCTAAATCGCTGCCCGCGCATGCCGGTGTATATTTCACGGCCCGTCCCGTCCGACTCCCGGTCCCTTTATATATATATATAGTCTTCATTGCGTGCACGAGATCGATGACCGTCCCGGCTCCATCTCACTATCTATACAGTACGTTCACCGTGGCGGGAATTCGGATGAAGGGGGAGGGGGGAGAAATCGAGCGTTCCTCGCGACGCGTCGCAAGCCCAGCGCCTTCCCTATTCTTCTGTTCTTTGCTTGCAATTGCAGGCGAACCTGTCGCTGTCGTGTCGCCAATCGAGGCCAATCGACTGCGGGCGCTGCCTCCACGAACGGGAGCAGCACTTTGCCGCGCAGTCAATGCCGCGGCCCGCGATTTGAGGCCAAAAGAACGGACGCGAGCGGTACGGCGAACGATGAAAATTTTAGCTAATACAGCACCCGCCCCCGTCCAGCTGCCCTTGCGCGCGAGTTGATTGCCGACTATTTTTAGAGCTTAATACGTAACGATAAGTTACTAGGACTGCTTGGCTGAGGAGATAAATATCGCTTACGAAGTTGCTGTGTAAAGTTCAGGTCTATTTTGACTATGCTATCTGTTTCTCTCTCTCTCTCTCTCTCTCTCTCCCGCTCTATCTATATTTACCTGTCCCTCGCCGGGTAATATCTTTATCCAACGCTTTTTCATTCAGTGAATTAATAATTTACCTTAATATTAAACTTATTTAATAATTTACAATTTAATACTTATTAAGATCGCTCTCTTTCCGAATTATTTAACTTTAATGATTGACTGACATCTGTCAGTGAGTACGATACAAATGCTATTAATAATGATTCCCGATAATGTTAGAAAGTCCCCTTTAAACCAACGTTGTATTGTAATCCATAGAAGTTGCGTCGTTACACAGATTCTATGACGCAACTATAATTTTAAGAATTAAAAAAAAACTAGGGCAAAAGAATCGAAAAATAAATCGAATAATACGCTTGTCACGATACGAACTCCTGACCCATTGTCAAAAGTTTATAACGAAGAGCCGCTCAAAACGCATACGACGCTTTCATAGTAACAAAACAAAAGTTGAAAAAAAAAAACAAAGAACAAAACAGAGAATCCAATAATCCACATGCGCTCTTGGACGCCTCTTATCCAGTCGCCGACCTACCAAGTTCCAGCGTGTTCCTTTTCGCTTTATTTTACTCGAGTATTGAAAAAATGGGTTGACCGAGGAAGAGCGAGGGAATGGTAAAAAGGGAATTACGCGAAATAATAATCCAATGCAAAGATTTAATTAATTCCTGATCTGTTTTTATCGAAAGGAGATGCTTTCTTTTTTTTGTGGTATTTATTTAATATACCGTGCGAGCCAGTCTGTAATACGAGAATAAATTTAATAAATAGTTAATAGAATTTATTCGAATGGATTTAATCGAAGATATTGAAATAAATAAATGGAAATTAATGAGAAACCTTTAAAAGCGAAATATATTGTACATATGGATTATTAAGTTCTTGTAATAACTTACGCTTAATAACACGAGTATTAAATATAGAGATAAATTAAATGTTAAAGTTAAAAGATTTTGTATTTCCGAACAGGAAAGCTACTTGGAAATCAATTTCTCGGACGAATATCGTAAGCTTTTGCTACATAAAATGAAATATTGAATATTTCCTATATTCCTCGGTAAATGTAAAACATCATATGCAAGAGTTTCTACATAATAACTGCACGATAAAAGAAAAAATTGCTTTTTTATAAAAAAAAAAGTAATGTTTATATTGCAAGTAATTAATAGAGTTTCTCTGTCTTCATTTCATCAAAGTTCTGTTACGGAAAATATTGTAAAATAGTACATTTCGTGTATCGTACGTGCATTAGTATTCGACTACGTCCATTTGTAAGGTACCGGATTCGTTGCAAAATAAATTCTATATACTTTTGGCAAAAATAGATTTTTGGAAAAAGAAAAACAACATCTAAATTGTTTTTAAACAAACGGTATACGTTCAATTGTAAAAAAAAGCGGCACCACGCACACTTTCATAAAGAACGCATATGTAAAGCTACTGTCGAAATTGCAAATCGATCCGCGCAATAGTGTAGAAGCAATAATCCCTCTTTGCAGTTTGAAAAAAAAAGAAAGTGGCTTTCAGAAAAATTCGTCTAAAAGTTTCAAAAGTACATAAAACTTGCGATATTGCGGCACCGCGAGAAAAGTTGTTAACGGAGCTTTTTTTTGAAAATTTTCCTTTTGTTATAAAACCAATTGGATGTTATTTTTATGACGTTGAACGAGTCTTTGAGTCGACAAAAAAAAGAAAAAAATTAAAAAATCGATGTTTTTTGTTAAAAATTCGACTCAGGCATTACGTAAGTGCTTCTCAAATTTATCAACAGAACTTAGCATTTATTATAATGTTCATATATGTTTTTACTATATTAAACATAATATTTATTTTATTTTATTTAACCAGTGCACTTTAAATTGCTTGATGCACTCTGAAAATCATCTTAATCATACTAAAAACTCCTACTGTATTTTCATTCAGAAAAAAAGTTTTATCGAAAAGCAATGAATTTATTTACTATTTCTTGTAATATTGTTTAAAATTTGTTGAAAATTTTAGATTTATTAAATTCTCAAACCTTCATATATTTACACTTAAAAGAATACTTCTGTACTAATTGTTTGAGCATTAAAGACTTTGTTATTGCAATGAAAATTTGCATTGTCTATATATATATATATATATATATATATATATATATATATATATATATATATAACCTTACATCTTGTACTTAAAGGTCCGTGTAACAGTTTAAGAGCCACTTTATCACAGGATCAATTTGCAATTCAAAAAAGAATCTTGCAAAGTAGTGCGCATGATTAAATATCGCGTATAAGTTCGACGCACGCGAAATAACTCCGAGCTCTTTCATTTTTTGGCTCCTTTTATTGCCAGAGCAATGGAGAGCAAGTAATGGAGGAAGGGGGTGAGTGAGCGACAAAGAAAGAAAGAGAGAGAGAGAGAGAGAGAGAGAGAAAGAGGGAGAGAGAGAGAGAGACAGCAAGAGAGAAGGTCAGGAGCACTCGAGATGGTAGTCGATCGACTATACCGCCGAGATTCCCATCCATAAAGATTTAATTTCAATCGCATTTTCTATAATACGAGAGATTTCCGTTCCCTTCTATCCTTCCATCCTACCTCCGCTCTCCTTCGCTGGCCGATCCTGCGCCTCTAACTCTCTAATGCTCTGCGAGAAACGTCAACGGGATAAAATTCTATACCCGAGAACGAAAAAAATAATACCCTTGTCCTTCCTCGCTCTCTGTCCGTCGCGTTCGCCTATATTTCTCCATAGTTGGCATACCTGTCTGCAAGCCCGTATAATACGAGCGCTCCAATTGTGCGTATGTACGCGTGTCATTTCGTCGACCGTCACCTAGCCCCCTGCCGCCCCGCTTGTCAATCCAACCCTCTCGCCGCTACCCCGCCAATCTCAGCGCAGAGTGTGCAGCGCGAGGCAAAAATATTTTTCTTTCTCGTGAAAGCTTGGAGCGGCGCGAAAACATTATTTCCCCTCGCGCCCGACGCTCTCTCCGTCTCTTGTTCTCTCTTCTCTCTCAATCTCGCACTCGCACTCACATTCATACTCATCTATATGTAGGCACACGACCGACTTCCAACTCTCCGGGCGCGGACGCACGCCGCCGTCGAGGGGACAAAGGAATCCGTGCTCTACTGGATCAAACGCGAACTATTTTATTTATTTTCCTCTTTGTTGGCCTCTTGCAAATGAGGATGTGGGAGGGGGGTCTTGACGTTTACCCCCTGCAGCCCCTCGGTGTGGCGTCGCGTCGCGCATACAGTGGTCCCGCATCATGTGCATATATATATATATATATATATATATATATATATATATATATATATAATGCATATTTCCACGTTTATATATGCATAATATACAAACTTACGCGTGCGGTACCGATGAAACTTTGGCTTTGAGGACGTTCGTGCATAATATGACGAACGCTCCTCTGAGCAGCGCTGTTGATAAGGATTGTTAAATTTGCATTTAATGCAGATAAACTAAAATCCTGACGGATTATTGTCCAGTCCATATTAATTGCACGACCAAAGCATAATCTACAGTTTATCAAATCTTTCGCTTACGGTCGAATAAACAAATCCTCCAAATTGTTCGAATTTTCGGCTTTTGGCAAGATCAATTCTTTATGTGTTCTGTGCAGATAATATTTTGTGCACGATTTAATGTTTATTAACAACTTAGTAAACCGTGGATACAGATTCGGTAGGAGATATTATCTGTAGAAATATCATACAATAATTATTACTTGTGTACCAACTGTTGCATCGCTATCTGCAAATTAAATCGAACCGCGTGCTAGTCGAAAATTAATAATAGCGTTATTATCTATCGGCACGCAATTGACTAGTCGTGGCGTTAAATTTATAATTATGCGGCTTTCATTTGAGAAGAGGCTTTTATTATGGAAAGAGTCGTTTATTTCACTATCGAATCTTATTTGATAATAAAATTCAAAAGGCATTTATCTCGCTCGGATTTAAAAGAAGCCGATGACCACGATCGTCCCTATCCTGATTAAGAAGAACAATAAATCAGGAATGATATTTCGCACGGCAAAAAATAAAACATATTCATTTTTCACAGGAAGCCGAGCGTACGTTGAACGTACGAAGAGCCCTTTACAGTATTAGCCCTTGCTTTTCCGTGATATTTTTCCATCGGGCTTTATCTTTCATTATTTGCCGGCGAATTCCGGTACCTCTGCGCGCAGAGACAAAGAAAGCGACGCCTCATTTTTCACACTCCTGCGATTTCTCTATTTTCCTTTTTTAACGCGTGCACAGAAGTAGGGAGGGGGTATGCGTAAGATATTACGGTTTCCTTTACAGGAACCGCTATCTTCGAGGCCTATTAGCTCCAGAGCCCTTTGTCGAGTGGAAAATTCGGTGCACGTTAGATTCGCGATATTTCGTAAGTGGCTTCTGGCCAACATAGAGAAGGAAACGGATAATCCTTCTCTGTCGTCAGATGGCTATGTGTTGTATATTACGATTTCGCATGCTAGTTAATTGTACAAATACAACAATAAGTTTTCTATGAACAATTTTACATATTTTTGCAAGTTTAAATGTGCACAAACGAGCGTAAATTTCAAAAATTCGTAACAGTTTTACGTCTCTATTATTTTTTTTTTTTTAATACCGCATGATAAATATTTTATGCCTCTATTGTACAGATTCTTTGAGTTCTGATTACAAAGTTTCTAGTAATTCAGGGCATTCGGAACTTTTGATTTTGAACATTTCAGTCGTATGGACAGACGTAACTTGCTCGTCCTAAATAAATTCAATTTCAATGTATGATATTTATTCTTTGCAATATTACACAATAGACTATGATTATACAATAACTATTAATTCTAATACATATATAATTAATAACTGAAGGCATCATATTTTTTGAAACCTTAATATCATAGTAAAACATGGCTCCTTTATTAAGGCACACAATGAAAGCAATAAAACATAGCATCAATTTTATCACAAATATAAATCATTGTAGACTGTGCGATTATTACACTGGAACTTTGGTAATTACAGAAACATAAAAGAAGAAAAGAAAAATTTATTTTACAAAATTCATCGCACTCTTCCTTTAGCCAAATACATAATTAAGCCAAAGTCAAGCTTTCTATTGGGTTTTCGAGAGTCTTGTGTGCGTGTACACCGCGCAGAATCAGATCCGCAGTGCCCGCACATTCTCATTCGTCCCTTATACCGGCCGCGAATCAGCGCGCGCTCTTCCACCCAAAGGCTGTTAGCATCGCGACACGTGCTGTGCGAGAGACGATGGACTGCTGGCGGAGGGGAGGGGGTGTGGATCCGCTCACCGCAGGAGACCGACCGTGGCGACACGCGTACGCGCGACGGGCGAGCCCGCCCGCTGCATTCTCCCGAGGAAAACTCTGTTTCCAATTAAATTTAACCCAAGGACGCCGAATATCTATCTCCCGGCCTCTTCCCTCCCCCCTCCCCAACCCCGTTCTTTCTCTCAGCGCGCCCGCGGGAGTTCCATTTAATTTTGTAATATCCGAGCTCAGCGAAGCCCATAAATTGCCAGAGCATCGCGTCGCGCACTTTGCGCGAGAGAGAGAGAGAGAGAGAGAGAGAGAGAGAGAGAGAAAGAGAGAGGGGTGTGTGTGTGTATGTGTACACGCGCGTGCGCGGTTTCTCCTTTCTTCGCCTTCTCTCTCTCTCTCTCTCTCTCTCTCTCTCTCTCTCTCTCTCTCTCTCTGTCTCTGTCACTGTCTCTCTCTCACTTACTCTTTCGCTCTCTATCTACACACCTGCAATCGCCAGTGAGCTTATAAGTGCGCCCTACACCCACCATTGGTGAGCTAGAAATTATCAATTGCGGCCACCAGGAGAGGCCTCAAAGTAGAATATATATATATATATATATATATATATATATATATATATATATATATGAACCAAGAGAGAGGGTTATGGCTCTTGTGGAAAGGGCTGGGAAAAAGAGAGGGAGAATAGATAGAGAGAGAGAGAGAGAGAGAGAGAATGAAATCGCAGTCGCGCCGAACGTGACGATTCGAGCGTGATCAGAGATAAATAGGCGGGAGAAGTGGATGCGCTGCCTGTTCATACACTCACACACTCATATATATATATATATATATATATATATATATATATATATATATATATATCAAACCAACGGCTGACGAAGCGCTAGCTGTATACGCTTTTATAGTTGGTTAGTTGCAATGCATGTATCTGTGTGTACTCATCGCTGTGTATGTGTTCACGCGCGACCTCTCACCCGTATATTTCTTCATTTTCCAGGCTGAAAATCGGTAGCTCGTGAGCACTATCTTTATTATACGAACTTTTTACTTCCAGCAATTCGTATTTTTCCAATTAAAATTAATTGTCAATTACAATGTGATACGAAGAAATAATTTTGGCATGTTACAAAATTTTAGTGTATTAAAAACAGTATATTAAAAAATTCACTCTGTTTTCAACTTAAGTCCCAGATCCTGCCGCAAATAACTAATATAAAATTTGAGAAAATTTAACGATGAATTCATGAATACTTAGGTAATTACAAGGAATCTCGATATCGCAAATGGGAGTCTTCTAATCCTATACAATTTTTCTTGTAAATCATGAGTAAAGGGATATTGTGGTCATAGAATGTTCTTTGTCAGACGCGAACGAAGAGACGGGCTTGAGCGACAAATCGATGCTAAAAGAAATTCAAGAAGAAGCTATCAATTTGGAAGGGTTGCTTTGTAATTTGGAGACTTTTAATAATGGAATTATGCTTTTTTTGTTATTAGCTGCAATTCATTTTGGAAATTGACATGCATTTTTCTAGACACGTCTTTTTTTGTTGAAATTCGCAATAAGCACGGCTCGAAAAAATATTCGTTTATTGATCTGAAAATTTTTTTTAATATATTCAAAATTGCTTTACATACGGGGGAAAAGTGCCGCGTTTCAGCTAGAAAAATCAATGAACCGAGTGAAAAAATTCTAGGCTGGTCTCTGTTGCTATTGTTGCATAGAGCCAGAAATAATTTTTTTTTTTTCATCGAAATTGTGGGGGATACGTTTTTCGCCTCGTGTGTCGCTTAAAGCAGAAAAGTACGGATGGAGAATCACCGTGCAGTTGCCATTCTCCGACGAATCAATTTGGAATTAATATTCCATAACCATCGTTGCTTTACTAACTACGTGTAATTGTAAAATGCCAAAAGATCACATTTACTATAAGAATAATTTATCAGGAAAAAAACGTTCATTAAGCAAGAGGTTAATTAGTCGTAGAGTATACAAAAAAATCCTTATATTTAACTACTGACTAGTACCTTAACTTTATCGAATCGTAGATCCATCGTTTTATTTCTCTTAAAAAGAACTTCCGAAATATTCCTATTTTTCCTGACACTCTCGTGTCCTGACAACCCCTTAAGAATTTATTGCTGATACAGATGGGAAAAGTCGTAAAATTGTTCTATATATTTGAAATTCTGGTAACTTTCAGATAATATATAGCTTTAAAAAAAATACTACGGAAAAACCGGGCAAGTTTCTCGAATGAAAAATTTTATGCCCACTGAGAGCAGTCTTATCTGATCATAGATCTGGTTATTCTCTCTCTCTCTCTTTCTCCGTCTCTCTTTCTCTCGCGTTCTCTCACTATTCAGCAAAAGCGACAAGACTGTTAAATGAAGATTGCGATAACTCGTGAAGGGACTTCAAAACTTCATAAAATCGTGCAAATGCCTCTATTCAACATTATCTGTAGTTTTACTTTTTTTTTGCAAGAATTTAAAACACTTTTTTACCATTCTTAACTTTTTCCATTGATAACAACAATGCACATCCCTAAAGAGAAAACAAAATTACACTGACCTACCCAAATCCCTTAAACGGGCAAATATTTTTATATAACATATAAATAGAGGTATATTTATACAGGTTATCGCCGTGTTCATTAACCGCGTGTACGGCAAAAGCTTCGTTAAACGCATAATTCGTTCCGCGTACAAAAAACTTCGACGCGAACTTATTGTCATGGTCCGTATGTGCGTTACCTTGACGTGCAAGCAAATGCAGCATTCCGTGCACACACGGAATTGATCGTCGACGTAAATGCAGTTTGAATAAACGTATCTGTATGCGATAGATTCGTTCGCGTATGAATTGCGCTCCTGAAAACAAAAGGGCACTCTCGCCTATGCACAGACACACGTACACATACACAATGATTAGAAGTTTCGATCGCGAAGCACAAATCGTTCCCCGAGCAGTTCAGCCAGACAGCGGTGAACGCTGTGCGCTCTTGATCGATCGACGCACCGAGGGTATAAAGAGGGAACGAAAAATCCCGCAAGCGATTCCTGTGTTCTACGCTGTATCGCGCGCATTCAAAAGTCCCTCGCATAATCCGCAATTAATAAGGCGATGCATTCTTGGGTGATAACGACGATTTTTATATCACGATCCGTTCCGATACTGCTATCTTTCCTTTATTTTTTTTTACATTTTGCGATAGTTTTTTCGAATTCTTTTTATTCATAAACGTATACGCGTTTCGTCATTGTATGTGCCAAAATGGCGGTTGAAATCTCAGCATTGTTTATATTTTTCTATCACCGAATTGGAATGTAAGCAAAATTATTAATTTTACCAGTGTAATTTGAAGTTATAAATGTACTTTTTTATTACTACGATAAGATTTCAAGAAGAACAGCTAGAAATAATCGTGCACAAAAATTTTAAGATAGGTTCGAGACAAGAGCATTGGTTGTGCCAAAATCTATTCATTAATAATCTATATTATTTTTAAATCTGTATAATAGATTAGACACAGATATTTTATTTAATTACTTAATACAAATTAAATTTGTGTTAAAATTAATACAAATCGTGTATAAAAATATTCTCACACATACTTTTAAGATTGTCTAAAATATCTGTGCACCTGATAAGCGAATCGACCCGCTTTATTGTTATTAGACGCTTATCTTCTAGAAACTATGATATGACTAGTTTAAATTCGTAATAGTTTACCTATACACGCCATGAATCGTAGTTATTGATAAATCATTCATTGAATTATATATATATTTGTAAATGTGTGTGTGTGTGCGCGCGCGTGATGATAGACAGAGATAAAGTAGAAATAAAAAGAGAGGGCGACAAATAGATATTTATTAGATTAAGGAGTTTGGCTCTCTACTATGGGCCACTGAATCGATATTAATTGGACTTCATGTATAATTTAATAATTGAAGTTTTATTGCTTAAAATTTTCTTCCTAGTATGCAGATATACTGGTTGAGAAAGAGCTGACCACCGCATACCCTGATACTGCAGCCTCATGCAGAAAACTAAAATAGAACTAAAGTATCAAAAGGTTTTACTTTTTTGTTTTATACTTTTTTTTTAAATTGATATTATAATAAGTTTTGTGTGATTTTTGTGTGTTGAAATTTCGTTGGAGCTATCGAATAAAGTCTGATAAAACATTGCTATTTTGAAAATAAAATATCAAATTAGGTAACTAATTACAGTGGGATTAAATATTATTTTCATTCTAATATTGAAATTAATGATATTTCGACCAACTAACGGAAAATTGTTGATTTAGTCATTGAATATAGATATATATATATATATATATATATATATATATATATATATATATAAGATATTGATTAGCATGAAGCAACCTGCTATTTTATTTATAATGATGAAAAAAGTGCGCATAGTTAACATCATAAGTGGAAAATTTGAATGGTATTACGCACTAGTCCTAGCAAAACGACGAACAAAGCACCGAGTCCTTCGTTTAACAACTTTGACATGTTAATTGGGCCATTGATCAATCGCATTATTACCCAATCGCATTTCAATCTGTTCATTATATTATTGAACAATCGCAAAATTCTAGTTTTCAATGTTCAATATAGCCGCCATTTACGAGTTTACGGTCGCGGGTCATCATTGTCCCGACAAACGACTATCTATGTCCATACAAATTGATCATTTTCTGCTCTAGATAAGATTTCAATTTTCGGGATTACTGTATACCGAAAGGCCGCGCTTTGATCAGCAAAACAATGGGCGGTAAAAAATAATAAAAACAAAACAAAAATTTCCCCACCCGCCATTTCCACGGGCAGGATTCGCAACAATCGAATAACAACAATATCAACAGCAATTACAGCAATAACAATAATAATAACAAGAACCAGAATAAAAAAAAATAATAATAATAATGTTAGTCATAATAGTTATACTAGTATCATTAACAATAAATACAAGCCATACCGGGCCGTCCATCATCGGCATTAGCGCGCGCAATCTGCGCGCGGCGACATCAGTTCCCGTCGCCGGCCGTGCGCGAATCGTTCATTGACCGACGAAATAGCCGGCCCTTTCGATTTCCCGCACACCGCCAGCGCCGCCGTCGCTGCCCGATTTCCGTCGTTCATCGACAGTTCATCACCGCCCCTCCCGCCTATCCCTCGCAGCGCGCTGACCGGCGCGGCCGTTTTCCGGCATTTCTGGCCCATCCGACGGATACGCCCGAGCAGAGGTGGAGAGGCTGGCAAAGCAAGTCGGCCGGCGCCCCCTTCGTTCTACGCTCGACGAACAGAGATGTCGCTACGGCATTTCTTCTTTTTCTCATTCTTCCCCGTTACATTCTGGACGACTGTCGTCTAAAGCCGTTCGCGTGTACCGTTCCATTCGTTTGGGCAGGGGGCGTAGCGTCGGGGCAGGCGACATCTCAAAATGAAACTGCTCGAGCGCCGGGACGCCTTTTGTCAAAAGCGATCTTTTTCTCATTGTGTTTCACCGATAGTGACGCGCGGTCGAATTTATATCGAGTCGCTGTTGGCGGCGGGACGGTGGACGAGGAGGCCCGAAACCAGACTCAATTTCTATTATAAAGCGTCCGCTCAGGTTTCTTTCAAATCGCCCTTGCCGTTCATCGGACCGATAAAAATGAACTATATAAATATATATAATGCGCTTGTGCAGCTTATGAATTTACTTTAGTTCCGAAAATAATCTTCGGTTTTCGTTAGTTTCTAGAACTTCGGTATAAATGCGCTCGGCTGTAAATTCCAATTTATATTCAATACTCGACGGAGCATCCGTAAAAGAGGAACGACGAGACGCTTTATTCGACCAAAGAATTGGAAAAGGCAGAAAAAAATCTGCTGTAAATTAAGTAAAATGTCTGGTTTACAGTATTTTATTTTATAACGTTCATGTACAGTTATTATAAAGGAATAAAACCGATGTACGTTGAAAATATTAAGTCAACGATTACGTTTACATAACTTGCCAGAATGAAAATATAGGCATTTCATTGGTAAAAATAAGAATCATTATTTATCGTTAGTACTGAAAATCGTGTATTATTTATTTTAAAAAAATCATAAAAAAATACTGAATGGTAAATGCATTTATAAAATTTTATACATAATACAACAATAATCCACAACATTAAATGCATGTAATAAATATTCATAAAAAACAAATGAGAACATTTTCGTAGCATTCTTTTGTACTGATGTCAATTCAATTTACAACAATAACAATTTTTAAAAATATAAAATACAATTACATGGGAAAATATACGTATAATGAAGAAAAAATCTACAATATATTCTTGTACATTTCGTCCCACGGAAATTTCGTTTGCTCACTCGATTTAGAAGAAAAAATGAGGAATTATACAATATAGACTTGCGAAAACGGTTGGATTATTAACATTATTTTTAAACAATACATTAAGATTGGCATTCATCGTTTTAATGTAGTTTTTAATTTCTAATCAAAAAGAAAATATTTTTTTTACCACCGACATTTCGCGTGTATCATTCTATTTTTTTACCTTTGCGGAACATTTTTATTGAGCCCTTAAAGTAGACAAGCAAACGCACACGTTTTAAAACTCTGACAGATATACAAGGACAAGGTCTGCTTTAATGCTAATAAAAAAAGTATTTTTTTCCTTATTTCTTCTTGCTAAGGTAAAGATGTTTCTAGTTGAATTTTAAAATTAGGGCTTATACCACAGATATATATATCCGTCTAAAAGATTTCACATGCAGTTCTAAAGGTAGTCAAATTTATTTATAAAGGGAGACAGAAATAAAGAGACAGAGTGAAAGAGAACGAGTTATAATACGTAATAAACGGTAGACAAATCGATAATTCAAATGCTTGAAATAATGCAGTACCTCTAAAATAACATACAGACGTAAAGCAATAAAAAGCGATAGTCTTTTGTTTTTCTTCAATTTTCTATTGTTCGACAACCCCACAATCTCGACTGTATACGTTTTTCTTAAAAGAAAAAAAAATCCAGCTATGTTTTATGGCCGTCCTCTTACAACATTAAAATCAAAGGCATAACATAAACAAAAACTTCAGTTTCTTTTATGTATAAAAAAAATTTTTACAGCACACTGAAACAAATGAAAATGAAACGGAAGCTTCAATGATACGTCGTAAATACCGACGATAAGTATCTCGGGACGCGTTCACGCCGAGTTGCGTCTGACGCTACGCGCACCCTTACTACTGTGCTCCGACCGGAACGAACGCGTGCATCGTCGGATTGGGAGTTTTTCGTTTAACCACGGCCAACTTTGGCTGTGTATATAGATATAGGGGTGGTTTGTTAACTTTCTTTGTCTCTCTCTCTCTCTCTCTCTCTCTCTCTCTCTCTCTCTCTCTCTCTCTCTCTCTCTCTCTCTCTTTCTTTCTCTTCTCCGTAGCCCCATGTCAAGTCTAATGGACTCTCGCGTTGGGTCGCGCGCGGCTGCTCTTCTTTTTTTTTTTTGTATTCCCGTCTCTCGAGCGGGTCACTTCCGTCTTCTAGCCCTCTAATCTGCGTTTTCGTCTGACTAAAGAAACGCTGCGCTCGAGGATGATCCAGGGATTCGTTTCTTTGACAACTCGGCCGCTCGTTCATTCGTCACGAAAGAATTTAGGTCGGCGCCGGAGACCGCTTTGTATTAGCGAATGTTTTGGTAGCATTTCGTCGGGAAAATTCGTTAATCCGAGAGAATAACGTATTACTTTTCCTTTTTTACGATAGAATAACAAACTGTGAATTAATAATGAAAATAAAGCGCGCTTAGTAATATTTTAACGCTCTTTAGAATTTTATTTCACGTCCGACTGACGAATACGTAATTGGTTAATATTTCCTAGAATGCATTTCTAAGGTAGCATGAATATTATATGTATATATATATATATATATATATATATATATATATATATATATATATATATATAGATTTTATATAATATTTGATTGAATTAACCATTAATGAATGAAAGTCTTTCTCGATTCCAATTAAATTACAGCAAAACTATTATTAATATGTCCTGTTGGTGTAATTATTTTAGAGCAACACGGTAAAAAAATCATTTTGTGCAAACTATATTCACCGCTTTAACTGTATTTTCAATAATGACTGAATGTTCTTAACCGAACTCCATACATTCTGCGCAATTTTGAAATTTACTAACGACCTTTGATGTATAGGATAACAGAGTGCTCTATTTTGCGCGTTACAACCTATTTCAATAAGTAAATTGGAATCGGCGGAGATACATAAAACATTGGTTTAATTCGAAGTAAATGCACTACTATATTTATTGATTTTTAGATTTTTTTTTAGTTGTTATCATCCTTGTTTATCTCAAAAATCCTGGAAACACAAGATATAATTCAATGACTCAATTGAATACATATTACTATTGATATGTATATACATATGAAAAAAAAACATAATAAAATTACATATATACATAAAAGTAGTCATAAATACATAAAAAACCAAATAACGATCACCAATAATTATTCTTCAATCATTAAATCGACAACCACAAATAAATAGAAAGTTGTTGTTATTTAAATATATACTATTTCCCTTTCTTTATTAGTCAAGATAAGAGCACCATTCACTGTATATAAAAAAACTTCAACATCTTCATCGCGTTTCTGCACGCTCTCTTTCCCTCTCCCTATTTGTACTTTCTTAAGCTTTACATTTAATACGAAGTCGTAAAAAAAGTTTTTCAGGACAGCCTCGGATAGCCAAAGTTTCTTACGATTAAACTAACTCTTCGAATTTAGACGCCTGGCGCATATTGATTCGTTTTAATATAAAGCACATATTTTAGAATGCATAAAAGTGCGAAAGAATAACTTCAATCTCTATCACGTGATAAAATTTACATATATTTTAGATAAAAAATCGGTGTCAAAAGTTGAACTTGATAGTTTTCCATTATTTTTTATTTCATCCTATTTTACTCGTTAAACATACGAAGTGAACTAAGTTTGGTATATATATATTATACTAATATATATATATGCTAATATATATATATATATATATATATATATATACATATATATCGTTTCTTAAATTTATTTCATGTAATTGGCATAATTCGTTGTACAAAGTCTCGAAAATTATCAAAACTTGTGTCTTTCGCCCGTTTGTCTATTAAATCTCTCAGAAAAATAAGGAAAAGAATATATGAATATGTATTTAGTCTGGTTTGAAAACTTAAAAAAATCCCCACTATTTAGAAGTTTCAATGTTGTCAATGGATACAAAAGCTGTTCTCTCTATGCTTTTTCTATTAAATTAATTAAAAAAAAAAAATTATTTCATAACGAAAAAGGAACTAGATGGTATTATTTGATAACGAAAAAGGAACTAGAACTGGCCAATTCGTCGACCAGTTCTCGACTACTCCGAGTGGGTGAAATCATCCCCAACACTGTCGTGATGCTTCAAGCCATGGAAACTACCACTATAACAGTGTGTTTTCATACAAAATGAAGTATAGAGTTAAGCTTGAGACTAGGACAAATTACAAAGAAATTTTTTCTTCCGATGAATTCTTGACTTTCTAACTTCTGACTACGGCTAATTTTTGATAACGTAGAAAAAACACGAAAAGATCGGGATAATTTTCCTGCTCGATTAGCTTCGCGACACCCGTTCGCGTGTTCCGATAAATATTTTCCTTAATTATCGAATCGCGAGGTGTGAATAAGCGGGGGTTTCCCGTTCCCCGCCGTCACGTCTCTCGCGCAGCTGGCCGCAGCAAGCGTGTCTACCTTTCAATCGGGCTCCGTATTATCGAGAGGACGCGCAATCAAGCCGCGGAGGGAGAAGTGGCCGAACAAGAACCTGCCAAGACTCCTTGAGCGTAGCCGCGACCTCATCCACATCGAACGCATTGATCCGTACAGGGGGACTAACGGATACTACCTATATATATATATATATATATATATATATATATATATATATATATAGTACTCCAAGAGGAGAGAGCGATGTCCGTCGACGTAGCCAACCCAAGGTAGACGGCGGGCTGCTCGCTCTACTAACCGAGCGCCGCGGTAACGTTGCCGAGGAGGGTGAGGGAGAAGGGGTCGACCCCTGGGAAATTCGGTCCGCCGTGCCGGAGCCACAGTTCGATCGATGATCCCGCGTTCGATTAACTAACCGCCTCGTTCGCCACGATTTTTTTGCCGTCTGCCGAGAATACCCCCTCTCTCTCTCTCTCTACCGCCGCGATCGGCTTTAAAATTTATAATAGCGCAATTGCTTATTGGGTAAAGCTCGTCGTGTTTACCGCGCGAAAAATCCGCAGTCCCGAGGATTTTACCCGGTGTCAAGGCGTGCGAGATATGTGAGCGCACGTATCGGCGAAGCATGTCAAGAGCTTAGGACGCTATGGGCTTTTCTTCCTCTCTCAAGATATTTGGTTCGTACTTCATAACTGTGAATTATTCCACGACGTTCCCGATCAATAATTTATTTATCGACATATTTTGTCCTCATAATTAAATAACATATAAGATACAATATTTTTGACTTTGTTTCCGACAAAGGAAAAACGATTTTTAATTATGTTCATTTTGTATATGTTGGTAGAGGCAATCGTAGCTTGGTTTCTGCCAAAGTTTTCACTTATATTACGAATATTTTGCTTTTATAGTAAAATCTATTTTATTTATTCTAATCTTTCATGTACATTATTATTTATATAATACAAGGTTATAATATTTTTTTTTTAATGTTCAATGATGAATGATTCGAGATTCAAGATTCTAAACAAAAAAAATTACACGCCCTTACATGAAGTTGAAAATATTGATTCGGCTGTGAATACTTTTAAAAAAAGCTTAAGTTTTTTTATAGAAGAAAAGAATATCTATAGAAGACATAAAACATTGAAATACCAATCAGTCTAAAAACTTTGTTTCGGAATCACGTTCCAATTAATCACGACGATCGATACATGTTCCATATGCCACACCCTACGCCTTCTCATATCTGTTATATTCTCCTTGATTGGGCGTTCTTAACTACCATCTTTCGTCGCTCAGAAGCTTTTTCACTGATACGAGTGAAACACCACGCGGATTCTTAGCGAAATATTGACTTTCGAAAAAATTTATTTTTCCAAACTGTTCTTTGTTACTAACAACTTAACGACTGCGTCGAAAATAAAGTCGATCCGTCAATCATTTTATTTACAATATCCGGTTGAATCAGTCGATTTAATTATATCTTACCCATTGTGTAATGGAACAATACATTGAACAAACAGCATAGCTCAAATTTTGTGTTTCGAAAGGAATAGCCACGAACCCTGGAAAAGGCTCACGGTCACTTTATTTGATCGAAAATCCAAGGTTACGAATTGGACGAAGCTTTCATAGACGTTGCGAAGAATTACCGCGCTCCTGATAGAACTCCACCTCTTCTGCGATAGAGTACTTGACGGTAGCGAGTCGTGCCGTACGATTGACACGCTAGTATTAGAAAAAACATAACACATAATTTCATTATCAATATTCGAATCATTCTAAAGCATTTGTGCGAAAACCTCGTCTAGCCTTTTTTCTACACGATTTTCGGTTAGTTTCCTGTCAGAAAATAAGTACTCGCCCATCTTTTACCAAACATTATTTGAAATTCTATCTGAAGGTAAACTAATTCTGAATGTTGAAATAGCAAAATGTCATTTCGTTTGGTCAGCTTATAAATTTCTAATTATCTAATTCTTTTCTATTTGACATGTTCGAAAACAATTCTGCAATTCGAAAGTTAAAGCAACTTTTCTTAAACCGCTTGTAAGCGCGCAAATATCTAAATATTTCGGGACGAGGTTGTAGATTACAGGGAAAGGAAATTTCTATCCGGATTATGCAAGCTCTTCTCGAACGGCTCCAACTTACCCCCGAAATTACAGATGATAGATCGCGTCAGTCTATAATAGGTAGAAGAAGAAAAAAGGGAACCTTAAACCGAGAGAATTGGAGAATGGAGACCAATAAATTCCAGGGCCGGTTCACAAACTACCAGACACCAGGTGTGGGGAGACGGGTTTTGGGAGGAAGAGAAAGACAGAGGGCGAGAGAGAGAGAGAGAGAGGATGAGAGGGAGGAAGGAGGAAAGGTCGAGCCCACCACCGCACTCGGGCTGCGGGTAGAATGAGAAAGGCCGAGAGGCGTGTAGAAAAGAGCATCCGGCGAGTTTGGGGAAGGTGAGGGGGAAGGACTGCTCTCGCGCAGTAGCCTGGCCTAATTAGCCCGGTCTACCCTATCGGCCTTAAAAGTGCCAGTTTTACGACGGACTAGCTGTGTGCGCCGACGGTTCTGTCTCCCTCTCTCTCTCTCTCTCTCTCTCTCTCTCTCTCTCTAAGGATATCCGGCGAGCGGCGGGAGGTGAGATTCCCGAGCCCCCGCCCCATCCACTTCCCACCCATCACCCTTTATCGGGGCCGAGGCAGCCGCGGGCATCAACGGCCGAAAAAGAGCCCGGGTCTTTTTGTCGGCGGAGCGTGACGATGATTACGTGATTACCAAAAAGGAGCCTAAGGGTTGGGGGGGGGGTGCCGTTATGCAAGGCGACGACGATAGGTCTTCGAAGGTTCGGTCGCGCGATAAAGAAGCATGTCGTTGGTATTATCGTAAAATTTCATGATCGTTAGAAAACAACGTTTCAAATCTATAACGACGTTTTTACTTATTAATTTTTTATATTGAATTTAATTAATATGATATTATCATTAAATGAATTTCTCCTGACGCGGAGCTTTGTTATCAGCTAACTAATGTCGTTATCCAAAGAAAAAAAAGTAATTGTCAGTAAAATCAATAATGACTTCTCATTATTTATTCACACCCCTAACTGACACTGTCTCCTACACAATGAATCGCTTGGCCTAATGAAATATACTATATACGCGGCAATTTAAGATTATGAAGATGAAAATAGTCCGTAAATTTTCACCTCGTCTCTAATGTCGCCTGGTTAATGAAATTTTAGAGAGAGGTTTTAGAGCGATTCGCGTCGAAAATTTTCAAACGGGGGGAAAATGCCTTTTGAAACGGGAAGCGAGCTTAAGTTGAGAAAATTATGCTCCCATCGAGCGAGAACGTCCGGAAGGGGAGGGGGCAGGCGCTGAATGCTAAAACGCAAATCTGTCGGTTTTATTAGATCAAAAATATCACTTCAGCCTCTCTTTATTAAAGCTTTGTTAAAGAATTAAAGTAAAATAATTAATACGGCATATTTTTTAGCAGAATAACAAAAAATGAATAACGTCTAAAGGTGCAGTAAATAATAATTTTTCATAGGCGTCCTTTATGTTGTTGGGGTGCACTTTTATTTCAAAAAGTAAAAAGGAAATATTTTTTCCGCATTTCAAACTTAAAAAATATATACTTTCATTCTAGATTGAATATAAGTTATTATTGTTGTTGTTTTTGCTATTCCTATTAATAATATTACTATGAATACATATGTCCATACAAACAAAAAGAGTTTTCATACTGGACTTTGAAAATTTGTTGTTGTGCAAAAAGACGTATCTCGAATGCTTTCATTTAACTACAATAAATTTTAATATCTAGTGTTATATTAAAATGCAGTACTATTTTGACGACATTAAATAAAGCAACTAAGATTTATTATCCATTAATCTTAATAAATTTATAAGTATGCAAAATTTAAAAAAAAAATAGAAATAGTAATGAAGAAATAGCTTCCAAAAGAATTCATTTATTTCCAATTCAATTTTGACTTTTCATTAATTTTATTGAAAAACTTGACTTTTAACTTTTGCATAAGAAAATTTATTTTATTATTACACATTTGTAACTTTAGGACAAAAATCCTATTTTACAGAATTAATATAGCAGGAAATTCAGTATGAAATTCATCCGTAAAAAATTCCCTGTTTGATAAAGTTGATAAAGAAACAGAGGGTGGGGATGAGAGGAAAAAAGAAACGGAAGGCGTCGCAAAAAGAGTGATATAATAGAGTTATGACACGACGCGGGGGAGTTCACGGTAACTTTTAAGCTAACACGCGGTTATAATTCACCTTTCCCACGGTGGTAGAGGCAACAAAAACATACACATACACACACACACACACACACACACACACACACATTTCTGCTGAACTTCTTACACTAAACGAGAGGTGATGCGCGTCCTTTTATTTATATTTCATTGCTGCCCCACTTTTACGGCTGCACGAGCTCGGTCGGCACACACACGACTGTTACTACTGGCGCGTCATCGGTGTAAATCTTCGATATTTTATACCCTGTGTATAAGTAATCCAACGTGCAATATTACTCCATTACTCCGCTATCTTTTCCTTTTAGCACTTACCGCACTTGCATCAACCTCCCAATCTTAGGAGCGAGAGAGAGACAGAGAGACAGACAAAACAAAGAAATAAGTAAAAGTTACAATCTAGACGAAACTGAGACTCGCGAAATGCACTGCGCCACTGCACATGAGAATCCAGACCCCAAGGGGAGAGAAAAATTCCCCTCGCTGAAAGGGAGGCGTTCGCGCGCGTACTCTCACCTTTTAAGAATCGAGCAACATTCAGCCCTCCCCGCGAATCTCTCGAAAATCTAGCGTGTATATATATATATATATATATATATATATATATATATATATAGACGCGTGCATCACGAAGAAAAATATCACTCTCCAGCGCGACTCGTCTGCGGAGCAGGGGAGAAAGGAGGCGGCCGAGCGATTATTAAAGCACGCGAGAAAGGGAGCGTGAAGCGGAGGTGGGGGAATAGACGCGAAGTTGAAAAGGCAGACGTTCGCCCCAACCCATTCGTGACACACGGAGGCGCTCGCGGAGCCGCGTCCGTGGCCGCGCCGGCATACGAAGTGCCCGTGGGCACGTGTAGCGGAAAGTCTAGCCTCGTTCGCTCTCTCGGCTCGTTCGATTCGCTCGGCGGACCGCATTGCTATTTCGCCGAGAGCGAGGGCAACAAACGACAGATGTGTGTGTACATACACATGTGTATATATGTATATATATATATATATATATATATATATATATATATAGATATACAGACGTGTTAGTGCTCGACGTGACACGCCAGGCTGAATTTCACTTTGCCACCCCTCTCTCTCTCTCTCTCTCTCTCTCTCTCTCTCTCTCTCGCGAAATGTTACCATCCACCTTTCTACACGCGACAGCTCTGGATTATCATTCGGCTTTACAACCGCGTCCGGAAATTTCGTTGACAATCAGGGTTTCGGATTCGTGAAAAGTAACGATACTCCCAAAGGACCTCTTACGTGATATTCGAAAAAATGGCCGAAGTAGAAATTCTCGGGCTTATTCCGAGAAAGTGGACCGAGGACTATGGCATTGACCCATTTCGTTCTTCAAACAGGAAGTCCTATTTTTCAGCCCAGATTCGGAGAGAACGCAAAATTCGATACTTACACAGTGTATCGCGCGAGGAGTTTGTTTTATCTCTAAAGTCCGTAAGAAAGACAATCTGATCTTAATTAATCTTTTTTTTTTAAAGTTTACCTTGAAAGGACCTTGAAAAATTAAAGATTATCCAAACATGGTATCCAGTAAGACTGGCAGCTTTTGTTCGATACATTTTTCGCGTATTATTACGATTTGGAATCTTTTAAAGTATCCAACAGATTCTATTGATGATGCTATCGCTATGTAGACGTAACATTTTCCATTCTTTACCAATTTGCGCTCAAACATAGAGATTCTTAATTTAAATGTCCTTCAAATGACCTTAACTAATAGTCATAGGGCATAATGAATGTCATCCATCCACTTCTTTTAATAAATCTATAAGAAAATTATTTAGGATGATCGCCACTACTGCGAAACCCTCTACAGAAAGATTTCGATGTAGCTTTTGGCCCTGATTCACTCGTCGAATTTATTTTTTAAGGAAGGTAAAAGTATTCGAAGGAGAGATATGAGGCCACGCTCGCGTATATATTCGAAGAGTTCGAGGTTTTCTCGTTTCTTAAGTTATTTATCGTGTGGAAGTGTAGCGGTATAGAGAACGAGATCAGTACATTCGGCTGGTTACACGAATTCGAAAACAGCTACTGTAATAATAATAATCAAGGCTAAAATAAATATTTCCTTCGTATTTGAGCCGCCCGTGCTGGTAATTGGGAAATTATTCGCACACCTCATCTGAAATATCGTAAGCAAAATAATAAAGTTCTTCAAATTATGAAAATTTTAGTTTACTTCAACTTACGACAAATTCTTTATTCTTCATTAGTTGTTTTTTGAATTGCTTCTACCGGCTTATACGAATATTATACGCGCGCGCGTTTGTGTATATCTGTTTTAAGATGAAAAAAAAGTAATTATCGCAAGATTAATGTGGCAAGAGAATAATTACAAAGCAGTAAGAAAGACGTAACTTTTTCAACGTAAAACATAACAATGGATTTTACGTAAATTAACTTATTATCAATACGTCATAGGGATGCCTTGCAGTTACTCCGTCAGTTGGCTGAACGTTTGAAATTGGAACATGTAACACAAATTCCATTAAATTCCTCCGTTCTACAGTTATATATATATATATATATATATATATATATATATATATATATATATATAAATACACAACATATCACTACCGTACCGTAACTCTAATGTAATCTCTGCGACGAATAATATCCAGCTGTAGTGCTTGCCCGCGTTATGTGCGCCCTCGCGGACAGGGCCATAAAGGGAGGCCAGCAGAGGGCGAACGCTAACCGCCGCTGCGTTTTATCAGATCAGCTCGAGACCAGATGGACTGTAAATCCGATGAAAATGTTCAGTCAGAGGCATAGGCAGGATAAATTGATAGGCCTGTAACACCGCGCAACGAAGTTCCGGCTGAGTATTCGCAATTTTCTATGCATACACATCAGACACACACACACACACACTTTCTCTCTGTCTCTCTCTCTCTCTCTCTCTCTCTCTCTCTCTCTCTCTCTCTCTCTCTCTCTCTCTCTCTCTCTCTCTGTCCCTCTTTCTGTTCAGTCTAGTACGACTGCATCCTGTCGGTTTAAATCAAAGTCAAACGATCGGTACCTGGCTAAAATACCGCAACCTCGCAATTCGGCCGAAGCAAGCCGGCGCACCCACTAAAGCGCATCTATACACACGGGAAAAACCTCGAATTCGCCGGCTAGCGGCTTTATCCTTTATTTGTCTTCGTTTCGAGCATCCCCGAAAAAGCGTTGCCGGGCCAACGTACGGAATTCTCCCAGCGCTGTATAAGATATACCAAACAACGTTCGATCCTTCGCCCGATAAAGCGCCACCCCCTCCCTATCCACCGCGCGCGCTTCACGAACGAGGACGAGCAGAAGGACGAGGAGGAGGGAAGAAGAGTCGGGGCGACACACGGTATAAAGTCACGAGAGTCGAATTTCCAACGAACGAACGAACGAACGAACGAACGAACGAACGCACGCACGAGAACCCGCGAGAGCCGCGCGTTCCCCGAATTCCGCGCGACGCGGGCGCGCGCAGCGGCGGCCGTTGGGGGTAGGGGGAGGGCGAATCGCCGGACGCTCGCCTGAGAAATCGCCCCGGCGGCGCGATCGAACGAATGCGGGTAGGAAGCACGACGCGGTGTGAGGGAGTGACGCGGCGCTGGGGGAGGAGGAGGGATAAAGCGCCGGATACGCTGTCGCTTGGATATTTAAATGCGGGAGAGACGCAGTATCGAACCAGCTTCCCACCCACCCCCTCTCTTTCTCTCTCTATCTCTCTCTCAATCCTTCACTCTATCCTCTCTCGACTTTATATAATATATAAGAGAGGGTTGGATCGGCGTGAACGCGGCGCCGCCACTATTAACTCCGGGGCTTGCGCGCTAAATTAGTGCACGGTAATTTTGGACGAGTCAGCCGATTATTTCCCTCGACTTCTTCCTCTCTCTCTCTCTCTCTCTCTCTCTCTAGGTATATATATATATATATATATATATATATATATATATACCTAGCTTCCTTTCAATTGTATTAGCCGCACTAAGCCGTTGAAGTATACACGAACGAAATTCTCGGCCGCCCTTTTATTTCTTTTTATTTTGGTGACTTTTACATCCTCGTAATTTGAATGCGATTTACGCTCCATTTGAGATCATCTAATGGGATCGCTTACGTAGAGTCTTTTACCCAAACCGTATAGAAGGCAGACAATCATTCCGGTTTTAACTGCTTGACAACTATTCATCGCCAGGTCGAAATATTGATTAAATTCCCTACCCCTTGTATGCAACAACAACCCCGATTAATGCTATCTCTGAATTCATTAATTTTTCTACGAAATTTCGGAATTTCGCATTATTTTTCATTGAAAAATTCTTGGAGAAATCAGAAAAATTTAAATAGATTCGTTTTATCGGCAGGGTATATAAGCTTTCATTTACATGGTTGCAGGTTGATAAAACCAAATAGATGAAAAGATCTATCAGCTTATGTAAACTTAGACCAATTATAAATTTTCTAGTTTGATCTTGCAGAAACAATGCGATGAAATTAAAAAATCACGATTTTAATTATCAAGTGACATTCTGTCAGTTTTAATACGCTAACTTGATGTTAAATAATATATGCAATGTATATTTATTATTTATCTTCAACAGATCTTAATATTGCTAAATTGTCAATATTGAACATGATTATTTCCACTTGATTCCTATTTATGTCAATCATTACCAAAATTATACAGTTGCTTTTTTCAAATTAAATTAAGTATGAACATGTTTCGAGCCGAAATTCATGATTAATATTTACTCGATCGGATATTATCACATTTTCAATATCTTTTTCATTGTCATGATCGTTAATACGTATTGTTAGAGATTTTCATTACTCCCGTATATGTAGCTGGATAATATTCGCAATTGCGCTAATACGAATTCCCTCCTCATTACATCAACCGTAATGAATTCGTTTGGACAGGCGAGTTAATTAATATTATTTCATTTAATAGAGACATGAAAGCAGGAACAAAAATGACTATAAAAAAAAGATACTCTATAACGTATTTAATATTTTTTATTGTTACTGCGATTTTCTTATTGAATGAGATTATTTTACCGTAAAAACATTTTTAATGACATTTTTCATATATTAGATCTTTCATATTTTTTTTTTAAATGAGATTTCGCTCTGTACATTTATATTTGACGCAAATGGACACGTATATTATAAATATTAACCGATGATAATTGGATAAAATTGTATGGATGATTTTTAATTTAATATTATTCGCTCGCTTCAAGAAGAACGATAATACTTTTGAAGTAATAAGCTTCTTCCTTTTTCTTCTTCATCTTCTTATTCTTCTTATTCGCGGACCAGTTATATTGGCTTTGCCGAGTTTTTCACCGGGAGTGAAACTTCCGTTCTCGAGCCACGGACACGAGTATCGCTCAAGCGCGGCTTCGTAACGTTGTTTCGAAAAAGCGAAAGGATTCTCTGTTGATAAAAATCGCGTTAGCTCCAAGTACCGGCAATGAGGTGCGAGCGCGGATCCGCGACGACAACGAAACAAAAACAGGAAAAAAATGAGATTTTTTACCTCGCGCGATGTATTATATAATTAAACGCTGTTATTCTCGCTGTTTATTCCTATAAAGGACTTGGGAATGGACAAATAAGCGTCTGTACCGATAATCCGTAGAGACACGTTATCATTCCCTTGGCGGGGAGAAGGAGGAGGCGTAGAGAAAAAGTGCCATCTTCGGATTAACGGAGACGGAAAAATCTTCCAACCAGTGTTTTTTGTTGATGAAACATATCTCATTAGAGGGAGAGATGAGTAAGAGGCTTATAAACCAAGCGCAGAAGGTTATAAGTACGGAGGCAAACTCGTATTTTCTTCTTTCGCTCGCCAGAGAAGGAACGAAGCGTTGCTTCTGCCCCCGTCCGAGCGAAGACGCTGCGGTAATATTTAAAAATTGTTCTCCCTTCATCCTCTTATTATTATTACTATTTTTGAATTAGGCGTCGTTGCGAAGTTATTTCATTACACGACACAGGACCGACTCGACGAAAGTACCCTTACCAAGCACTGTGGTGTCTCATAAAGAACGCTCATAGATAATTGCTCAAGTGATAATCTGAAGCATTTCTGTACGCAATCGTTTCAATTCTCCTGGTGATTTCTTTAAAAGCCATTGGTTATTTCTATCAATGCTAGTTGTATGTTAATAGAAAACAGTACGTAGACTAAGTCGTGCAATGGATGCGAATTTAGCGTATATCTATACATATTCCTCATTTCAAAAAATAATGAAACCAAATTATAATTATTTTAAGTAATTTGTGAATACAGTACTGGCTACGTGCAGATATAATATAACCAAAGTATGAAAAATTATTGGCCTTATATAAGCTGATTACGTATAAAAATTGATAAAAATAATAAAGAGAGAAAAACAAAACTATTATTAATATATTGGAATGTTGAATTCCCGTAGATTATTCTGTTGGATCGTTGCTCGTTTCTATTTCATACAAATAAGTAGCTAAATCAACTAGTATCTTATGACGGAGATCACTATGTAATATATAATAATAATATTAAATAAATCATTTAAGGCGAATCCTACACTACCGTAATAAGAGTTTGATTTTTTTCATTTTCATATTTGTCTCACTCTTTACATTCATTCTGCTCGGAAGAAGTCAAGAATTTCGTTAGAGATTTCGTTTACTTTTAATAATGTCAAATGTACGGATTCTCGCCAACTATTTTACGATGTAATAATGATCAAAATCTGATCTAGCTTCCAGACTGCGCATCAATCGGACGATTACTCGCGCAACAGCGCGCGAAAAATGTGGACAACGGCCGAAAAACTTCACTTCTAGCTCATTATCCTTTTTAAGTCTATGTCGTTTAAAGAAACAATACGTCAAATGAATGTAGTAGTTCAAAGGATGAGAATGCATTTTAAAGAAATTATCGCGCTTGTTAATTAAATTTCTTATGTGAATTAGTACTTCAGTAACGAATTCATGATTCTTCTGCAAGCTTTTTGTTAATTGAGATAAAAGAAACTTAAGAAGTAGACTTTTAAGCAATTTAGTATAAATGAAATTCTTCAGTTTAAAATCGAGCGCTCTCAACTTTTCACAGAAAATCGCCCGATGCACACGTGCGCACATATGCACGAATACACCACCAGAACAAGCCGCGAGACATCGATGCCCCGATTTACTGCTTTTTAACGCGGTTCTCAAAAACACCAGTAGCTGCAACGGTCCAATTCCCGAAGAAAAAAAAATACCAAACACCGTCCAAAAGAGCGAAACGTCAGGATATCCGTTTTTCAAACTCCACTGAACCATAGGAGCAGGCGAAATTGCTCGGGCGTGTACGCAAAACTGCGGTCCACAAAAAAAAAAAAAAAAATTTCGAAAGAGAGGCTCGAAAATTCGGCTCCCTTAGCTACATGTGCGGACCACAGAATGCATGTACGTATAATAGGATCAAAGTAATTTCCGCTGAGATTCGAGGCGGAGCTGCTAGAAACTCGGCCTCGAGCTCTCGCCGAACGAGAGAGAGAGAGAAAGAGAGAGAGAGAGAGAGAGAGAGACAGACAAAGATAAAGGTATAAGACTTTAATTAGGCTTTGAGAGAATAGCCCATTGAAATGTTTAGCATTCGAGGTAGCAGCCAAAGTCTGCACATTCTCGCTGATCTCATCCCCCGCGACCTTTTACGAGTATGCTGCTCGCCAGTCTTATTTCAATTTAAATTTAGTTTTATGTTGATATTAGATATACGTATATATATATATATATATATATATATATATATATATATATATAGTGCAGATATTGAATAATATCGTCAATTATTTCAATTAAAATAAAACAGAGATATAGATCGCTTATGTGCACGATTGTACGTTGTGATTGATTCATTTTCTACCCGCAAATTTCTAATAGTATCTGTAATACGAAAACGTTTACATAATACTTCATAAACTTTAAAGGAGTGGTATTTGTTATCTTTGATTCCTGTAAGAGAGTAGATGAAAATGTCATATGTTACATGATATAAAGGGATTATGAAGTAAGGATAGAATCGAACATAGACCATTTCAAATAAATGTTATCGGTTGACATGGATAAAAACTAAAAGATTAGCGCTATGTGCCATAATCTTTATAAAACATTTATTCAATTCCCAAAAGACAAATTCCCGTATTAAAAAGACTGATTGAAAATTTCTCATCTCTAGAACCTAACGCTTTATAATATGAACGTTCTAAACGCAGGTATTTCGTAATGAAATTATAAACTCTCTATTGTAAGTACAATGGAATATACAAAACGGAGAATATAGAATGGCGATATACAGTTTATCGTTCCAGCGACAGTGTACTAATAAAACGCTTATCTTCGTGTTTGTATAAAGGGGTGATATATATATATATATATATATATCCCGTTTAATTCATCGAAGTTTAATCAAATTCGAATTTCAGTCGTCCCCTCGAACCTTTATCCATGCAACGAGAGAAATTATCGATCATGCTGAAGTTGCCAAAGATACATTCAATGTTTTTTTTCTCCAAAAACATTGAGCTTACCTTCTCTGGAGCGAAATAAAAAGAAATTATTTTTCATCCAGTGTATTGGTTGTCCAATTCTCTAAATGTTCATAAAGATGTCGCAAGGACTCGTAATTTAGTGTCACTCGATGACAGCGTAAAAACTCGAGACAATACAATTTTTTTTTACTGTTGAAAAATTACGACTAGGAGCCACAATCGTGGCGCAGTCCCTGCTCACGTCATTCGTTGCCAAGACTTTCAACGACGCATTATGGCCGCCCAGCGAAAAAATGCCGTCGCCGTAATTTTTCACGGTCGTATTCCTCGATCGTCTGCGCTGGTGAAATATGGGAGAAACGGACTCGGACGGTCGCGACGACGACGACTCGTGTGAAACGAAAAGTATTACCGAAAGGATATCGTGAAATTTATAAGAACGTTTTGCCCTAGGATGGCACCGTGAAATTTATAGAGATTTTTAGTACTTCTGATTGAATACAATGCCTCAGTTATCATATAATAAATCACTTTTATCTAAATTTTATTAACGACTTTTATCTAATGCCACTTTTTATCTAACGAATATCACTAGAATTTCAAAAACAAAGATCTCTAGTATCATGAATAATTATTAAAAAATATACGTCTTTTATTGATCCTTTAATCCTTACATAGAGTCTTTTCTACAATAATTTATTCTTGTCTTTGGCTACGATATGTAATCTTTCATTTCTCCAGCTTGCTACATCGTAGATTTGAGATTAAACATGACGTAGTTTTGCGTTAAATCCAATAGAAATTTAAATACCATAATATTATTTTTATAACACTATCAAACTATTCTCTTTTACTTATCAATTTTTAAGATTTGCTAATTTTTCTCAAATGATCTTAGGACTACGGAGTTAGACCGTTAAATATTATCTACCGTAACGCTAAGTGCTCATCGTATTATAATTAAATCGAATAAATCGAAACTTCCGAATACCAGTCGGCCCGCAGCAAATTCAACTACATAATGAAAAATCCTTAAAGCCAAAGTCCTTTTAATCATAAAACTTTCGGCAAATTACTTTTAAACCACCGTGGCCTTCCTCAACCGTCGCAATGGAACTACATCTATATAGCTATCGCCGAAGAAATGCAGCCGCGCTTGGCCGCCGCCCGTGCGGCTTTCCAACGGCCCAAAGGAAAGTAAAGCCTATCTGTCTGGAAACTTTTTTATCATCCACAGAGTCCAAGGGCGGAAGCGAGTAAAAAAAAACTCAAAAAAAGGAATACAGGAGGTTAAAAAAAAAAGAGGAAGAATTCCGTAGACAGCTACTACTACAAACTTTCTTACAGAACGCTGAGAAACTCGCTCCTCTCCCCCCCTCCATGGCGCTGACGCGAAGGCTCGCGAAAATTTCAGCCCTCGCGCATGCATCAGGGGCGGAAGGAGTGGCGGGAGGATCGCGGAGAAGTGAGAAGGCCAAAAGTTGCTTACAGGCAGCTTCTTCGCCCCTCGCGAACGAAATGAAGAAGCACGCCAGCCTGAATCTCCGCGGCGCTCTCCTACCGCCCCCTCCTCCTCCTACACGCGACGGCCCTTCCCAACGGGATTATTATCGGAGCGATCATAACAATGCGATGCCCTCCCTTCCGTCCCACCCTCCTCCCCTCGTGTATCGGGGTCTTGGTTGTTGGGAAAAGGCATCGCGCCCGCGTCGCGGCGACGTTACGAGTGGGGAGTTTCTCGCGGTTATTTCCTCGTTGCGCGAACTCGCTTCGTGACCGCGCTTCGTCGGGGAGAGAGGGGGGGGGAATGGGGGAAGGACGAAGCAGCAGCAACAGAAGCGAGAATACCGGGAAAGTTACGCGTACTCGATCGTCCTCGTTATCGGATATACGAGGAGAGGTGTATATAAGCTTCGCTGCGCCTGCTCCCGAGTGCAATCGTCTCCGAAGGGCCGCCGAGCGTCCCGTGATTTCGCCCGAGTTTTATTCGTTATACTACCTACTTTAGCCTTTAAGCGAACGCCGCGAGATATGGAATAACAATGGCAAATGCCGAGGCGAACTGCGATACGGACAATGATGAAGCGAACTCTCCTTCTTTTTATCCCGTTTTAACCTTTATGGATTCCGACGCTCGCATTTACCTTGATAAACGTTTATTTTTACTCGCGCAATTTGACGAGACTCTGCGCTCTCGCCGATCGAAAACGTGATCGTAAACGCCGACGGTTTTTCGCGCCAAGGGGGCGAACGAGCGATGAATTTTGCTGAATTCTAAATCGCGTCACTATTGTGGTTCGCGTGCGATAATTTTGACCGGTATGAAATTGCGCTTTGAGCGTTCGTTGAGTTATGTTCAGAAAATTAAAGCGATTTACGCGGCATTGACTTTTAACCGCGAACGGGATAATCCGAATGCGCGAGTAAAAAGGGTTCGATTTCGGTTGAAATTCATGATTATGTATAGCCGCCAAGTAAATACTGCGTCGATTATGATAAAGCATCCAAGTCTGACTTCCGTGGCTTCAGTTTTCGAAAAAGCACACACACACACACACACACACACACACACACACACACACACACACAGACACACACACAGACAGACACATATATGATAAAATGGACGAAACTTGGCAAATAATGCTTCGAGTTCGCATATTTATATCTCATTATTGTTCGTGTGTATTTTCGATGAAGTGGGGGGGGGGGGAATCCATTATTAAATGAAATAATTTCTACAGTACAGTAACAATAGAGGATTCCGACAAAAAAAATTTTTCGATCAATCAAGCTAATTAGAACAATCAATATATATATACAGGGAGTATTAATTATATGGGAATTGATTTATACTACTATAGTGCCTCGCTTATTTATATTTTACGTATATCGAGATAAATGATTCTATTTAAATTAAATATTAATAAAAATAGTATTATCAAATAACTATTTTATTTTAATAAAATAATTCTTCGCTAGATTTAGATTAATATTTATTTGAAATTAACCAATTTTTCTCGCAATGAAATCAATAAAAATATACTTGTATTTGTATTAGAATTATAGCTTTCGGCTGATCAATTGTTTTTTCATTAATTTATATTTCAAATCAAATTTTCTGTCATATCCAATTCCTAATTCATAACTTTATACATCGCTCGATTATTTATTGAGTTTACCAATTCGTACACTACTATTAATTAGAAAAATTAAACGATTCAATACTTGTAACAGGATTCCGAGCATAATAGATTTCTGTTCCGTTATTGTGAACTAACATTATCAAACTGTACATTGTGATCTAAATAATTGAGACACTCCCGTCGAGGATGAGAATTATCAGTATACGAGTCTGAGACGATGAGGATAGGGGATGCTCTATACATAATGGAAATCAGGTATAAGTGTAGCGGCGAAACGAGTGCGCGAGAAATTTATCGACATTTGCGAAACGATCAATCACTATACTGGAAGAGCTTGCCAGCTCACCTAGAGCAAGTCGTGTAAATATTTAAGAAAAGAGAGCAAGAGAAAAAGAGATAGAGAGAAAGAGAGAGAGAAATAGAGAGATACTCATTTTGACAAGAATCATATGTTAATTTTTGGACATATTTTTCTTGTTTCGAATACCGAATGGTATCGTCGAAAGCCATTGCAACCCAAGTCCGCAAAACCAGCGAATAAAATTAATTCATCCACATAATCTTCTGTTATAGTTTCTGTATTTATAGTCGAGCCTGTATCGAATTTCTTTAACTTGTAACTGACCGAGATGCCCCGAGACCTAGAAGGATGGGCGTTCACTTGGACAAGTACATCTTCGTCCGCGTCACTTCGTGCCACCCAGCCATTTCTCCGCGCGCGCTCGCCGATCAATCGCATTAGTACAAGGAAAATTGTCGCGCGCAAGTCAAAGGTAATAAAGAGGCCGCCGCCCTAGCGACATTTTATATCGAAAATCGTTCTTAAGACTCTCGCGATTGTACAATATCCAGCGAAACGACGGAAAGATATACATTTCCGAGCCTATGCATAAATAATTCTGGCTGGCCTCGGGCGTTTCAGCTTGGCAGTAGGGTGGGAGGGGGGCTGCTTCGCCCACACAAATATACTACCATGCCTCGCCAAACCCCGTAAACTAAATCACGGAATAAGCAGACTATATATATATATATATATATATATATATATATATATATGTATGTATGTATGTATGTATGTATGTATAAACTCTGCTCGCCATCATTCTTTGCGCGAAGAGATTTCTTTCACTCGCTTTGGCATTCGTTCTCGTCGACTAGCATGCAAATTGAAGATTGCATATATATATATATATATATATATATATATATATGTATATATGTATCGTGCTTTTTATCTATCTGGCCCTGTCTCTCTGTCTCTCTCTCTCTCTCTCTCTTTCCATCCCAAAGATGCGAATGAAATTGGGCTGGTACATGTCATCCGACCCAATGGAAAATAAGAAGCGCTGAAGGGTCGCTCGAGCTCTTTTCATCTTTGGATATATTTATATGCGGGCACGCTCTGTGGAAAATTGGAAAGTTACAGCAGCGTCTGATATATACGAATGATTTGCATTCATTCCGAAGTTGTTGGAAGGTTATGTATAGCCTCTTTCCTCGATTGTGTTAGGAGGACGGCTAAATAAATCTTTGCAAAGTGGAAGGGAAGGGCGCTTGGTAAGCATGATTCCTCGTTAGGCATTGCACACCGTCGTGATCGTAATCTACCAGTACTTTTGCGCTGAAGCGATTTCAAATTAATCGAAAATCTTTAAAAGTAATTCGAGAGCGGTTGATAATCAAATAATATCTCCCTTGGTTTCTATTGTTGGCGCATCTACTCTTGCGTTGGCAGCAGTTTACAATTGCAGGATAAACGAATTCTACGCATGGCCGTACAACTGCATAGTTCCATACGTCCCGTATACGTGAGTACTTCGGGAACGATCGATAAGATCAGCGATGTTCTATTCTTGTTATTGATTAATAAAATTGAAAGAAATAGTTCAAGCCGCGGAACTGCTTCTAAATGAGCAGCGTCATTTCCCTTGCGAAGACTAGTTTGAGAATAAACGCAACCGTAGTTATAGATAATTAAAATTAAAAAAAAAAAAAAAAGAAGAAGTTTGAATCGGTAGACTATCGTACGTATTTCGCCAAAAGTGACTCATTCTTATTTCAACAACGAAATAATAGACGACGATGTGGATCGAACGAGGAGGTGATCGATCAGAAAAATACCCGTTTCGAAGAAATACCACGATCATTTTCTGGAGGCTTAAAAAAGTTGAATGGGCATTTATCAAATTGCTGTCGAGTAGAAGGAAATTGGGTTGAAAACTTAAGAATAAAAAAGCTACCTAAAACTCTAGTCTATATATCATCACTGGTGTAGAATTATTTACCTCGTAACATATTTTACACCCTGTGCAGGTAAATAGTCTGGAATGATATTTTACATGACAAATTCCAATTAATCATCCTAAAGAAATTGGAGGGTACGTGAAATCGCTTTCCAAAGACTTGCTGACTTTTCCTCGCAGATGCAAGACATCTCTGAATATTCTATCGAAGGTCGAAATCGAACGCGAGACACGCGTATGTTTATATAACGCGTTTTCATCATCACTGCGGAAGAGGATATACAGCGCGTCTCATTCCACCAAATACAAATGACGCTCGCGCGAGATGCACTCTATATGCATTGGAAAAATTGCTCGAGCGTTGCGGGAAAATCCATGCAGCGCTATCGAGTTCTGGCCCATTAAAGTGCTATTAGCTGTAAGTTCTAATTGCAATATACTGGAAGAGATTGTACTTTCCAGGTCTAATTAACCTCTGCTTATATATAATTATACCTAAGGCTTCACATTTGGCAAAGTTTGCGATAGTCCCTAGGCTCGATACGTAGAAATTAATAAAAGGTTAATCTGTCTCTAGCCGTATACTATGATTTTTGACAAAGACAAAAAAGCATTGGCCATGATTGCGTCGGATGGGTCGATATTTAAAAAATTTCACTACTCGCCGTATACGCGCCCCTCGTAAAAAAATTCTCGACAAAATCCCAAATTCAATAATCCTCGAAAACTGGATTTTTGAGCCGACATTTTTCCCGAATACCGCGCGAATACCGAATCTGATATTGTAAAGTTCGCAGCTAATTAAACTTGTTAAATCGAAAATTCGGTTGGATATTCGATGTGTACGTAGACATTTGAGCCGCGGACCTGTAAAACGGGAGAATCGCCTCGGTTTTCCAAAGTTCCCGGCGCAGAATAACATTTAGTTTAATCGACTCTGTAATTCGAGGCAATTATTCGCCTCGAACTTTCGCGTTTCCCGTTTCGCGTTCGATGTAATATTTAAGTTTTACGCGCACGCGCGCCCACCATTGTAACGTAATGTTTTATCGATACATCGATATTTATCTAGACTCTTTACCGGGCGCAATTGCCGTACCGGTACGTATGCACGACGGTTCGGGGTAAATTTAGTTTTGCCAAATTTGACTCTCGATCCATTATACGCTTTGTTAACGAGCCTCGCGTTGTACTGAAGCGCGCTCTATTGATTTCGAATCTCTCGTCCATTATTCTGCTCCAGAGGTTACTTCAATTTTTCGGCGCCGATTTAATCGTTCGCGTTCGAACAAATCAGCGCAACATTTCGGCCGAAACAACGAGCTGACCAACGGTACATCAATATACGCGTATTTGTAGAGCGTTACAACTGCAACCCTCGCAATAACGTCTATATGCATATGTAGGTACATTATCCGCAAAATTCGTATAATTTGGTGAAATTGGGTTAAAGCTCCATTTACAGACGTCCGAGCAAAGCTGCACCACAGCGCGGCGGCGCGTCCATTTCAATTCCAACTCGGCCGATAATTCGCCGAGCCCTTTAGCCGGGCGGTAAGCGAATTAAGTCGGAACGCGAGAGCGCGCGGCCCTCCGACAAGTGGCAGCATCCGTCTCCCAGTCTCAACTCCCCCCCCCCTCAACCTTCCGTCGAAATCAAAGCTGTCGGCTCTGGCTCGATTTTCAGCCGGAGCCGGTGCGGCGGCGGCAGATCAGCGAGCTCGGCTGGAAGCTGCCTCGTCCTCGTGCCGAGGCTGGAGTGAAAATTTCCGAGACAGGTCCATTACTTTACTTCGCGGAAGCGTAAAGAGCGAGAGCGCCCCTAACGAAGTGCCGGGGCGCGGTCACTGGCAGGGAAGGAAAGAAAGCGAGAGAGAAAGAAGGAAAGAGAGAGAAAGAGAGAAAGAGAGGGAAAGCGAAAAACCATCGTCTTTAGATCGTACGGGGTGGCTTTTAAGGGCTAACGGCGAAGCCGGTTTGTTCGTACGACAAGAGTTTTATCGGAACATGAATCGAGTATAGATCGAGATTGCTTTGGGCGAATAGTCGATAGGTTGTCGATACTTCCGCGTGGTTATAACCTGTCGGATTTCGGTACCTTTTTAAGCTTTATAGAATTGATATTTTAGTTTATCTTTAAGGTAGGAATGTAAGGATGGGATTTGAGAGTTCGGAGACTTGATATATTTTGTTGATTAATATTTCGACAATTTAAAAAACAAAAAACAACAAATAGATATTTTCTTGAATATTTAAAGAAATTTCCGCGTTCATATTGTAGAGAAGATTCAGGTAAAATTATAGTTTATGCATGGATAAATATTCCATCGTTGAAGTGCAATTTGGCGTTGCAATCTTGAATCCATTTAGCAATGCTGACTTAAGAATATATTATACTAAAACTTCAGAATATATTATATATGTAAAAACAATACATCAATTTGTTGGAAGTTCTTTTTACATATGTTTATTGAAAAGATAAGAAAAAGGTTATGATATTCAATTTTATTTAAATAAAAGTGTACCCATTGCTAATGAAATAATTTTATAGTAAATGTAAATGAAGGCGAATTGTTCACGTTAGTTTTAATACGAGTCTTCCTCACTTTAAAGGTGAAAAATGTGCTCTTTTTCCCTAATTGGCCCATTCGTGAATGTAACAAATATTGAAAGCAGCAATTCATCATATTAATTTTATACTCTATTAGATTTGTCTTGCATTCACGAGTCCGCTTTACTGATATACCTAGTCAATTGTAGTTTAACATTATCGTTTCTCTTTTTAGCACAAAAAAAATCAATATGAAGCTGTTGATCGGCATTACAGACAATTAACTCTTTAAAGTATGAAATTATCATGAGCTTTTATTTTTTTTTCCTACTCCATTCTACGGCGAAGCAAGAACGTAATATTCCTATTGCACAGCTTCTCGCTTATCCTTTCAAAAT
This sequence comes from Sycobia sp. Sy_11, assembly GCA_018907035.1. Classification (NCBI taxonomy): domain Eukaryota; kingdom Metazoa; phylum Arthropoda; class Insecta; order Hymenoptera; family Epichrysomallidae; genus Sycobia; species Sycobia sp. Sy_11. The sequence goes on along the minus strand of JACCIC010000218.1, from coordinate 523,436 downwards.
TACAACCTAGTTTCCCGATCCACATTCTCAAAATCACGCGGAATTGAAAACGAATAAAACAGTCCCTCCTCCCATCCGCGCCGAAATCTCCTCCGATTCGACTCTCGGCTTTAAGCTGAACTTTGTCGCGTCCGCGACACGACGCCCCGAGATTATCATCATCGCGCCCCGGCACTGTTTGCGCCGCCCGGGACGCGCGCAAATATACAATATATAGCTCCCCGAGCCAGCCGTCTAAATTGTTTCCGCGGCGGTGGCGCCTCCGTGTGCGGGGCGGACGCGAAGAGGACACGTATAGATATGTACACCCACTCGTGGAACAAGGCTATATTATACGTTGCGTGCGCGCGCGCTCTTTATGTGTCCCTGTGCACACCGAGTGTATATGCAATGAAGAGACGATATCAGCCGAAGGATAATTTTCGCGAAGGATCGCGCAACTCGAGAATTTTGATTCGCGAGAAGAAAAGCCGTCACGTGTGCAGGGCTTCGTCGTCGAGGGAATGCGTCGATGATCTTGATTTTCATCCCAAGATTATTTCCGAGGCTTTAAGTCGACGGTCAACTCTTCGGTTCTGAATGGGAGAAAGTCGATTTTCCGTCATCCTTGATTTGGAAAGAGCCGAAAATTTGAAGGCTTCTGGACAGTGTAACGTAAGAGATGCGTGGGCCGTTCGCGTACCGAGGCCATGGGTGGGATCAATCGAATACTTGTTTGATTCGTCAACACCTGGAAGGATATCCAGGCAATAATAACGATTCAATGAACAATGTTTCGCATACTTGGCTTTTGACATCGTGGCAGCCACGTCAAGAGAATCTATTGTACTACGGTAGATAGAATTTTTAAGCTCGTTTACGGGTGAACGTTAAGAGAAAAACGAATAAAAAAAACTAGGATTATCAGAAACTAAGTGGACTAACTGCTCCATTAGGTGCAACGCTAGAATTTTCGCTTGTTTTGAAAATACGGAAAATCGAATGTAAAAGAAAAAAAGCTTTGAGTCAAAATCGAGGTTAGCGCTATTTGTACCAACCACGTCCTTCTATTATGTTCTCTGCCTTTCAAGGTGGGATGGATTTTACTATAAAGTATACAGTTAAAAAAAGAAATTTTGCAGTAAAACACAATTATTATTATTTTTTTAATATTCGTTATTTACAGATCTCCTGTCACTTTCAAAATACATGCATGATAATTTTTCGAGTTTTAAATTGGACATTAGTTTAGCTTTAAATTAGACATGTTTAGTCCTCGAAGAGGAACCGTAGCGGTTCGAAACCTCGAAGCATCAAAGGAAAATTTTAATTTAAGATGTTGGGACAGTCAGGTTGACTAACATAGAATATATAAGCTTATTTTTATTATTTTTAGTTTTTAATCTAGTTAAATTTAGTAATAAGTTTTATTTCGGATTATTTCGGGAATGATAATAAACAAGGACAATCTGACTATCATTATTTTAGTGTAATATATTATAGTATAAAGACTATAAAACCGATAAAAGTATTTATTACTTGAAAATTAGACGTATTGTATAAGCTTCGGAAGTTTCATATAATTTACAATTAAATTTTTCGAGATGAATTATTGATATTGTACATTTTTACGTATTGAACTTACATAAATTAAAAAAACATAAGTGTGCTAAAAAAATATTAAATAACAGTGAAAAAATATCGAGTATTTCAATAAAAATATTTTTCTTAGTAAATTATTATCTTCGGCACCTTGTTCTTTATTCATAATGGGTAAAAAAATATATCGTCACCTAGCCATCATTGTATACGCAAAAGAACTGCGCGTTTAAAGCAATAGGCCAATGCTCGAGCATCGATTTCTTCTCGATCGCGCGCGGTTATCGGCAGTGCAGCGGCAACAGCGGCAGCAGCTGTTTAGAAAGTTTATGCTATTTTCATGAAGCGTATATCGAGAGGAGCCCGGCCGGGGAGGGGGGGATGAAGATAGGGGTGAGGCGGGGAAGCCGAGGAATCGAGCGCGGCTTCGGAGTGCGGGCGAATTGAATTTTAAACTTTTAACCGTCGCCTCCCCCCCCCTCGCCCCTTACTCCCACCGCCGCGCAAAGTTCAGTCGGACAGATTGACCCGCCGCCCGGATCTCGGGTTCATGTCGGATGCGCCGACGAAAAGTCGGCCGAGTTCGCGGAGATTGAAGAGGCCGAGGAGCGGGCCGGGGGGAGGGCTATTTTAATTCGACTCGCCGTTAACGCGCGAGCCGAGGCCGGGCTCTCGTTTTAAGTAGAAAATTTTCGAATCTTTTGGACGTTGGACGCGCGTTTCCACGCAGTTCCGGCGATGATGCGCGGTCTGGAAGGATTCAAAAACCGTAGGTGTGCGAGAGTTATTTCTTTTCTGTTTTTCTTTTCGTTTTTTTGTTTCTTGGTATTTTTTTTTTTTTTTTTTTTTTTTTTATAATGTGCTCTCGAACTTCGGATCAAAGAATGCCCACCCTCTTTGGTTCTTCTCCGCGACGTGTATTGAGAAGAGCGCTTTATTTACTATGCCTCCTCCAGCCCCTGTAAAAGCCCGCTCTTTAATTTATCCGTATAGATGGCAAGGGATGGAGGGGGCGAGGCATTTTTCAAAGGGAATATTTCAAAGTGCATGCGTGGATGCGTATGCGTGCCTGTGTGCGTGCGCGTGCGTGTACGTACGTACGTGTGGTTGCGTTCAGAATCCGCTTTATTGCCGCGAGCGTAATACTTTTTATCGCGGTAATTTGAAAGCCGTTGAAATGGAATAAAATCATATCTCGGCGCGTGCTTTAAAGACGTCTGGATAAATCATTTTTATTCGCGTCGCATTATTCACGGCCAGGCATTTGTTCAGGGTTGAAGAAGAAGCTCTTTCAGTGCCTTCTTAAAATGTTATATTTAATTTATTATTACTAAAAGAAACTTGAGGACTGCATTCAAAAAAAAAAAAACACAAAAAAAATGTTTCACCATTATTAGTTATGATTAAAGACGGAAGCTTCCTTTCCATGGAAATCTACCCCTCTATAGGAGAAGAAACATATTATTGTGAATGTACAGGAAATAATTATAATTGAGACTAATTTTCGAATTTAAAATATTTAAGTTTGTCAATATTTCTGAAACTTTTGTTAATAATTCTATAAAAAAAATTTTCCTACATTAATTTGCACTTCTGTTTTATAGAAGTAAAATTTATCGTACCATTATGTTTATATCTGCCTGTCTATCCCCCTCCCTCTTTCTCTCTCTCTCTCATTTCCTCTTCGTCTTCTTTTCTCAAGAAACCAAAAGACGTACTGTTATTCAAATATTATGTCGGAAAATTATTGGTCTGCGGTCGCTTGCGGAACTGCATCTTGCAACAACTTTACAATGCATAATATTTCGTTGATGGGATATTTTGATATTCATTGCGACGTTAACTTATTGTACATTCATTTCAATATTCATTAATATTAATTAACAATAGCTTCTGGATAATACGAAAGGAATTCGGAGACAGCCGCGAAGCCGAGACAAAGCAACGCCTCTGGAATTTCGTTCTATATTTTTCTACCTTTAATGAATTCCATCGGAAAAGGAACGTCCTTTTTAATCCGTCTAAAATTATACCCGAAAGTTTAAATCCCACAGACCAATGGTTAAGCCGGATCCTTTATCTCCGAGAATGATATAAGTTTGATTATACAGCATTAAAATTAAGCCTATTATCCATTTAGACCGTCTGCGAAGACGTGGTGCAGTAGCACCGCGAGAACGCCCGTATACGAGTATCGCAAGCTCAAGGTGTTTCAAGATGTACAGCGGTCCCTGGCCGATGAGATATTTCGTGGGCCGGAAAATGTCCGCGCGTCCCCTTTAATAAACCGACTCGAGGTATCATAGGTATGAGAAAGGTACGGATCGCCTCCGGTAAATAAGTCGAATAATTAAAATAATAAGACAGCCCCCTCCCCCATAACACTGAACCACGTGGTCGCGTTCCATCAGTGCTGACACTTCGATTCTCAACGTTGGTATAGCAAGAAAAAAAAAAGAAAAGAAATTGCGGTATACGAGAAAAACGTCTTCGAAAAACTGCAATCCTGGATTTGCATAACGAACGCGTGTGTAAATTATTTCGCGGTGCTACTCTCTTATATAAGGCTGCTTTCATCCTTTGCGGGGCGGCTTCGCTGCTTCTCTGTGATATTTTTTGTTTTTTTGAATGCAGGCACCCGCCCCCTCTCTCTCTCTCTCTCTCTCTCTCTCTCTCTCTCTCTTCCTGTTTTTCTTCTGTATTACTCCCCTCGCAATCTTGGCCAGAGTAAGCGTATTCGGTCCCCGTAACAGGGACTACAAAGGAAGATTACTCGCTGAATTTTGAAATTCTAAATCCTCCTCTGGATGCTTATATATATATATATATATATATATATATATATATATATATATATATATATAGTTGACCTAAATAAGTGCTTGATGAGAGGTCTCGACGACTTTTGGATTATTATCGGGCTGTACCTTTTAGTTTTCTTTTATTTTAGCACGACTTTATACGAAATAATTGTATACGTATATTGACGGTATTCGTCCTGTTTATTATCCCTCTGGTGCTTGATTTATTTACCTTCTTCCCATACAATATTAGTTATAGTTAATTTTTCATAAGCCGAGAACTACTTGTTATTTGATATTATATTGATATGAGATTTTAATAGAATGTGTTTTTTATTTTATTTGATGGATGTAGGTAAAAAAAAAATCTCGCCAATGTAAAATATAAATTCGAGTGTACGTAGATACTTTAGGCTCTGCCGATAAGCTAATGCAATGCAATTATAATTTAAATTGAAAAAATATATTCACTATCATTTGTTTTCGGGATATGAGGACATATAAAAACAAAAAATTCACGCAACAAGATATACCGAAGCTCCACTTAATAGCTGCATTGTAAAATGTTGGATATGTTTTTCTCTGCTCCCGCAAGTTTTTTTTCGCTCGGGCGTTTAAATCTTCGTAAAGAATCAATTTATATAACAGCACTGCGAAAGAGATCTCATCCATACATTTTCTTATGTATGTACTTTGGTCAATCTTCTCGATCACTCCCCCTACCCTTTTTTCTCTTTATTTCTGGTTCGCACGAACGCGAAAGAATTCGCTTTATGTGTAAGACAGATGTAAGAGGGTGGGTTTAACGGCCCGAAGAGCAGCGATCCAAAGATTTATGGCTACATCTTTTGACCTTTTATCGAGTATATGTAGTCGTAGTATAAGTTCACCGAACGAAAGATTATTAGATACATATGAGTGTCCGAGGAAAGATCCGAACAGCATAGATTAACAGATTCATTATTAGCAAATTAGGTAAAATTGATGAATTTAGAGCCTTTGCAAATTTGTGGTGTATAATAATGTAGGGTTGCGGCAGAGAGGGTATTTCAGTCAAACCATCCCAAAGGAAATCGAATTATTTTTACGTTTTTGTTTTTTCTCTCGATATATACGGATTTTTGAAAGCCGCTAATTTTATTTTGTATCACAAAGGTTTGCCGGGAATATGTACATAATAGATTTTGTACGCTTAACGAGATGTTAGCTCAAATACGCATACAGTAAGCACCCTTGAAGAAAAAATAAAGATATGCCCATGCAAAATATCACTTTATCTTTACATAGAGAAGTATTTCTAACGAGGATAAATGGAGCGATAAATGTTTTCTACATTTCTAGACTCTCTTTATCAATAATTTGAAATTTCTGAAAGCGAATGAATGATGAATTAAACTTTACTTTAGAGGAAGATTCTCCCAGCTAGTATTTAACGAGCAAGAAAGTTCTGTATTATTATTGAACTTCTTCGTATTTTCATTCCATAAATATCATAGAAAAGTTTCAGAATCTTAGGAGGTTAATGAAGATCAATGTCAAGCTAAAATCTCCGAGGATCCAGAAGTTCCGAAATGAGCTACGTGGCTCTGAAAAGTCCGAAAGAAAGTTCGCAAATGAAATCATTTACCTTCATGCATACGTATTGCTCGATGCGTTGTGCGTTTCGCTGCTCACCTGTCCTGCATGATCCCCCACCTTCATGGAGATGTTTAATTTTAAATCCATGCTTCTCGTTTACCTTCGTTGATTCTCCGGTTTGCCGATTGCAGCGGTCTGGGCCCGTCCTCTAAGCTCTCCGTTCATTCGGCAGCAGACGAACTTGCGCGAGCAGAAAAGGAATGATTAATTTCGGCATGACTGTGTATATAATATATATATATATATATATATATATATATATACACTATATAGCCATAGCAAGATGGATGAACAATACACACTTCGGGATTTTGGGGTCCGACCGAGTACACGCAGCGATAATTAGCTGCGAGATAATTGATAGCCGAGATCCTCGTTAATAACGACAAGGCAGCCTCGTCCGGGGGATCGGACGATCGGTCGCTCGCACAACTCGCGGAAGAACGCGCGAGTACTTAAGACGTAAGTGGAACAAACGACGAATCGACGAACGATTTTGGTTTTATTTATTTATTTATTTAATTGTTTAATTATTTATTTATTTATTTATTTATTTATTTATTTATTCTTTTTTGCCAAACGCGCCGCGTACGAGATATGATTTTGAGAAGGCCACGTACTCCCCGCATCTCACTTTTCCGCGATCCGCGATGCACTGATTGACACGGGAGAGGGACGTCGTCACGGTGAATTGACTTTGACCTCGTTAAGACCGCTGAGATATAAATTGAAATGTGCTCGCGCGCGAGGTTGCCCCGAGAGCGCATGTGTGGGTGAAGATGAGTAAGAGAGAGAGAGAGAGAGGGAGGGAGGGAGATAAAGGCAAAACGACGATGATGGTATCCCCTCGGTGGGAACGTTTCGCCAAGGGTGGGATTATGATTGAATTGGGTATCAACTTTTTTTTCTCAACGTTCGGTGAACTTAAGGGTTTTTTTTTCTTCACCCCGAATGATGTATGGATGTGACGACGGTATACGTATTAAGCCGTGCGTGTAAAAATTATAAAAACATTTGTAAGTTTATGTATTGCCTGATTTATTTAAGTATGCTGGTTTGTAATTTTGATGGAATTAAAAAATTTTCGTAAAGTAATATTAGTTAATTATTTTGAGTGAACAGATAGCGCTTACCTGTAATAATAATAATATTCTTTATTACATTCATGATCAAAGTCATTAGGAAATGTACTATATTTAAATTTTTGAAAAATTGTCAAAAATTATGCTAAACAAAGGATAGCCAATGAAAATTAACAAAAAATAACTATGTAAAAAACTAAGCTGGCTTATATTTATTTATTTATGTATGATATTTTTAAAGGACTACATAGTTATATTTTACGAAGAGATATACACGTACATGTTGAATTTAATTCGGTTGACGTACATAGAGCTCGGGCCATCGAGGAGCCTCGATTCAGCAAGCAAAGCACGGTGTTTTACGACGGTAAACAAAGGATTATCTTTAGCGCAGGCGGCTATGACTGTTCTGTATAAGAAAAGTGAATCTTTATACACATCCGCATATATTGGTATATACATTTGATAATCGTAGATTTTGCTCCTAGATAAGCGTAGTCTTACGGTAAACTCTTCTGAGCAAAATGTTGAATTGCCTCTCGTACGATCAGAATTTATCGAATCGTTTAAAAAACAATAATCTAAGAAAATAAAAGCTTAACGCTTACAGATTCGAATAATAAAAAGCATATCTTTCAGCGCCAATAATTCAGGAGAAAATTCTGTCTTTATATACCGTATATTCCGTATATAAGTACTGATAGTTGGTGTCTCCAAAACGAGAAATAATATTGCATACATTGCTTAAATAAAAATAGTCCAATGATGGTCGACACTTCTTAATATTTATTAAATTTAGTCATTTTAAATTCCTTACAACGCAGAAAATTCAATAATATGAATAAGCTCCATGTGATTTAATTGGACAATTGAACGAAAAAACAAGTAACCAACCGGCAGAACCAATCGTACACGAGACCGACCTTCGTATAGTTCGGAGCCTCCTTACAATCCTTACTGTACGCTCGATATGCATGGGCGTACATAGTCGTATGTTCGATAGAACGAAATTAATTCCCAACGAATCCACGGACAGCGCAACATCGACCTCCATTTCATATAATACCTATACATAAATATATATATATATATATATATATATATATATATATATATATATATATATATAGTACTTCGTGTCGACTGTTTCAAATCTAAATTGATAGCCCGGTACTGGGCGAAGCCTCGCCGAGAAATGCCGTTGCCGCGCCATCAACCAAACACTCTGTATACAACCTTCGACGTGTGCGATGAATGTATCTCTCTCTCTCTCTCTCTCTCTCTATATATATATATATATATATATATATATATATATATATATACGCGCAAAAGCCCGAGCTGACAGATAGAAACGGCCGAGATAAGTTTGGAACGACCCGCGACGCACAGGCCTGACATGTGCACATTAAAATCGATCGATGGCCCTCGCTCTCTCTCTTGCTCTCTCTCTCTTTCTCTCCTTCTCTCTCTCTCTCTCTCTCTCTCTCTCTCTCTCCTTCATCTTTCTCACCCCCACCCCGGCAAACTCATTTGCTCGGGCGGCAATCTTGGGGGGGGGGAGGTATCCCGTAATGTGCCCCGCTCTTATCCTCCCCTCCCCCAAGCCCTCCTCCAAGCGGCCTATCTCGCTGCACCGCGCGGTAGATTGCGCGCGCGCAATGCGGCCGCAGCGGAGCGGGATTTATCAGCCTACGAGCCCGGAGCGGAGTCTTTTTAGCGCGCCCTTTATCAAGCGGCCCACCGCGCTTCTATATATACGTATCGCTGTCGTGCGCCAAATATATATATATATATATATATATATATATATATATATATAAACACACAACCGCCCGAATTGTTCCGTAACTCGCGCTGGATGGCTCTCGAGATTTTATAGGATTTTTCGCTCTTCGAGCGGCTTTTTATCGGGAGGGATGGAGGGGGGAGGTTCGAGCGCCGCCCGTACACTGGCTTTTTTAGCGTTCGTCGAGCAGCGGGTATGAAAGTTTCGGCACAGAGGATTTTAATTTGTGGAGAATATAATCCGCATACCGAAGTGGATTTGTTCTCTCTCTCTCTCTCTCTCTCTCTCTCTCTCTCTCTGTCTCTCTCTCTCATAAAGCAGTGGAATACAAGTTGTACGTTTCACAGAATGAATCGAATTTCGAATATTCTTTTTTTATTTTAAAAAGATCTCAAATGTCGTACAAAGAGAAAGTATGTGCGTTTTCATTCTCTTATATTTAGAATCACGATTAAGCTTAGCGACAGAAGTTTTATAATTAAATTACGAAAAAAAAATAATTAAAATTTTTCATTTACAATCTGTCTCTTCGTACAAACTCTCGTTAATTCATTATTTTCGAACAACAATTTCATATTTATTCAACGCTGTTATTTACCCCATTGAAAAAACATTGAATAAACATTGAAAAATAATGCCTTTTCCACGATTATAATGAACATCGGTCAAAACAATTAAATGTTGCCGTTCAAGATATCTAAATAATATCAAATGAAAAACACCGGGCATTAGCGTATGTGCACTGAAAAATAGGAAGCTCAAAACGCTCGCAATAATTCGATTTTCCAACTAATCCGCGAGATGCAGCCCGCGGAATATGAAGCCGGCAAAAAAAAACACAACAACAGTGTAAAATTCAACGTGGTTTCGTTCAAACGATCGCTAATGAAGCCTTTTCATTAGCGCGCTGAATATGGACCCCTCGGCTGAGAGGCAAGAGACCTTTTATGTATATGTGTTTTAGCAGATTCACAGAAACAAGATGGCTAATTAACAATGGAACTAATGGTAGATAGCCTTGCAACACAGTCTAACATAATCTCTTTCATTTATTGTACGAAGTACGATGAAAGATTGAAAGTCTACCTTTAGATACGTACTACTTTCTTTTATACATCTCGCGCTGATGGATTAAAAAAAAATAAACGATTTATAGTAGTAAAATGAGGAGTAAAAAGCGGCGAAGGAAACATCGTGAATAAAATTCAAAATTCAATTCACGAACGAAGTAAATTTCATTACGAGGAGAGGTCGTTGATTACGGGTACGCCGAAACATCTACTCGCTAGCAAGTTTTAAATCGTCCAGATTATGATCAAAATGAAGCCGTTATATATAACTTAACACCCAGGTGATCATGACCGTATGTGTATTTCTATTCGTGTCGCTTCGGAATTCAGCCGACGCGTTTTCCAATCGGATTGGAAATGTGCCAGGTTCCGAGGTCATTAGCAAATATTTGCATGCGAACCAATAAAACAACGAATGGACAATTGTTTCAAGAACTTAATACTGGTATCGCGTTCTACATACTGCTGAATACTACTGCAACTCTTTGTTAAGCGCGTAGCTCTGATTACATTTGTAACGACCATTATTGAATTATCGGAGGGGATTCGAACAAGGAAATTCTTTTAACTCCGCATTTGGTACAGGTGTAACATAATGCTGCAATTTTAATGATGCAATTATTAATTAATGTTTTTTTGTTGTTCAGAACGTTACCGACTTTATAAGCCTCGTATACATAATTGGCTAAACAATAAAAATTAAGGTAGAGTCGCGTATTACAAAAAAATTAATAGAATTAATAGAAATTTATGTAAATGATAAATATATCAATGCGATATTACATTATAAGTTTTTTAATACAAAGTTCAAAATTTTCTAATACAATACATAGCACAGAAAATTATTCTTGAAACTAAGGTTGCTTTCATAAATTTAAAAAAATAAAGATTGTTATTATTATACAAGCAGCCAATAAAATACAAATATAAGAGCTAGTTTAAGAGGCAAGTATTCAGTTGCCTTTCAATACGAAAATTATAAGCACGAATAAAATTAAGTGAAAAAGCATAGATTAATTATAGTTCTAGTTTTCATAAGTGCCGGTATGAAGAAAAACTTTCCCTGTTCATAAATCAAACTTCATGACAACGACGTATAAGTCGAGCTGAGAGTGCAACGTAAAGTATAAGAAGCATAAATGATTTCTAATAATTTACCGGAATGTCGTATTGTTTATGATACAGAGAGAGAGAGAGAGAGAGAGAGAGAGAGAGAGAGAGAGAGAGACGAGGAAGTAGTTTACATAAATCTGGCGAATAGAGATCATAATCAATAATTTGGTAATTAAAAAATTAGATCGTGGTATTCCAATAAAAGTTCAATGGCTATGATCAATCGGATAGATTTATAAACTGCTATTTCAAAAAATAAAACGCGCTGAACTTGATGTCTAAATAGAGGTATCCCATTAAATGTAAGACGATTAAATATTAGACAATTACACGTTAAGATTTTATCCAAATAAACACCGAGGGTATTTTCTCGTTATTTTATCCTGATCCGATCTGATTGTCTATATGCTCAACAGTGAACTATCATAGCTGGACTCATCTGGAAAAATTTTTCATTTATATTATGTGGCACATTATTATGTGAGCATAACTTAAGACGTTAAATCACCAATAGCCTGAGGTTACAGGAACTTTATTCTTACGACTGGAGTAAGTACTTTTAATTAATTTACAACTCAACTAAGCTTAACGTTTCCAAGCCAAAACGTCATCCATCATGAACTAACACGAAAATCTACGTGCAATCATACATATTCGATACATGCTCTTGCCGATTTTCAAATGCCAAAAATCGATGATCGGCTATTATACGGAAAGTTACGTTGACGCGAGTATTAACGAGCTTCAAAGAAGCTGATTTTCTCGCGTTCACTTTAGATTCCCTATCGACACATCGATTTGACCAGGATGCCTGGTTATATTAATTGGAAAATAGATTTTTAGCAAAGTCCAGGCTTCCTTTGGTTTTCAACACTGTCACATATAGTTGTTCACATATAGTTTTTTAGCGGAAATATAAATAATACGAATGCTCGACAACCAGAAATTACGCTTTCTTATGAAGAGAATAATGCTTATACCTTTCTCTGTAATAAGGGTCAAGCCCTTTTCTCTAACGATCGGATTTAGATACTATATTTATATCTTGACGCAATTTTGATACTTGGCAATAAAGGTTAAAAAAGAAGAGAAATTTATTAAAACATAATTACCCTACAATAATCATTTAGATTCGTTGTAAAAGCATCTATTGCACATTTTTCTTTAATAGAAGTCTGAATACGAGATCAAGCTGTAACAATAGCCGGAAGCAAATTGAAGGGAATGAGAAAGGGTGGAGGGATAGAGGATAGAACGTACCCATGCGTACGTACATACACGTTCTGGGATATCGGTCAAAGAGTCAGACACCGCGAGCCGGCCACTCAAACGGTCGGGCCGGGAAAGTTTTAATCATCGATGCCCAGCATCTGTACGTCCTCCACAACTCGCTCGCTCGCTAGCTCGGCCGCCCCTCGCTCATAATCCTATGGACGTACAGCTTAGCCCCCGCCCTCGGAGCGGCAACGCACCGCGTCCAATGGTGGCCTCGATTATGCAACCATCGACCCACTCCCCGCAGCCGCTCCCTCTTCCGTTGAATATCACAGGAGGTAGAACACGGCTCGCTAATGTGAACTTTGGCAATAGTATCCATGTCGGCGCGAGATTGATTTTCTTTCCAACATCTCTCTGGCGAAACGTTTTTTTTTTTTTGTTTGATTTTTTCTTCTGCTTTCTTTTTTACATCCTCGCGGAGCGCGGGAGAAAAGCGGGGGATCTATATATATATATATATATATATATATATATATATATATATATATGTATATATATAATTGTCAGCGAATATAGAAGGGCGAATGGAAACCGATAATTCGGGAAGCTTCGTCGCGGAATATCGATCGGACGCCGCGGATAAATCGGGACGCGTCGTCGGGAATCAATGATGGAGCGTCGAGAGTGAGGCGGGTCGGTGTAGGGGGCGGCGATTGGGTAAAGTCCGCGGGCGAGGCGGCAGCAGCGTTTATTTCCGAATCCTGGGGGCGACGGACGACGCAGGACCCGGAAAAGTCGTTGTACGGTGCACGTCAACGCGGGCTCCGAGCTTCACAGGCACCAGGGCGGCGTGAGAATGCGTCCGCGTAATATGGAAGCTGGCGTATACGCGTACACGTGTCGAAGGCACATTTTATGTTTACGTTTGCGTGCTTGAAACCTGCCTTCTGAAATTTTCATCTGGTCGATTCCCATCTGGACAATTGGGAAAAATTTTTCGTCCATTCGGTTTGTCCCTTTTATTATATATATATATAAATATATATAATGTGTACGCATATTTTTTTATTAGCGGTATAATGCAGAGACCCGATCCAGAATTTGATCATAACCTGTTTTGAAATTATTTGAATGAAAAAATGAATGAAGATAAGAGATCCGTTTTATTTAATGTAGATTTCTTGTTCACTGTATGTTATAATTTTGAAAAAAATAATTATCGTAACACACTTTGTGAAACGTGTAGCTGTACAATTTGAATATATATCGGGTTACGTGAACGGACTTCTGAATTTGCCCTACATTAATTATATTTTCAAAGACTTGAGTGCTATTTGCTTCTACATTTTTACAACTGATGCGATTAATTAAAGAATCACCATCGATCCAATGTCTATATTTGAAATCCTATATATAATGTTAACAAAGAATACTCCGATGTAAATCTAAATTTAAAGCTTGGCGCGAACCCTGCGCTTGACGAAAAAAAAAATACGCGACTTAAACAAAAAAAGAAGAAAAAAAGAAGAAGAAAAAGAAAGTTCGAATAAAATAAAGGACAAAGATCATCCCCTCGTCGAGTTACGAGCAGACTTGGCTCGAACTCGCCGATCCAAGAGCGGAGGCGGATGAAAAAATCAGCGATCATTAACACCCGTGCACATTGAATTACCGCCGTCAAGTTTATAAATTAGATTATTTCCAAGTATAGATCGAGACACCGAGTCGTTGCGCGCCGCATTAAATCCCTAATTAACGAAGCCAGGCTCGTAAAACCAACCGAGCGCAGCGGTAGCAGTAGCGGCAGTAGCAGCGGCAGCGCCACCGTCAGCCATAGAGCGAGCAAATAATAGCGCAATCAGACGTGTATGAAAAAAAAAAAAAATCAAATCGCCCATCCTCGAACCATCTCTCGCCGCTTCTTACCCAGCTGCGTCTTCCTTTGTTTACCCATTTCTCCCCATGTTTAAAAATATACCCACGTATCTCCGCCCCTTTCACCTCCTCCCCCCTCCATCACTAGTCGCAACTGAGGCGCATTCGAGTTCATACACGTGCTCTTCTCGAGCATCGGAGTGTCTCGATATCGTTATAGGCACGCAACGAGAAATAAGCGAGTTAGCCAATGAGTGGGCGAAGGGGAGAGAATATACAAGACATAGGAAAATAAGGGTGAACGTCTATATACAGAAGACACCCTACTATCGACTCACGATATCTCTCTCTCTCTCTCTCTCTCTCTCTCTCTCTCTCTCACTTTCTCTCTTTCTCTCTTCCACTCTGTAAAATGTATAGGCTCTTTACCTATATACCGCGACCGGCTTCCTTTATGCCCACATTATCTCAGAGATACAGGAAGCAGGGGCGCTTCCTGTGCATATCGTTCGATGTCAAAGCGAGAGAAAGGGAGAGAGAGAGAGAGAGAGAGAGAGCGAAAGAGAGCGAGAGAGAGAGAGAGAGAGAGAGGAGAGTATAGGTGCAGCGACCAAATGGAGTCTCGAGGATGATGGCGAGGAAGGCATTATTTTTGACCCTGTCCCGTTATTCAGGACGAGACTGTAATTGCTTCAATGTCGGAGAGTGGTGTGCAACGCACGCGAATATCAAATCTCCTTCTCTCTCTCTATTCTTCTCTCTCTCTCTCTGTCTCTCACTATCCATCTATATTTATACAGTTTCTCCGAGGGTGCGGGCTCGAGGAACGCGGTGTCGTCGTACCGCGCGTGTTTACAGGCTGGTACATGGAAAGGGTAAATGGCTCTTCCGCGTCGTGCGCGTTCCGAAAGCGCTAGTAAATTATATGCATACACAGACGAGGACAATGTTTTTCCAACTAAAACCGCGGGTAGCGGAGTGCGCGCGTGTTTGCGAAGATTTTCAGGCTATAAGTCCGGTAAGTTTTGGTAATGAAAATACAATGAAAATTCATTTTACGCAATTCTCTTAGTATATATACGAGTATATATATTCTCGTATATATGTAAAGTTGCATAAGTGGTGGGAGACCTTAAAGTGGCGTCTGAACGAACTCGACCCTCTCTACTTAGATATATTTTGCTAACCTAGTTTTTGTTCATTCGTCCGCTATTGATTAATAACACTCGAAGTGAATTTACGCATCAGGTTTACAGAAAATTATCTAATTATACTTTTTTCATGACTAAGTTTCGTATGTTATGTTGATTGAGTATGTCCATAAGGATCGCGCTAGATGCCGTATATATACATATACATAAGTACGTGTATGTATATATATATATATATATATATATATATATATATATTAATTAAATATATTAATTTATTAATAAAACTCATTGATTTTTAATTAAAAACGCCTTCTCTCTATATTATTAACATTTATTAGTAAGTTAACCAACCTTTTATAAGAATAATTAATTAATAATCTACAATAATATTTATAGTAATCCAATAATATCATTTAAACTACGAATAGCGTAAAAAATCACGAATTATCTTTTAATAAACATTTAATTTATCAATATTTAATGCCTCAAGGCCGCGGGATGCCCATATTTATCATTATTAGTAGATACAGCATTCACGAGATAATCATTATGAACTACCTTCGAATGTACGAAACTTTTCTCATCTTGCGCGTGCATAAATCGTCCGTATGTTATGTCGGCATTGGTTTCTACTTATATACGTATATATAAGGAATCATCTGGCGTCTGAGATAAATGACACACCATCGCCGGAATAATATATATATATATATATATATATATATATATATATATATATTTATATACACACGCACACCACACACACACACACACACACACACACACACACACACACACACACACACACACACACACACACACACACACACACACACACACACACACACACACACACACACACACACACACACACACACACACACACACACAAACAAAACCACTATAATAATAAAGAGACTATATAATGCTTTAAATTCTCGACAATGAGAAATGTGGCAAAATAGAAGACTTTTGAAAATGTCGAGAGGCTGATTTATGTTTAAATGTAAATATTTAAATTTTAAAATTACTATAAAATTACTACTTTTCATTATCAACAAAGTTCTGTTAAATTATATTCAGTATCAGTTCTAATAAGATAGATTTCGCTTTTACTTCGACAGAAATGCACACTTTTAAATACAGTATTTTATCGATCGTCTATATATATAGATAGTTGAATGCTCGCGATCGCCTTGGCAAAGCAGCTGAAGTTAACAGTAACCGAAACCTTGAAACGTATACTCTATTCTTATAACACGCGATTTTTCGCGAAATGACGTGCCGCTCTTTAACATAATGAGCAAACTATACTCATCGATGCAGACTTTAACGTCTTTGTCAATATACCGTAGCCCCCGTTCTGATCACCGCTTCAAATCAGAGCTATCTCGATTTTCTCGCCAGACCCGGCGAATTCGATCGCTGCAGGCGAGAATATCTCAAGTCTCACATGTCTGTACGAGTATACGGTGTTGCTAGCTGGCGCGCCCAACGTAACTCTCCGTGATCGATCATATTTACTTCTACCATCGCCACATGTAAGAAAAGGAGCTTCGGTATTCTGGAGCTCTAGATATTCGAAAAGCTCGCGAAAAATTGCCTTTTACGAGTCGGAAATTCAGGGTTCGTGTCACCGGACCTATATATATATATTATATATATATATATATATATATATATATATATATATATATATGCATATGTATATATACACGTGCGCGCGCGCGTGTGTGTGTATGTGTGTGTAATGCACTCGTAAACAAACAATTTCGACGACAGGGATCGCTTTTATGGCCCTCTGTGGTTCGGCGGGCCTCTTTCAATTCGACAACGACACACAACGATACTATATATAGAGATAGCAGGGTGATACAGCCCTATTCGGGCGAATTTTATGGGACATAGATAGATAAATAGCTACGTATGTATATATATAAATATATATATATATATATCCTCATAATATGTATATCGTTTACTGTAGTATCTAAATATAACGGCATTATTAAATAAATGAAACATACAATTGCTTCGTATTGAAAAAAGAAGGATGTATTATAGTCTAACGAGAATTTTGGGACGCCAGCTGCAAAGGGTAAAATTGCAATTAAATTCAACATAGATGAATTATACGAGTGTATATATATACATATATATATATATATATATATATATATATATATATATATATACTAGTATATGACGAAAAATTATTATAGTCGTACAGTGCATAATGGAACAAGTCTGTACGAAAACAGGTAAAGTGGTAGATAACGAGGGTCGCGCTTAATGAAATTACAATTTTCGAGGCAGCATGTAAAGTCGTAGATACGGCAAATTTGTTCACGGTATTTGAAACATTATAATTAATAATTTCTACTTTTGTAATTTCTATAATTTATTAAGTCTTTCACTCGATAATCATACCGTCTCACAGATGGCAATTGCGTGGATTTATAATTTATTATAATTGGTAACAAAAGCTTCACACCTGCATCTGTGTGAATATTGTTATTAGAAAATATATTATTTAAATGTATGTTAATTTTATTATTTATAAAACGATGGAATTGTAGTCTACTCACTGAATAGTATACACTATCACTTTATTATAACTTTCATTATAACACACTATCACTTTCACACTATCACTATAACTTTCATTATAACACATTATCACTTTATTATAACACTATACATATGATGTTAATTTATAATTGCAGAAAGGTCGAACATATATATATATATATATATATATATATATATATATATATATATATAAGTCTATTCTTACACGTCAATCGGCAAATGGAATTAAATATCTGGATTCTCATTTTTCCCGGAAGATTCAACTGGTCAGGAGACAAAGCAAAATTGAGCTGATATAGATATACATATGCATATATAAATGTCTATGTGTGTGTTTGTGTATAATAGAACAAAGGGCAATATAATTAATGCCCAGATGTATAATAGGGGTACATATATATATATATATATATATATATATATATATATATATATATATATATATATAATGAACAGGCCGTTAAAGGCGCCCAACGCGTTGCTTGATTGACGACCAGGCCTCGAATTACAGCGAATCATCGTCATCCTCGCCGTAGCAGCTAGGCTGTTGCGTCTGTACACGCAAGCGCGCGTCAGTGCCAAATAATTAGCGGGATTGCCCCCGTCCGCAATATAATTCGGCGCGAAGCCATCGCGCGTGGAGCTCTCATGTGTATATGCACAAAGGTATATATGTATATCTGTATATGTATATATATATAATCTATATGTGGAAACCTACCACGGGTGAAGGCAAGGACAGGGGTTTGGAGAGACCTACACAGGGGTGTACTGCTGCCTTATACCACGTAGACGAGGGAGGCCGCACTGTAATCTGGTTACATTCCTCCTCCTCCTCCTCCTCTTCCTCCTTCGCCTTCACCTCCGCTGCCTTGGACATAATTTACAGGAACAATACGGGGCTTAACCACATCGGCCGGTGGTGTCTAGAGAGACAAGGATGGCTAGGGGCCGGGGGGGGGAGGGATAGAAGAACCACAACGTGAAAGGGAGGTAGATGCAAGATTCGCTGTTCGCATCTCTAAATGAGAACGGGGCTGCAGTGCGCGCGGGAACGGAAGAATTAGGAGGCGAACGCGCGCGCGCGCGTGGTTTTGAAGGTACGGTAAATGCGCCTTTCGCGCTTATCACTATACGTATGCGTGCGAGCCTTTGCATTGTACTTTGTTCGCGGTATGCCCTAAAAGCGTCCGTACGCGGAGAAAGAATTCAATGCTAAAATGTGTAAATCACGTAAAGAATGTGCGTAACTAACCTTAGGTACAGTCTTTCTCTTTCGGACAATTTTTTCATAGACATTTGGCAAATTAACAGTGTGCGAGAGAGAAAAAATTTATTTAATTTATATATCTCTCTGTTTCTGTCCTTTAGCATTGAATACTGACTCCATGTAGCAATGCTTTACTGCCAGCATTTTTGCCTTATAAATTGATATTTTTGATGTGCAAAATTTATAATAAAAACACCTCATATCTCTATAGTAGCTGTCAAGGTCACAGGTGGCTCATATACGAGCCAGTTCGGCAGTATAAAGGTTAAGAATATATCTTAACTCATTCTTATATATAACGATATATTTGTGCATATATATAGATAGATACATAAAAAGATAGATATATAGATAGATAGATCGATAGATAGATAGATACAATATACACACAAAAATGAATAGAGTGGATTAGGTAAGAAAGGTAGAAGATGCGGAAATAAGAAGATGGGAAATATATTACAAATGGTACAAAGGCGGGGAGGGGGCAACAGAGGTTTACGCTCTATCACTTCTATTTTGTATAATACCCAGGATAGCGTTAGTTCGGAAAGGGTAGCCAGGCAAGAAAGATCAACAGCCTTGTAACAGCTTGTCTGGCATTAGAATTTCTGTTGTTTCACCACTTAGATAGACATGTACTTTATTATATATGTATTGCTTCTCATAAAATTACAAAATTATTTCGAACAGAAAATTTGCGTATGGTAATTAAGTTATTAAAATAAGGTTATATGGTTAACAAAATATAAATTTATGTACACTCATTGAGTGTATAGATAAGCTTTTAGTTGAAATAGGTGAAGTATGTAGAAAGGATATAGAATTGTCAATGCTATGTATATGGGTATGTATATATATATATATATATATATATATATATATATATATATATATATATATATATAATCGTATTAAATTCCCAGACGCAACTTACTTCGCCGTTCGTACATCATAAATATAGGGATTTAGAACGTTATTAAATCGTATAAGAAGAAAATATAGCCTTTTGCACGTCGGTCTTTACTTTTGAAAGCTTTTTTTTCTTTTTAAAGTCGTGATTATTTTCTGATTTCACAGCAAAGCCTATCATATTTTTCTCTGATCGCATATATAAAGGAAGACAAACTAATGGATTATCCAATTTATCTTTCTAATCCGCTAAAATTTCAAGAGATGATGGTTATATGTTTTTGCAACTCTGTATGGAAAATTCTATAAGAGATTGTAAAAATAGCCATGCTCTAATAAATTTATTAACGAGTACACATCTTATTTCGCAGCTGAAAGGCCGCTTTATGATTTTCTTACTTTTATACGTAATTCTTATTGCGATAAGAAAGTTTATGCCGCAATTAAACGTACTTGAATTATTTATTAACGACTAAAAAAAAAGAGAAAGTAGAATTCATGAAGAAAAATTGAACTATCTGTGCGAAAAAAAGTAAATAAAATTAGTTTGAGCCTTATATCCGAACTATGAATTAATCCAGGCGGCTTTTACTTTTTACTATACCTCAGAATTTCCACATTAATCATGAAGAAATTCATTCTCCGTCCGCGAATAAGGGAAGATTTTAGTTTCGCACAAAGGTACGATTCTACCTCCGCCTGAACGGAGAAAAAGAAAGATCCCGTCTTCGCCTAGGAACCGCGTTGGCACACTTTCTTTGCGCGGGTAAATACATACATACATACGAGTACATAGACACACACACATGCACACGCGCACGCACACGTATCAAAAGCGGAGAGTAACGCAATTAAAAATGAAGCTCGTGGACGTCGAGGAGCGGTGAAAATCATAGTTGAGACTGTATGTGTGCGCGTACGCGCGCCAATTATCTCGGTATTCGCATATAATATTCCGAAATCTTGAATCGTCATATAATCGTTACAATAATGGAATTGTACAAATAGTCGAGTGCGCGTGTCCCCTACCCTCGAGAATGTTGGGACCAAAAAAATTCTTTGAAACGAGCGAGCGAAAAAAATTAATTGTAAAGCACCAGTCTCCGAAGTGGGGCGCCCAAGCGGCTCGAAACGTCAGCCTCTGCGGATAAGAAAATTTTTCGTGAAAGTTGCTGGTAAGTAAAGGCAGCCTGGCGGTTATTGTTATTATTATTATGATATTAGTCCGTTAACGAGACAGTAAGGCGAATGAAAAATTTATATGTCTCATGCGGTATTGAAAGTTTTCCGCTATGCAAATCAGATACCAATGATAAAAAAAATTGGATGAAAGTAGTACGAACTTGACCTGTATCGTGAGAGCATCTGTTTCGTCCGCAAATTTTCAAACCTGCTAACACATTAGAACTTTCCATTAAAAAGTATCAATATTAATCTGTAATCGAATTACAAAATGGAACTATGATAGAACTGTAAACTATAATCTATACAACAAATATATAAAATAGTAGCTCATAAGATAATAGGTAGAATATTACATTTATCACATGATAAATGATTAATAATAATAAAATTATGAAAATCCCTCTATACGAGTAATTGTCCATTTCCCAGATTTTAGAGAACCAATACGTATATAGAGTACACAGTGCATTTGGTTTTGTCAAAAAAACAAAAAGACAAAAAAAGATTTGCAACGTTATATCATAATTTTAGCGTTCAATGGGAACAAATCATCCTTTTCGCATGATCTCATCCTGATTTTTTCCAAATAAAGCACTCATTAAAGAGCCTATAATCAGCATTCATCGTTAACCATATATATATATATATAGTGATCACAACCTACTTGTTCGCCGTTGCGTAAAATTTGAATGAAAATCCTTTCAAGCCCACAATTTTTCTTGTTCGTTTCTTTGCGTCACCATAAGGTTTAAAATATAATGTTCACGTGTACTAAATTTCGAAAACAAAAGTTATGAAATCAATCTATGGTCACTTATTGAACAATCGAATATTTCATATATATATATATATATATATATATATATATATATATATATAATGCGAAAAGTCGAGTTTATTTGATTTTGTGCCGATATCTCTCGATTGTCTGTATATTAAATACGAATTTACATGGAACCGCTCTGTCTCTGTTTATAGCTTTTGACTCGATAACCCAGATTTGCAACTAGTGGGTAGAATCTCCTCTTTCTCTCTCTCTCTCTCTGTCTCTCTCTCTCTCTCTCTCTCTCTCTCTCTTTCTCTCTGTATCGCACTCTCCCTTCCATCGATGTTTCATCGAATACACAATTAGAAAATTGGCCCGGTGCACAGAGCCGCATGAAATTGAATATTTTATAGCCCGCTTGTCGTTTTCCACGTTCAATGAATAACGACGTTGGACTTGTCCATGTACGAATGTCAAAGCTGGAACGTGAATCCGAATCTTGAACGATGTATAAATTGTAATTGATTTGAATAGCGTATAATACGCGTTCGCAGCAGTTTCGATACCCGGTAATATCCGTATTATTGAATATTTGCGTTACTCTTTCGACCTCCAATGTAGCGCGATAAAACTCGATAATAGCACTGATCGAATATACCCTGCCTGAATGGACGCCGTTCTAAAGTTAAATCGCACAATACCAATGCCGTGTGTAGAATTTCAAAAATAATTCATTTTTTATATTTCCGTGTAAAAATGGCGAGACCTCGATAAATTGACCGGCTCGATTTTTGAATTATTTCAATTCGAATACGCTATAAAATTATGATTCATTTATAACAATAACGCGAAATAGATGCACGATTATTTTACGAATAATTAATACTTTTGTGGTCGACTCTTTCGTAATTTTGAATAATTCGTGGTTACGAGACTATTCGCAATTCTATGATTCGACTTTTTTCGTTCCTCGTTTGCTCAATCCTCTTTCTTGCCCTCCGTAAAAGAACCATCTTTTTCATAATTTACCTTTCTTATTAAGAACGCTCGTAATATGGACTACGAGGTCGTTGTATTACAGATGTTCAGAGTCTAGAGACTTTATACCATAATTCGGCGAGCGTGACGCGAATCACTAACAGAAGCCAAGGAATCATAAACAAATAATAATGAAGTACGAATATTTAATGGAAAGAAAGAGGGGAAGAGGGATAGAGAGAGAGAATCACGGAGTTCCATTTACTCGATCCGATAAAGAATCAGTTCGCTCTTTCTCGTCTGCCCAGAGGAGGTTCATTCGCATTTGTTTACCATGCCGACAGTGGAAAACGATCGAGATATTATACCGATAAAGCGGTGACGAAAAGGATGATGGGGAGGGGAAGGGGAGGGGCAGGAGGCAAAATAATAAGAACGAGGAAGCCAAGTTCCGCAAAGGAAGAGGTCGCGCAGAAATCGAGAAAGAAGATGGGGAGAGAGGGGTCGAGGATCTCAGACTTCCTCCACCCCCCCCCCATCTTCCACCATCACACCACGCTTTGCCGTCTTTGAAATGAAACCTGTTCCTTTCAGCCTCCCTCCCGCTCTATCCAACTCGACCCGGCGATCCTGCAGTATCGTTGAGGCTCGCGTGCAGTGCGAGCGAGCAGAAAAATGGATAGAGAGAGAGAGAGAGAGAGAGAGAGCGAGAGAGCGAAACAGAGAGGGAAAAAAGGCGACGCGGGAGAAAGAACGTAGAAGGGGCGTAAAGCGAGCCCCGAGAATAGGCGATTCGTTGCCTACTGATGCTAAATGGAGTCGAGGGTGCCGCCACGCCGCTCCGCTGCAGCAGCAGCGTACCTCTCGACCTTTATACGCCACTCTTGACCAGTAGGGGTGTGCGCATATCTATATACCGCCAGTAGAAGTATAACCGAGGTTCGGGCGCTCGACAATTTTTCCGAGTTTCATTGCTCGAGAAGTCAGGGAGAGAGTGGGTGTGGGAGAGATAGAGGGGGAGAGACAAAGAGTAAGAGAGAGAGAGAGAGAGAGAGAGAGAGAGAGAGAGAGACTGGACGTTACCTAGTCAAGAAAATTACATCCGCGCGGAGGGGGGAATCGTTTCGAAGGCTTTCGTGGCAGACCCGTTTATTAAGGCCGAATGCACAATGGATGCTTACACCCTCAGCCCCCTTGCCTACCCTACCCTTAAACGTGTTAAACGAGAGTTCCGTTTAGAGAGGCTTTTGGGGGCTAAATTATGAAACGACGGCTTGTTTCTGCGAAATTGGTTTATTATTAAAAGTACTGTGTTAGACGTGTGCAGGCGGATAATTTAGTGGGACCGTCTGCTTTTTGAATACTTAAATCTACGCATATGTCTCAAATGATATCTCAAAAATTAAAAAGAAGAAATTTTGAATTTAAAGTTGTTTGAAAATAAGATATTCGACTTCCCACTTCGTCAGAATTTTAATGAAATATAAAGCAATTCGAGAAGCTAAGGAATAATATAATTGAATTTACAAATGATTTCATTGACGGAAAAATAAACGTTAGTTTCTATCAATTTAGGAACGTAAATTTTTCTGTATTAAATTAAAATCAATTAGGAAACAAGATGAAATCTCAAAACTTATGATAAAATTAATTTTCTCACTAATTTATTCATTATTAATTATATCGTTAATTATATTATATGAAGAAATTTTTAATTATTAATTTTACACAAGTCAATTCGACCATTCCAAACTATGAGTAATTCGTTGTTCGTTATATCTTTGTACGTTTAAGAAGAGGTCACGTGTCGTTCTACTGATGAGCGAAAACGGGTGACTTATGGCTAAACGTACATAAATTATGTATTCTCAATGAAAACTTTTTTTTACTTACAATTGTTCAGACTTCGTATTATCTTTGGATAACTTTAATTTAATCGAGAATAATTTATATTCATAAGACGGCGGGTAATTTCGTAATTTTATAGAAATGCAAAATTAAGATCTACGGGACCGGCCGCGGCATTTTGTAATTTTGATTCCTCTCAGAAAATAGGTAGAAATTTTATCTTATATCATAAACTTATCATGAGGGAAGGGTCGATCATGGGTCGATCCAATATATTGGCTTTCCGGCCCGGAAGGTTCTAGCGTATATTAAATTTTCCCACTTAAAGTAAATTCGATCTATGATCCGTGAAAGCCAAAAGTTGAGCGCTATGCGCTATATGTACTTTTCACAAAACAATTATTCAGTTCCGAAAACACAAAATGGCGGATTTCAATTATTTTTTCACCCAATATATTGGATTGCCAATGGTCTAAAGCTCGAGTAAAAATTTTGATCAAGGACTCGCTCAACTATGGTTAGAGAAACATCGTAATTCGAGTACGCTGAAACGAAAAATTGGCACGAAATACAAATGTCTACCAGGATGCTTCCAGTAGTAAGCTGAAAAGCTTAAATTTGAAGGTCATCTTTTCCTTCATTCGTAATACGAACTCTCTCGACCTGATTCCAGTCACTTGTACCGATCCTGGAGCCATGCTTTCTGCCGGTCACACCTTACAAATTCGACTGTTCCTCGTGCTATCGGCACACCGGGTGTCTCATTCTCACTTCACCGTTCGTGCTCTCTTACCTTGGAATTGGACCATCGTACCATACCAGTATTTCATATACATGCCACGTCTGTAAGAATATTGTTATTATTTCATAAAGTTGCTCTTCTGTCAATAGACGAATTTTTCAACAAATTTCTCTCACTGCAATTACAGAACCTCGGCTCCAAAAAAAAAAAAAAAAAAAAAAAATCGATCGATCTAGAAATTCTTATGCGTTATTAACTGAAATGATACGCGCGCTTGTGTACCCTTCGACAAGAACAGTTTCGCAAAACGATCGTTAAAAAGAAAGACCACGAATAAAAAAAGCAAAGCAAAAAAGTAAATACATTTAGGCACGACGTCGAATCGTAAATTGGTTAATTATTCGCACGCAAAACTTTAAACGAACCATTAAGAAGATCGAGGGCCAAGGCAACGTGTACATATATATATATATATATACATATTAGGTACCAAGGTGAGCTTGATACAATAGCAGCGCCTCCTCCGCCCCCCCCCCTCGAATAATCTACTCGCTTTAACGCAACTTAGGCGCGCAATATAGCCAACTTAGTTCAACCCTCCACCCCCCCCCCTTTCTACCCGCACGCCTTCTCCAGTCTCGCTCGAATATTACAGTGTATAGGGAGCGTAAACGCGCCCGCATATACAAGTATATATATATATATATATATATATATATATATATATATATATATATATAAACCACTTTCTCCGCATCACCACTCTCCACTGAGATGGGAGGGAGGGATGGCGCAGCTTTACGCTAATCACGCGCAGTTTATCTCTGTTTATTTTGCGGCACACGTTCTTAAAAATGTCCGGCTAAATGCGACTAAATAAGCCGTATAATTATTGTGCAAGAAAAAGAAAAAACTAGAAGCATCGATATAACCGAAAGGATTTTTCACTTGTGCGTAACCTAATTTTTTACCAAACGTTGCATATGACACAAAAACATTTGCGAATGAACTGGGCAGAAATAAAATCAGAGAAGAATGAGAAAAAAATGTCCCGTTTACTGTAAAACGATTGAAATCCAAAAGAGAGAAAAATTTGAAACATACATTTTGGAATCTCGTAACTGTATCTCCTTTTCACTATGTATGATTATATCGGTTAAAGTTAAAAACATCAAACTCCAACGATGAATTTTTAATACTGTGGAACGACATTCACAGTGAAGTACAAAATTCAAATGCTTTGAAATTCATTATATATATGTTTATTTTCAAATATTTTACTTGGAACAAAATAAACACTTTATACTATGAGATGTGCTTGAAATTCTATTCATACATCTTAACAAATGATTTATATTTTTCGAAGTAGACGTTTTAAAAAATTTTTTTTAGAAAAAGCTTTTTTCAAAAATCCAATGCATTGACGTAGCCTTTTCAATTATTGATGTGACTTTTCAATTATTATTATCTTTTAACAAGTATGGTAGGAAAGACGACTTTATTGAAGAAAAAGAGAATAATAATAATAATAATAATAATAATAATAATAAAAATATTGAAGAAAAAGAAAATACCCATATATATATATATATATATATATATATATATATATATATATATATACACCAGTTATTATTTTTGCTAGTTGAGCGACTTGCTGCGTTAATTAAGATCGAAATCAGACTGTCAAACTCGAAGCGAAACTCGTGCTAATTACTTCATTATGATCGTCTCAATATTTATGACGTATGAATGTAAATTTAATGAATAAGTTTGTTTAATTTAAAGAATATTAAGATTAAATTTATTTAAGTTATAATATTCTAATCTCAGGGAAATTTCGCCGAAATTTTATATGGTTTTCATTTACACGGATAACTCAGGCTTATATGAAATTTCAGCCTATTGTTGAACAGCATATCCTATCTCTCTCTTTCTCTCTTCAGCTGCTGAGCCTCGGCGCGTAGGCGCCAGGTCAGAGGATCGCCGCAGGATGTCCTCGACGGAGGTACGAGCCGCGAGGCCAACGATGCCGACGATAACGCAGTCCAAGAAGCCTATACTAATTTATCCCACAGGTGAGCAGAGCAAATTGTCTAACCTTCCGTTTCCTTTCTTTCTTTCTGACCCCCGCCCCCTCCCTCCGCACCAATCCACTCGTTTTTTTTTTTTTTGTATTAATTTATGAACAATCGACCGCGACGCAAGACCTCTCCAAAGAACGGGACTGGGGCTTGAAATCGAGGCCGGAAATTTCTGCATTAATTTCTCGGCTTTTCTAGTGCTCGATGCATAGATAATGCGCCGAGTGCCAAGGTCGACGATGTATATCAACGAACGAGCAAATTGTCTACAGCCTTGATAATAATCCCTTTTAATGTCTTGAATTCCATTATTCTTCCCGATACGATCGGCTGCTGCAACGTCTACTTTCGTTTTGTAAATAATATAAAATTTAAAGATATATTCCTTGCGGTATAATTAATGCATTTAATATCAGTGTCAGAAATGACTCACCTGCATTTCGTTACCTTTTTATGCATCTCTCATCTAAGATTTCCAAACTGACTACGATTATCGCGCAAAAGTTATGCATTACGCACATAAAATTAAATCACATCAACGTCCTGTTCAGCGCATATAACTTAAAAAATCTCCATATTCCGGACGTTCTCCGTAAAGCCGACATCTTGCACGACTCGTCCGGAATTACGCCGCGAGCTCGTCGCTGAAAATGATAAGAAAAAGATTCATCCCCCGTACGTGACGCGCGCTTTTTTTAACGAGTCCAAATAATTTAGTCTCAAAACAGAGAAGCGCGAGGCGAGAATTTACATTTCTTTTTCGATTTGTTTTCTTTATTATTATTATTATTATTATTATTATTATTATTATTATTATTATTATTATTATTATTAGACGCGGAGTTCCTCGCGGGTGGCGTTAATCCCCCGTGATGTCTCGCGAGCCCTTCCCCTCTCGCACCCGTAGCCGCTTCGCGCTTCCTGCGCGGAAACGGAAAGAAACAATCTTCCTAAAAGGTTATCCCGGTGATAGAGGGCGAGGCGCGGTGCGAGTAACGCCCCCTCCCCCGCCACTCCCGTCCGTCGACGGACAATTTGGAAAATACGCCCAAGGTCGCGAGCCTCTGCTCGCCCCCTCCCCTTTCACCTTCGCAGGCTTAGCCGCGCTCGCGCTCTCGTTACTGGCACGCGATCTTATTTGAGTATGTATATATATGGGGAGCCAGGGTCGAAGCCTCTCCCTCGAAAGGTCAATATTATGGCACGATACACGTATATATACATATATATATATATATATATATATATATATATATATATATATATTTAAGCCTCTCGCGTTTACATTGCGGACAAGGACGAAGACGACGGCGTCTTCGGAGCCTCCGAATCTGACGATAATAGTCGGGAGTGGGGATCCTATATACTTTCAGAGCGGCGCAAAGATCAGGCCGCAAGCTGCGGATTGATTAGGTGCAATTAATGATCCGATTGCATCCTGGATTAGGTCTACACCATATCATATAAGCTTAAATATAACGCATCACATACCTATATCGACGCACAGTTTGCCTTTTTTCCTCAATGCTTTTTTATACAATATTAATATTATAAAATATTACATTATCTATTAAACAATGCATTTTTATTGCCCATCTAATTTTTCATGCAAATTTAAATATTCTTCAATTACATTTAAAGCCATTCATCATTGAATATTGATTCTTCGATTGTATATATATATATTAACAATTGCACAAAAAGAATTCTTCATTTCTTTTTTTGAAATTTTCTTCTTTTAAAATTGTCTCGCCATTAATAAACTTTTTTTTCATGATTGCCAATAATTACTGCAATACAATCTTTCCACTAATAAATTTCCGTATTAACTCTACACAACCCTCTATTGTCAATATTTCTCTGGGAATTCTGTTGCATTCCGTAAGTAAATACGTATCTCAAAAATAAACTTTCTCTCTTTTTATAAATCCTATATTTTACTTGCTTTACACCGTCCCCATATCCTAATGCCTCTTTAATTTCAAGGCTGAAATACGAACTGATTCTTCTCGATATCTGTGTTTCTCTCTCTCTCTCTCTCTCTCTCCTCCCTTTCTATAATGCCAAAACCTTATTTTATCGCACCTGCCTTTTATCGCGAGGCTATGCAAGCGAGCGCTCTTTGTTTTTTACAAGGTAGCTCTTTATCATGCAAATTTTACTTACTTCGTCCAAAAGTGAGCTTCGCGGCTTATAAGATCAATAGCCTTGATGCTGCACGGCTTAAAAGGGCCGCACAAAGGCCGACGTTTAAAAATCCTACACCGCGTCATAGAGGGCCTTGCGTGTGAACCCTGCCCGATAGTGCAGAATCGATTGGCCGGCGAACTTTTTAATTCGCTTCGTTAATAAAAAATTTTTTTTTATTATCTACGCAATAAATGCAAAATCGCGTAATAGAACTATATTACACGTCCATTGAAACGGAACATTGTGTTTATTAAATTAATGGGACATCGATCGACATAGCGAAGGGGGACGACAAGGTAAATTTACTTTACCTTTCGGACCTCTCGCCACATTAATAGAATCCTGTCTAATAATACCGTAGTCGGCGCGTCCAATTTCAAAATTGAATAAGCAATAATGTCGATATATAATTAGATTTCATGTAATTTTAATAGAAACGTAAAGTTTTCACGATATAAATTAATTTCGACATCGCGAATAATAACACTGCAACACAAATTGTCGAAAGATAAACCATTTTGTCTCAAGCAATTGTTGAAACAATGATATTTTTGAATTCAATAAGATTTTTAACTACGACCTTTTTATCGTTGATCGATATTATCTCGAGTCAAGTAAATTATCTACCCATTTCATTTTTTTTTTGTATTTAGTAAAAAGCTTTATTCGAATTTCATTTTTGAATGTATATAACATTTTTCTCTACAATTAAAGTATATTCATAGAAATATTATATATTTATATCAATATACTTGAATTATTTAATTAGGTCTCACCAAGTTACATAGCGCATCTAAATTTATAATTTATTTCATAGCTGAATAAGCAAAAAGTCGCGATATAACTTCCTAAGATATATGCAATTAATAATTTAAAATCGCTCATCCCTCATCCCTCAACACAATATTGTTCTCCCATAGATAATTTTATTGTCTTTATATTATAACATTTCAATGATTTTAGCAAGCATCGTACGTCTAGAAATTGGGTATCTACTGTTCTACTGACGAGCCCAGTAGATAACTGAGGGCGGAACATACCAATAGTATTTATTTCGGCTTAATTATATTCTTCAAAATTAAAAATTATTTCTTGCATAAGTAGAACGTAAATCTCATATTTGGCTTAATCGCCGTTGAGATAAATATTGTCGATGTTTTTCAGTCGGAATTATTCAAGTTTTTGAAACATTTATTTCATGCATAAAATGGAAATTACATACAATTGTTCATTTTTATTAATATGAAATATTCTGAAGAATACTTTATAACAAGGATATGTGTATTCTCAACATCAAACCTTCACTATTTGAAGTAAAAAAAGTAACTAAATCAACGTATATATTACGTAAGTAGTGCATAAGCATCATAAAATAAGGTAAAATAAAGAATAATTGCGAGATAAACGCATCGAACAATTTTTTTTATATAACCTATTACCATTAAGAAGAACGAAAAGAAGCGGAATTCCATTGCGGGCAAGTAACTAATATTCGGATTAAAGTAAAGGGGCGGAGGATGGCGAAGAAAGACAGCACTAAACAGGCAGTAAAATTTCAACAAGGAGATTTCGCGAGCGTGGCACTTCGAAGGAAACGATTTTTCGCACGACATAAAGAAACAAACGGCGCGCGACGTCGGCTCTCCTCGCGATGAAAATTCAGGCCACATTATGGAGATTCGCGGGTACGGTATCGGCCGGCGTGGGGAAGGAATCGC
Organism: Sycobia sp. Sy_11; assembly: GCA_018907035.1. Taxonomy (NCBI): domain Eukaryota; kingdom Metazoa; phylum Arthropoda; class Insecta; order Hymenoptera; family Epichrysomallidae; genus Sycobia; species Sycobia sp. Sy_11. The sequence goes on along the minus strand of JACCIC010000218.1, from coordinate 491,836 downwards.
CCCCTCCCCCCAGGGTCAACGAGTTTTCCACTCCTCTCCACCTCTCATTCCCTCTCTATTTCTGTACTTCTCTTTCTTTTTCTCTCTCCGCAGAGGAATCCGACGTTTGCCGGAATCCCCCTTCGCGAATGGTACAGATTTGTCGTAACCGCACCGCGCGGACCGCAATCTATATATATATATATATATATATATATATATATATATATATATATATATATATATATGGATTCAAAGTGCACGGAAGTATTCTTCTTTCAAGGAAAAGAGACAGAGCGGCAGGGACGAAAATACGAAAAGGGAACCCAACGAATAATCGCATGCTTGATTGTCGTATCTACTACCTATATATATAATTTGGATTCAGGTGCGCAAGCTGTAGAATTCTCTTACTCACCCCTCTCTCTCTCTTAGTCGATTGCACCGTGTGTTTATATATATACATAAATCGATGAATTCTTCCTCCTTCTCTAGTACTCTCGCGTCAAGCTGTTTCGATTTGTTTGAGAATTCGCAATTCCGTAATCGACATTAACGATGATTAAATACGGTCGTTAATTTTTTATCTGAGCAAAGGAAAGAATTTTAATTCGATTTCTTTTATTCGCGGACATACCTGTTTAGAATTTTTATGAAAATCAGACTTAGTAGTGCAATATCTTTTGTGTATACACATCACGTTAGTAAGATTTATTTTCATAATAACTGTTAAACCGTTAAATTTGTACAGCAAAGCCAAACAAAAACTAAATTACGTATAGACATAAATATGTATGTATATATGTATGTATGTACATATGTATGTAAATATTTATGTATGCACGTATGTATGTATGTACGTATGTATGTATGTATGTATGTATGTATGTATGTATGTATGTATGTATGTATGTATGTATATATATATATGGATGTATGTATGCAAATTTGTGTATGTGTGTCTGCGTACAAAGTTAAATTAAAAGATAATTATAATAATTGTAAAATTAAAATGTGAAACTTTCATTTTAATAAAAGTACTGTATTGAAAATGTTTGAGAGACTAGTGGTCATGAACGTTCAATTTCATTGAAATTAGTAATTAAATTAAACAAAAAAAAACAACAAAAACGAACATAATGTATGCCCCAACCTTTGCTGGGCTCATCAGTTAGATGATTTATAATCTTAAATCTATACAAATAGGTACAACGGTTTTCAAATGACTTAAATATTAAACTATATTATTTAAGTTACTAGAGTAGATCTATATTTCAATTTAATGCCGTGAGAAGAAATTAAAGATTGAATATAGATTGAAATATGATTTTATCGCCCCTTCTTTTAGTTCTGTTTGTTCATTGGTCTTAATTTATTTCCAATCTTGATATTCATTTCCAATTTCATTCGTACATTATCTCCTTTAACAAAATTTAAAGGTAGCGAACAATAGCTTCTTAATATATTCGAATGACGATTGGCTAAATGTATAAGACTATCGAAGAGCTCTTAATTTTTATCAGGAGCGTAATTTCAATATTTTCTGTGTCCGGGATTTTCGTATCCTCCTCCCCTCCCATTTTTCAATTCAGCTCAGACACCCTGAAATTCATCAATATTTCGCATAGATGAACAGAAAGAAAAATAAATCCAAAGTTATTTAGAGAAAAGGCTAAATTTTATTCACTCTAAATATCAAATGTTAGCAAACGTAAATTAAATTTTATTACAAATTCATTTAAACGATAATTAACATCTGAAGCACCTGGTGATTCTCTAAACATATGATTTATTATTAAATCGTTTCATCATTGTCGTTGCGTTGATAATCATATGACTTTAATTGTCTATAAGAGTCGCAACAGAAAATCCAACCAAAATAACAACATGGTCGATCCAAGCAATATCCATTCGAGATTTTTCTCCCTATACATCAAATATTCATTTTCATAGTCTTCTTTTCTTATCGCGAAGTATTTATAATTATCGGCGTATAAGTTTAGTAAACTACGTATACTAGGATAAATTGCTTTGGGAGCTTAGAGGTTGCGATTGAAATTTGTCATCGACAAATTTTTGCATTGGCCTATTACTTCTGATTTTCCAGACACTCATTGTCAGTGTAGCTGTACCTAAAATTACCAGAGCAACCAGATACCTTTCGATGCGTCTGCTTTTTATCACCAGTTCTGTTTTCTATCTTAATTAATACAACAACAAATATTATCTTCGTTAATCTCAGATAAAAAATCATTTCAAATTTACATTAATTATTTAATCGAATAATACGGTCAATTTACGAGTAAAAAAACAGTAGAACAGCGAATACAATTTTTTTATGCAACTAACACCAACGGTTTATATAGAATACTAGATTGCGGTGAAATCGTATGTGTATGTATACGGGCGTACACGTCAATTCGCCAATATTTAGAGCGGTATAATTGCTATCTCCATCAAAGCAAAGGGCAGCTGGCTGAAGTCAGCTAACTGTGCGTGATATTTCAATTGAAGCGAGGTTTTTCTTTGGAAATTGATAAAAAGTTAAATATCAACTATGATAGTATCCTCGATTATGATAATTTGCAATCAATCGTATCGTTGTACGATACATTCCTTATGAAAAAATTCAATTTTCTATATATATATATATATATATATATATATAATTATAATAAATTTCCCATTAATGATGTGTTTAGCATTAAAATAATATATATATATATATATATATATATATATATATATATATACAGATAAACGGAAGACAGTATTCATGTCAGATATATCTTGTATGAATTGTACGTCAATGTTCAATCCATGACCTAAATATCTACAAATCGAACGACTCCGAGAAACGTATATAATATATAAGCATTAATCGAATCCCCTTTGAAAATGAATAAATCTCGCGCTGAACGATCTATATATATATATATATATATATATATATATATATATATATAATATACATAAATAAATTATTTTCAAGATGGGAAGCAATATAGACTCAATAATCCGCCAAGAAAGAGACAGAGGCACGTCGATCAAAATAGTCCATGTATCCGTCAGATTTAACGCAGCTTATGGACGTGAATAAATAAGAAATGGGCAAAACGAATTGTTCCGAATTGATAAATACACACTGCTGACGTTTTCAATTTTTTTCTTTTCTTTCAATGCAAAGCACACGCTTTCCGACACGGCTTTTCCGAAAGCGCGTTTAACGTAATCCGGCTTTTATAGTCGCGCTTGCTTAAAAATTCATCTAGCGACTCACCATCGCCTCCAGTAACAAACTTTTTCCCTGAACTTTCGCAATTGCCATAGCTGTCGGAGCAGCAGCGCGAGGAGCGTTGTTTCATCAACGCGCCACCCAATACCCCCCACTGCCCACAGATCCTCATTACTCATTCATTGGGCGGGAAAAGGAAAAATTGCGAAAGAACCTTCGTTTCCACCCTCTTACTCGCGTAATTCAATTAAAGAAAAGGTATGAGAATAATTGCGCGATCCAGTCCGGAGTTTCTCCGCCCCCACTGCCATTCGTACCTTTATTTGTAATTCTGTATTCGCAACAAAACAGGTCACGCGTGTATTTGCGTATTTCTGTCCGAGAAGAAATGAGTCGCGACTTGTTTGTGCATATATATATAGTATATAGGGGATCGGTTATCTCGGGAGGATGATGAAAGCGGCAACGGGAATCATCGCCGATGCGCCGCGGTCTGCGTACCCGGAAGCTGCAGGAGGGAGGCTTATGTATGGCCGTACCGCGGGTGATAAGGGCCAGAGCGAGTGGCTCTAATCAATTAAGGAACCGAATGCGGGAACAATGCGATTGATTGGGTCTCGCATGCGGTTTCAATCTGCGTTTCTCTCTCTCTCTGTCTCTATCGCTCTCTCTCACTCTCTCTCTCACCCTCCCTGCCACGGTCACCCACTTCCCTCGCTCACAGTTCCATCCACGTGTTCCGCGGTACGCGAGGGAGTTTAGATAATTAGTTGGGCTTTTAGCGGCTCTTCTCCACCCCCGCTTGATGGACCCATCCCTCACTCCCCTCGTATGCAAGTGTGAACGCCACACTGTTTGTACCTCGGCATATATAGAACAGATGTCTGTGTTTTGATTGACGCGGGTGTTCATGGCTGCAAGTGTTCATGGTGCAGAGAAGAACACACACACACACACACACACACACGCGCGCGCGCGCGCGCGCGCGTACACCTTAGAACTTGAGGACAGCCTACTTTTATTTATTATTATTATTATTATTATTATTATTATTATTATTATTTCGTAAGAAAAAAAACTTCAACTATAGATAAATGACTAATCGATTATAATTAATATAACCAATGATCGGTCATGGATAATAGTAATAACCTTAGAATACGATTGGCGACATTGTCTACTCATCAAGAAAGAAGAATAGCATACTCTTATATGTAAATCTCAAAAAATTCAGCCTCTTGAATATATATAAGATATAAAATAAATTGAGCATTCTTATTACCAACAGCAGATTTCTCCCATGCGCGATCCCCTTCGTTGTCTAGCATAAAATATAGTTCTACCCGCGCAGTTTCAAACCGGAAAATAAGACACCATCCTCTCGCGACGCGCGCGCCGCCCGCCATAAACGCATCACCGCCGTTCTTCCGATGTAAATGTACGAGCGAGCGGGCGCGCGCTCGCTCGCACAAATTTCCAAGCCGAACGCCCGCGGCGCGCTGGCGACGATGGCGGTGGCGGGCGGGCTGCACGATGCAGCGCGGAAGCTTGAAAGTATTAAGCAAGAAAAAAAAAAAAAAAGTCTGCTCGGTGCGCTCGCGGGCGCGAAATCCGAGGGCTTTATTGAAAATATTCAAATGGCTGCCGGTATGTATAGTACAGTATATAATATAGGCGCCGGGAGGATCGGCACGAAAATTTATCTTTCTGGCTCAAATCTGCGAATTCGCGGCCGAACATAAAGTGTAATTCGCATCCAATTGCCGAGATGATAAAGATGGATTTTGTTCGGAAATTATGGAGGCGTCATTGCGAAATTAAATTCGTGTTCATTCGAGTAATTATATTCGGTATAAAACTCTCAGCAGTTGGGCCGATATATAGGTTTCCACTCAGTCATATGAGAGTTTCATCTACAATATGAACAGATATCGAAAATTTCGAAATCTAAACGAGTCGATTTGAATTCTCTTAGATATTCTTTTTAGGCTGCTGAATTCAACTTTTTGGAGCATTTTGCACGTCAGGATATTTTTGTATTTGTATAACAAAAACACGACACTAGTCAAATGAGCCCATTAATTCAGTAGTCTACTTCAACCGCAAACGAGCTCTGAATCAATCAATAGATTGCAAATCAACAAACCTCAAGCTTGACAAAAGAAACCCCACCAAACTTAATCCGAAAACTACCAAATTCACTCCACCCAAGATTTCCGATTTGGATTTATTTCCGAATTCTCGAAAATACAGAAAACTCCTGGCGCCAGAGCGAAAAATGTTCAGCGGATTTGAACCGTGCATCCTAGAAAGAAAAAGATATAAAAGACTTTCAGCTGTGTTCCGTAATCTGTTTTATTAATCTTATATTAATATTAAGACGTAGATCTCGAATTATCTATCTTCGAGCTTACGTAAGCACCCCGTTAAGATAAATAAAATTTTTATACACTTACCTAATATACTGAAGCGCGAAAGTTTCAACGGAAAATTCAGAGCAAACGAAAATCTCCTATTTTATACAATATGATCAAACAAAATAATACAGAATAAACTACGCGCACTCCTCTCCAAAATTCCTATCACCCATACGCATATAAATAGCGAATAAATCACAAGCACATATATGCATTTATATATATAGTATATCTGATGGAATCTCTACAGCAAATAAAGCATTCGGTACCAAGGAGCAAACAGGCGCCGGCTTATACGAGCCTTTCGGTTCAAGATCCGAGGGGAGTTGCGACAAACTGCTGCTCGGCATGCGAACGGGGCTCCTGCTCCTCAGCCCCTCCCCGCCCCGGCTCGCGCCCTAATACCGAATACTTGGAGAGCTCGGCGCTGGGCTGAAGGTGCCGATAGCGCCCTTCGGCGCTTGCGTATACGCGTATAGGCGTACACACGTGCGACTTGATGCGAAGGCCCGCGGAGTTCCCGGCCGAATAACTCTCGAGAGTCCCCGCTCTTACGGGACGATATATAATAAGCCGTGTACAGAGAATGACAGACGGGTTTCACGCCAAAGCCAATAGAAGCCGGACGATTACAGGGTTCCGTGATCATTTTCTAGCTGTAAATTACGCCTTTCTTACCAAATAAATGCTTTTAAAAAACGGATATGATCGTCGCCCTTTATGTTTTGTTTTTTTTTTCTGTTTCAACTTGTCTTTAAAGAAAAAGAATACATTCATTTTTTTATCAATCGTTGATAATATTTACGAACAGCAGAATTAGGATTTTTTTTGTAAAAACAATCCCATCGTCGTAAGAAATGATTTTTAATATGAGAAAAATTTCACCCGTCAAGCATTTATTACTCGTTATGTTCATTATTATAATAAATAAAAAAAAAACTACCTGTATAGGTGACGTTCACCCTTGCTTTGAATCCAGATTGTTGAGAACTGGAACAGGAATGTCTGCATAGTTCTGTCAAATTGTTTTCAGCGTTATCTATTTTATTTTAAAAATACATCTCCTAGTCAAAGATTCATCGCACGTGTAAATAAAAATGTTAGAAAAATAAATATGTCGTATTTGTTGAATGTAAAAGAAATTATTTTATATATAAATAAATATCGGATATTTAGAAAGAATTGGTAAGTTGCGATTTGTTTTAAATCTAAAGTCAACGATGTCACAATTATGTATGTAAGACTTCGGGAGCGAGTTGAAAGTTTTCAGAAATTCTTACTATTCCTACATACAATTATAGGATAACAAAAGAGCTTAAAAATCATCATCCCCTTAGACGCTGAATTTCTGAGAAAACAATCGTGCAAGCGACTATTTATTCTTATTAATATTATATATATATATATATATATATATATATATATATATATATATATAATATAGTCTTTATAAACGGGGCTTCACGAAGCAGCGTCCGACAGCGCGCATGTTTCCCCCGGAACTTTCCCGACGAGGACGAAAATCGAGGAATTTTCCCGCGGAGAGGATTTTGAATAAGCTGCTTTGCGCGGGAGCGACGGACGACGCGACGCGATTTCAATTGTCAACCTGTCAAATAAACTTGCTCGACAGCTGTATTCTCCATCGCGAATATATAGATCTATATATATAGATCTATATATATATATATATATATATATATATATATATATATATATATATATAGCTTATGGATAAATAGATAGCCGATGCAACGGGGGTTTGTAGAAATTGTTTTCTTCTTCGTTAAATCAACTTGTATGTAGCACACAGGAGACATATGAATCGAGCAGAGCAATTGAATCCACATTTCATAATGCACATACGGAGCAAAATGTTTATTTTATACAAATATATAAAACGCAAACTCGATGTCCTTTTAAGCTATTGTCGTAAACATTATTGTTATGATCTCGGAGCGTATATGCAGCGTGCAGCGAAACTCTAACGAGAATTAAATATCGATATATCGATTATAATATTCGAAAACAACTGGATCGAATCCGATAAATCGCGTAAACTATCCGAAGTGCTTTGCCGTAATTATTATTGTTTCGCGCGACTAACGCCAAATCCGCATTTGTTATATATATATATATATATATATATATATATATATATATATATATATGACACAAAGACGTAAATAATAGGGAGAATATTCGCGTTTCGCACCTGATGCGCGCCCATACGTAGGTCGGGTAGAGGATAGGATCCTGGGACGCGTTAGCGAAACCCACACCCCCCCCCAACCCTTTCTCTAACGCCGCCGCATTTGCATAATCCCCTTGTGAAAAGTGCCTCGGCGGCGGCCTACATCGGTCGCCATCCCCCCTCCCTCCTTACCAGAGCCGAACAGTCTCGCAAGAATAAAATCGAACTACAAGCTAACTTTTCATTATATGAGATGGCTATAAAAGTACGAATGCAGAGATCTTTACACTCGGTAAGTTTAAACGTGGAGGACAATAGTAACCGTGGAAGTCATTTTTAAGCTCACATTCAAGGTCATTTTCAGATATTTCAATTGTAAGCCCCAATTAAGCAATCTGAATTATGAAATAGAAGAACATTTTACCTTAATACGTTTCGATATAACAATGTTCGAGAATAACAGTCAATTATCCGCTTTTAAATCAATTTTTATACGATGTAATAGGGTTTAAAAATTTCCCCCGGGTTTATTTTGGAACTAATCGAAGTTATCCGGCTCAGCTGTCGAAGCAAATTTATCTCTCAAATATCGTGACTACTTCTGGGCCGTTTGTCAATGCGCCCAAACAAATTTTGTACGAATGAGTCGAGTTTTTTTTTCAACTTTTCGAAGATTCAAGAATTAAACTATTAAAAAAAAAAAAAAAAAAGAAAACAATTCCTGGACAGCAAAGGATTAGCTGGCTTAGGCGTCAAATACTTATGGAGTAAATTTTTCAGAGAAAAATCTAGCGGCAACAAACGATGTGTCTACACTGAATAATGTTTAGTTTATCGAAGGATAACAAAAACGATAGACCTAGGAAAATATTATTGAAACGATAACGCTGCCTCTAATGAATAATTAAAACATATAGTAAGGCACGCATTTCAGAATGTAGACCGGCATTTGCGTTACCCTCGATTTGCAACTTCAACTGACGCGCAATTTATTACGCGCGTCTAATAGTAACACAGCTCACGATTCGAACTTGCGTACATTCATCTCAACCCGTAGTCTGAGAATTAGGCATTTTCATTTTACAATTGAACCAATTCAAAATTTAACCGATCGGTCATAAATATTAACTCATGCGAGAACAAGAGAATACGATATTTTGCAAATGACAGTTAAAGTTTAATCCTAAAACTGTGCAGGGCTCATACCAGCTTATATCTCGATGTTCATCGGATTAAATTTACGCAACCCGGGCCAAATACGTCGCCCATACGATCCTTGTCTATCGAATAAATATATTGTATACGTCTGCCCGTGTACTTACAATCCATCTTATTCGCATTACAGTCTCGCCGGAGAGCATCATAGTGCCCATAGTCTCCTGCATCCTGGGCTTCCCGCTGCTTGCCCTGCTGCTGATCTGTTGCCTGAGGAGGCGGGCAAAGCTCGCGCGCGCGCGCGCCAGACGGCGGAACTGCGACGTCGAGCACGGTGCCCTCAGCCTCGTCAGGTTCAGTCCCGTGCATCGATTAGGTGAGCAGCGAAGGATATATATATATATATATATATATATATATATATATATATTATATAAATACAATGACGGAATGATATATGCTTCGGAAGTTCGTATTAAATTGCTTAACATCAATTTCTTCGATAAATTATAATTTATTTATATCGATAAATATTAAACGTAATATCAACGGTTTCCTGAAAAAGTGATTTAGACAATAAAATCTTTTACGATACTGTTTGATAGGCTCCAATCTGCTTTAATGTTAGTGACGGTAGCTCATGTTTTTGTAATCAATTAAAAAACGGTTAAATATACTCCATTATCACAGGCGATATTTTTTTTTCTTAGTCTTTAATCATTTCAACAGCTGCAGAGATTTTTCGACGACAAGATGTTTTCAAAATAAGAGAATTAACGTTGTGGCTGTGTTCGTTGCTAGTGAGAATAATCGCCTTTGAAAGCTATTTTATTTTTCATAATATAAAAAAACCCCCATCTTCCTTTATAGTCTACTACAGCTGTCGTTGGGGACGGAAATTTTTTGCTTTATTTTTAGCTTTTCTTTAGAAAAAAATAAAGTTTGACTTTGACATTAAACGTAATGGGAAACGCTAGCGATTCATTTATCATTATTAGTTTTTTCAATTTTTTCAGGATCCATACATTTCCTTTCTTATTTCGACATTCGTGCGCATTCAATTTTTGAAATTGAAGCTACATGAATGCACGTTTTACGCTCGGCTTAATTTCCATTTATTCAACTTTTGACACAAAGAGGCATGAATATATCGTATTAAGAAGATCTTTACATAATGAATTTACGTTTGTTTGAACATGCGCCACATTATTGCGTTTCGCGAGACTGAAATTTTTTTTCAACATTAATCATACATTCGCGTGAGTCTTGCCGCGCGAAAATAAATAGTTCGTAAGTACATATAAATGGGATTACGTATAAATACGAACGATACGAATTGTTCCGTAATAATTGTTTCTTTTGACAGATTTACATTTTGAATGACAACGGGCTTCCTTTTGTCCGCGCAGAAATATTCGATTATAATAGAAACATTTCACGAAATATCTCCCCCCCCCCTTCGCATTTTGCGCAGATGAATACTGCATTTGTATTATACGTTTTACGTATGCGTCTGACGTTGAATATATTAGAATTTTTTCTGTCCTTGAATTGGCGCTCAATCCACAAGTGCTAATCGAAACAATTCTTTTTATAATTAAATTTCGCGGTTCACGTGCAATACGTCAGTAGTGGAAATTTAGTATTGGAGCGCGTTAAAAAATATTCTTCTTTACGCAACACTTTCGATTAATCATCTTCGTGACATAATTATTTCATTGCGATACTTTAAGCTTCTTAATTAAATATCTTGGATAGTGTATGCACTGAAATTTTTTAATTTTTCAGCTGTTCTAAATTTCTCATTAATTCGCTTTTAAACTTTCATAATCAGCGGGTAAAAAAGCATACGTATATAAACTTATGATGCTCAATTGTCGGGTGAAAGAAATGAGTGCTCTTGTTCAAAGTTGAAAAACGGATGTATCTAAAAACACCGATACAAACCGCGGGGAGGGGGGAGAAAAAATTTTTAGTAAACAAACAGAAATCCATATCACTTGATCATTTGCCACATTACTTTTTCACAATCATCCCTTGATAATAATCGAAACGCCGCGGTTACGTAGCGAAATTGCTCGTTTGTCAAATCGGACGATTTGATTGCAGCTGGAATCGAGAAGCCGCCCAAGTCCCTGCAGATCCGCGCCGATCGGGGCTCCAGGGCCTTCGCGGCTTTGGAACTGGACACCGTCATGGAGGAGCGATCCGATCCCGAGCTGAGCACCGCTGTCGAGCTCAGCAGTCCCGACTAACATTTAGCCCCGGCGATCTCGAGGTAATGTCGCCCACTTTATTCGCTGCAAGGGATAATAATTTAACGCCGCGCTTGCCTGCGGTATCTGCGGGGGGTGTATCGAATTTTGAATTTCCGTACGGCTATAGAATACAGTCGTAAAGGACGTCTGTAAATCATTTTGAGCGAGCGTAAAATATAATTATACGCCTATATATGTGTTTAGGCATTAAAATGGTTCGTTGTTAAAGGGCTGCTATTGGCAATTATTAACGATCGGATATAAAGTATAAGCATTAAATTAATGCCAACTTTAGTGCATCCTGCCCTTTATCCGCGTCTCTTCGATAATGGCAATGCAAATAATGCGAGCAAATCCATCGGAACTTATGGGCACGAGAACTCTTTGAAAATTTCATAATCAAAAAATATAAATTAAAGGTGCAATGCTTTCTCATTTTTTTACAAGATTTAACGACTTTCCCGGAAACATTACGAAAATATGTAGATTTGACCGAAACAAAAGGGAGCGATTAACTAAAATTTGTAAGAAATATTTGCATGCGTAATATTATTGTAAAAAAGCAACTTTTCACTCCTTAAATTTGAGGGATTAAATTTGCATTTTAAGTTCGCGTTGAATAATATATTATCAATTAGTCATATAATATAACTGAAGTTATTTTGAAAAAAAAATCTTATCCAAGAATATTTCACTGGTTTTTAATTATACAGTTAGAATAAAAAAATTATATTTATTTTAAGAATATTTATTTATAAACGTTGTAAACGCACATACTCGATCGAAAACAATAGATAGGTGATTTTTTCTGTCTCTTCCTCTTTTCATCAAAGATCAACTGCCATTAAAAAAAAATAACAATAAAAACAACAACTCAATATATGTAGTTATAGTTTATCTATTATCGAAATTATGAATATTTTTTCCAAAAGGAAGATCAACGAACATTTTTTTTAAACGCAGGTTGTTATGTAAAAAATGTAGTAAAAATAAAACTTCTGATTATTTTCTGATATGGTGCAGAATTATATTACAAAAAAATGATTCTAATATGTAAATGTAAAATTCAACTTATATGTTTCTTATCTGCAAGTATAGCTGATTTTTCAAAGACTGTCGTTCCTAAATCATTTGAAATTCAATTTGGATGTTTTGAACAATATTCTAATGACTTTAAACTTTTAAGAAAATCCAAGAAAATGCTAGGATTTTTCACAATTAATAGGGAAGCTAAATTGTGTAGCTAATATTATTCTCAAATACGTACACGCGCGTATATATATATATATGTATACATATATATATATATATATATATATATATATATATATATATATATACACTTTATTTTAAATCCGATTGAAATTTGGGTACAACAATCGTCCCCCCAAAGACCCCAAACATTCCTGGCATCACGAAACGTCTATCTATTGTAATACCGAGCTTGACAATTGCAGATCGCCGAGGCCATCGAAATCCAACGCGGTGCCGGTCCCCGTCGATCACAGTCCCCTGTGGACGGCCCTTACCAACGCGAGCGGCCTTGACGAGGCCGAGCTCGAGAACACCTAGCAGGAGCCCCAGGGCGCTGACTTCATCAGCGCCCTCGTCCTCGACCTGCCGATCATCTACTGACGCGAGTCCCAGTCTGCGAGGCCGACGGCGACGACAGCATCGCCGGCCGCAGACTCCGCCGCCCAGACCGACGAGCCCGCCACCGACGTCTGCTGAAGAAGCTTCGCTGGTGGATGTGTCACTACTCTTATCACTATGCGCGATCGTCAGCTGATCTATATATATATGTTTTGCGTACGTATGTAATACGACGGCGATCGCATCGTTTTGTAACGTTGATGGTCATCCATAAATCATGCAAGAGTTTAGATAGTTAGAGAAGGGGTTAAAAGTTCTCTCGCACTATCCTCTTGCACAAAAAGGTTAGGATAGGGATTTAACATAAATCTTACGTAAGAAGTATTTAATGAATAATCAAGGTCTCACGATAATTTCTATTTTTTTAGTCCAGTTTTTTTTTGTTACTTGCCAGAGAGTCGATGCTATAATTCGTATATAGACATTCCATTTGGTGGAGGTATATACAGTAGCGGTGTTCTCAGTATACGTCTTGGAACACCCATCGTTGCATTGACAAAGCTTCGTCGCTGCAACACGTCCAAGAGACAGATATAATGCTATATCTTTTAGTAAATCAGCGCTTAGCAATCGCTCGGGCAAGTGGCCAAAAAAAAAAAAAAAATGACGTCGACGCGTCATTCTTCAACGCGATGCACGCGACGTATACGTTAAATATTCAACTAAATGTGAGGTTTTGAAGACCCGAATGTAGTTTAAAGAAGATTTATTTATGATTCGTGTTTTTGCTCGTACTTTGACATTTTCGAATTCTTGCGATTGTCATTGTCGAGATTTTTGCGATCGATCCAAAACGAGGAATGCGTTGTCCGATATCGATCCTTAATTTCTCCGTTCACGTATTGGCCAAAAAAGCATATTGCAGGTTACGAATATTAATTGAATCATAAATCGACTCGAATCGACAACATAAACTAAATAAACAGCGCATTTATAGATTTCGACAGATACATAGATGAATGAAAATACGAATTCTGTTATGATATTCTCCCAAAGTGCTCGGCATTATTTTTGGAAAATTATAAGAGACGCACTACGTCTCTACAACTGTTTTGTACGAGAATTATACCAATTCTGTCGCTTATGCCAGCGTAGGTAGATTTCTTAAGATCATCCGTAAAATTTTTTACCTGCATAATTTATCGACGAAGAAAAATTCTCATTTGATTCGCATAGTTTGTGTGAATATTGCATGAAAATTTTTTATTGAATTTACATGTATCGTGTCATGTCAATACTCTTATTACCTATTTCTGCAAATATTAGAGATTTATATAATAATTTTTTTCTTTTTTAATATTTCAAATGGAAAGTTGGAATAAATAATGTATACAAAAGAAAGCGAATTTAGAATGATGAGATAGAAAAGAAACCTGCTGAAAATTGAATTCGAAATGCGTGAACATTTAAATAATTGTATATTCTGATTATTTCAGAGAGTTAAATTATTTATAAATTATTAATGAAAGATTATAAAAATATTTTTTTTTAATAAAAAATGTAAAAGATTCTTTATTTATTAAATGTCGAAATATTTACATATTAAATAAATATTTTATGGCAACTTACGTAAGATTGCGAAGAACGGAGAAAGAAAAATCTTCGAAAAAATTTTTCGTAATTTATGGACCACCCCTGATAAGCAAAACGCAGAGAACAAAGTTTTTCCTTGATTGCGATACCACTTATAGCAGGGGAGGATCTGCAGTGCTGTCAGACTCGGGAAGCAACGTGATTCCAATGACAGTTCATCCCGCAATGAATGTGTATATATGTTAATAGGCAAAGTTAGTGGTAAAAAAAAATTGGGACCTCGTGTAGTTGTAAAATACTTGACGTATAAAATAGGACAAAGATGAAACTGGCGAAGTTTAATACTTTTCAGAGGTTCGCTACTCGCAATTTCAATTTAAAGAATTCGGATTTAAAGAGCAGAAATTTTGAAAAAGATCTTTTTTCGCCAAAAATTGTCTGCATTATATGTTCGTTGGATGCTCGTTGACCGTGGAGTGACACTTGAGACAAACTATTATCTCTGACGTATCATTAACGAATAAAATTCTAAATTTGTAATTCGTTCTATGATCTTTGACATTATAAAAGTACAATTTTGAAATTATATCTTTTAATTTTCTAAGAATACTTCGGTTCATTTCTGTATCTTATAATGCAATGCGAATCTCTGTCGGAATACAAATTTAGGCAAACAATGATATTCCATACAGTAGACAGAATATAAATGCTTGTATGACTCAAAGCGGCGAAAGTACATGTCCTATAATTATAGATATAAATATAACACTAGATTTGTATGAAAAAAATCACAAGAAGTGCTTAATATACACATGAACTAATGAAAAAATGATATGCGCAAGACAAATGAAGAATACAAATATTTCTATCAAATGATCATTAATATTGTTTGTGAAAAATGGCACAAAACGGCTTGTAGATATATATATACACACACATATATATATATATATATATATATATATATATATATATATATATATAATAAAAATATTTACTGATAAATGAAATTTTACTGATGTTACTAGTATTAGTCTTGGACGAGGTCTTGGATGAATTGCCTCGAAAACTAGGCAAAAGCATTTCTGTAAGACGTAAGAGTTTTTTAGTAAAAGCAAAAATCAAAGATATTATTTTCCATATATAGATACAAAAAGAACTCGTTCGAGTAATGTAAACATATTATGAAGTCATAAATAAATTTCATAAAGTATAGTGAAAAATGCACTCTGCTTATTTAAATTTTTTACAAATCGCAGTAATATGCTCATAAGTGAAATTTTTTTGAAAAATCGACTAAATATATTAAGTCTATTGATTTTTTTCTAACAAAATGCACATATTACTGTTAGACAGGATCGCAAGAATATATGTATTTATAATAGGTAAAAATATTTATGAATGGAAAACAATGTATGCAATGCTCAGATATAAATTTATAAGTATATATAAATATATATATATATATATATATATATATATATATATATATATATAATATGAATGTGATAATAATTATATGTAAATGAACTCACATTTTTATTAGGGTATATATATATATATATATATATATATATATATATATATATATATATATATTGATTGGCAGGAAGAAAATTACAAGTGCAAAAGTGTTAAAAATTTTATGAGATTATAAATTGTTTGAAAATTGTTTGTTAATCATACATAAAAGTGTAGAATTTAAATAAAAAAAGTAAAAATAGTAAGTGCAGTTAGTCCAATTTTGAATTAATTAAGAAATATTTGTAATAAATATAGTTTTATGTTCTTAGAAATAGTATGAGATTCATTTTTTTAATTTATATAAAATTTGAAATACCTGTAATAACAATATCTGTGTTTTATACCAATAAAAAGTAAGATAGCAATGAAAACGATACTTACAGAATTTTATACAATTAGAACATCTGCTTTGTAAGTATGATTATCTCTCGAGTATATACTACACACTCCTTAGTTTATTTGTATAAAATAAACTGTAGTCATTGGTTTTGCACAAAAAAATCATATGATGTTAGTTTTTCTTGAAATTCTTAATTTTGAAATATTATAGAACTATAACAATAAACTGAATTGTGGGCAAAAATGAAAAGATTATTCGTTTTAAGAAATATCTGATTATTAGAACTATCATACGAAGATTAAAAGTTTAATTAACAGTAAAAAATAATCTGAATACTAATTTTTATTCATATTCTTCGTGTAGAAAGTAGTTAACTTTTATTACCTTGCTATTTCTTTAATACGACTGTAAAAATATTCAAAAACTAATTTTATTAGTTTTAAAAGTACTATTTTTCAAGCATAGACCAAATTAAACTTTTTTTAAATATGTATTATATACTACACACCTGATATATGTTTCTTTATTTCGGTATATTTAAATATATCTGGTTTTTTGTATATTTATTCAAGATAATATTTGTTTTATACGAAATAACTATGTTCGCTGATATTTATATCATATTTAACAAAATCATTTTCACTTCTCTGATGAATTATGCATAACATTTTCATTCGATTAAAACTTCAAAAAATATAACACTTTAATACTCTACATAAATCATGTTTTTATTTGAAATTTTATCAACCCTGTTCTTATTGTATTTAATAGTATTATTAGTTAAACTGCATTAATTTTATCTCTTTTGGCGTATAAAAAATTATGAATGAAAATTTTTAGAAAGACAGGACGTATTTTATAAATTATTAAAAATAAAATAAAATATTTTACAAACGTGGATTCAAATTAAATTAAACTTGAAACAACGTCTCGTCAATGAAATTTTCAAATTACAATTTTCTTAAATGAAATTAAAGATTTGAAATTTTTGTAGGTGCGTTCCTATAAAATACAATAGAATTTGATTTCTTACACCCCAATACATCTTCTGTTCTACGTATAATTGTAAAGAAAGTATATACTACGACCTAAACTTGTAAATCAACTAAATATTTTATGTAAATAGCATAAAAGATATAGTCGACGTCTATGCAATTTATTTTCTTTCACAATAAGAAACATACAGGCATGTAATAAACATAACATTTTTGTAGTATACTACAAAAAGAAGTACTGCGTTTAATTTTGATTATGTACATAACCAGCTATGTGTGCCACTGCTTAAATTACATGATGAATGTAAATAAATGAAATTTTAAAAAAGCTGTAATGATTTATAAATTTAATTGAAAATAATCACAACAATTTTAATGTTCAATATATTTTTTTTGTTATAAATTCCCTTTTAGATTTTATAATTACATATCATTTTGATAAAGCATTTCATTTCAAGTACGAAACGATGGTATAAATATGAAAATATATACAAATAATATACTATCGTTACATATCACCTTATGATCCTTTTAAAGTTACGAGGATTGAACACAATTACAATTTATACAAAAAGATAGAGTTTTATTGGAATTTGTATGTAATTTTATTCTTTTCGAATGTATCAACCAAGAGATCCGAAGGTTTAATAAAAAATTAATGGTAAATTAAAATTTTATTTACAATGAAAATTCTAAATAACATAAATTAGAATAAATCAAAGTCCTATAAATTAAATATTAAAGTTAATTTCAGGTCCTTAAGACAATGCCATATTTGTAAGTTGGCATGCAGACCATCATAAAACACCTTAATATATTTTTTACCTAGACGCTTAATTAACACGTCCGATCAATGTGCTGCACCAGATGGTTTCAAATAATATATCCGACTCATATTATTCAGCTATATAAAAATATAAATAACCGTAACAACGTTTATCCCTAAAAAAAACATTCCGAACATTCTACTGAATTTAGTGATCGATATAAAAAAATTTTTTTTCCTGTTTCTCCTAATTACAAATAAAAGTATTATGCCTGATTAAAATGTTTTGTTGGAAAAAAATAAAACCATTCTTAACTATTTGATTTGTGTTTTAATTTTGTAATGTGTTTATTTTATTAGTTAAAATTAGTTTTATAAAACAAAAAATGGGATGCCTAGCTGGTCCGCCTGTACACAAATACTCTACCTTCTTCTACAAGAAACATCAGCGTGTGAAACGCGCGCGCGCGTGTGTGTGCGTGCGTAAACGCTTGGATAAACTGGATGACGCAGTTCAGAAGTAATGTCTCTATAGACGGTTCCTGGGCTGCATTCATGCCATCGAAAGGAAAGTTTTTTTAGTAGGTTCGAATTCTACATACCGTGGGGCAGAATCCAGCTGGGTAGTTTCTATATGCGAGAGCTCTAGGCCGTCAATGAATTGAGTTGTTGGATAAACTTTCCATTATTCAACGCAAAAAAATATTATTATTATCATTATTATTAATTGTATTTCTTATGTTTTATGGAGTAGATAAACTTTTTCTGAGACGTGCACATATACTCGCATCGCGCTCAATTTTCGCCTCCGAAAAATTCAGTTGACAAAAATCGAGTTCAGAACATCGAGCAACCTTGATTCTTCAGATGAAGTCTCGCGGATCTTAGTATCTATTCTCGTTCTTTCTTTTAGTAGTCATATAATACCAGTCTATACAACCCATATAAAAAATGACGAGATTCTATACGGACGATTGTTGTAGTATTTTATAAAGATAAAATTTCTATGTATTTCGAAAAGTACTCTTAATATTATTTAAAATCTTCAATATATTGGATTGATATAATTGTTTAAAGAAACATTTGTAAAAAAAAACAACGAAACATAGAGCTCTCGTATTAAAAAAGCTTCTTAAAATTGAATACTGGAATCGATATATATACGTAGTTTGCATAACGTGTCTAACAATTAGTAATTTTACTTGCAGTTCATTAGATATATTACTTACAAGATGAGTTCTTTTTACATTTTACAGTAATTGTATCTAAAATATCATGTAGGCTGTTCGTTTAAAATAATATAAATTCGCTTTAAAAATTAGCTTTAAATTACTTTAAATTAGTCTAAATTAACGAATTAAAAATCTAGTCGTTAATTTAGAAATTTTGTGAAAATTCTTATCGGATAGCGTGTAACTAATAATATCACAATATAATAATAAGGATTTTGTTAAATCATTATCACACAATTTTCTAAGATAGTTTTTCAGTGAGTAACTTTATTTCTAAATGCAGTAAACGAAAATATTCTTATTAAACTACAATACTATATTTCTTGAATAAAACATTTTTGCTTCCTGCAAAATTTACATCTACTTAAAAAATATAGAAATATATGCATAATTAATATTAGTTAAGTATTGTCAATTAAAGCGTCTAGTAACTAATTTTATGCAAAAACTGTATTATAAATCTTTAAAATCCTCTAGACAAATCAGATTTCTTTCGAATTCCTTTTATTTATATTATCAAGATCAATAAATCCAACTCAATCTGGTAAAAATCATCCGATCTGATCCAAACATTATTTGCAATGTTAAAATATCATATTTACAAAATACTATATTTTATGTTTCAAATACCTTTCTATAAATATATTTTATCTGACTGATTTTAATACTGTAAAGTAGGATACCGATGTTTTCAGAATCTTGAAAAGTTAATAAAATTATTTTCTTTTTTTTACAACAAGTATACAAAAATAATATTTGAAGAATATATACTTTGCTAAAAGTAGGTAGACATAGAGGAAAAATCTTTGCTTGTAAAATCATTGGTCTCAAATTTCTTAATATCATAAAACTAATTAATTCTTGCGTTTTAATGGTAGCATCATGCCAACTTGAATTGTATCTAAAAATTAATTAGAAATATCTTGAATATATTTTTTAATTTAAGAAATAAATGCCGAATAAGTTAAATACTCTTATGATTATTACATAGAATCTCCTAATTTTTCTCCAGCATTTAACAATCGTTGTCCCATATAATTGTAACAAAATAAATGGAAAATTTCGCCAAATGTAAACATCGAAAATCTTATAACTTCAAAAAATTTACTAAAATTGGATAATTTAATTACTACCTGAATAAACAAATATATATATATATATATTTAATTGGCCTACGACAACATCATAACTAAAAATGAGATAATTAATAAAAGTAAATATTTGTTTAATTAATCTGTTCTTTATTTACGGTAATTCCTGTGATGCTCATCATGGTTGCATTTATAAAAATAAGAAATAAAAAGCAAGTACCATACACATTATTGATATCATTGCAGAATCTATAAATTAATACATTATTTATTAACTTCTACTATTATAATTTGTAAATTATATAAAAAAAATATAAATATACTATTTCACTTTACAAAGAAGCTACTAAAATACAGGCACACACATGTGAAAAAGATCGCTTTAGCACATTGTCGTTCAAAGAATGTAGGGCAAAAATAAAATATGTCTCGCGAATTAAAAGCTAGACGCAGGAACTCTGAAAACTAAACAAATCATGAATAGTGACATAATGACAAAATTACTCCAAGCAAAATACTCCGAAAAATTCCGTCGGATTCTAGTAGTATAGAAACCGCGCTGACGACCGATGATCTTGTGGATCTTGAGGAAGACTTACATAATGCTTTGAATGCGTCGGTTGATCACTTGGGTTATTAAATTGTAATAGCTGCAAGGGACCAGGAGGCTGATCTGAAATTCAATAACATGAAATAGGAACTCGAAGACTTCACTGTGTTGTTTCGAAAACAAGAAAAACGTAAAAAGCGAAGTCTCTATTTTGTTTGAAACATTTTGGAAGAGCAAGAGAAAACCTCAATCTCAAAATGAAGTAATAAAATTTTTTGTTTTCCACATATTCTACACGGACTATTATTTTCATAAACAGGACACAGGCCGTTATGACCATCGCATGATTTTCCATGCGACCTTCGACGCTGCTCAGAATCTCAAGCACACATCTGTCGAGCGTCGTTGGGCTTCATGCTTTCTCTGCTCTGGCTAAAATTCCTTCTCTGAACTATAGAGCTATCCTAAGATAATAAAATGTGCTTTTCCCTCTAAATTAACAATGAAGAATATCTCCTCTAAATGTTGAGGGAAGAACCGTCGCTTGTGTGGAGGAATCATAAATCCGTCTTTACTACAATGCAGTACAATGAAATGCAGTGTAATCTGAGTAATCTGAGTGAAAGGACGAGGCTGGCGTGATTAATTTTGTTCGTGGTACTTAAGGTTTTTTGATTTAGCGCTTCCACGAACAAGGCATTGAATTTCTGTAGAGATTCGGATATGGCGAATATCTGAGGGGCTTTCTTGCCGGCGCATTGAGACCGGGCTGTTATCGCTATCGACAAGGGATTGCCCGGGCGCAAGATATTGGGGTCGGTGCGCAGCGTAAGGAAGAATCACGAAGATCACCTTCCACGTAACCTCATCTCGAAGACTAGCTGTAGGAGTGTCCATCCTCGGATGGTTGTATAATAAGAGAGAAAGAGAAAGAGAGAGTGAGAGAAAAAGAGAGTGGAAGAAAGAAAGAAAGGGAGAGAAAGAAATAGTGAGAGAGAGAGAGAATGAGAGAGTGAGAGAGAGTGAAAGAGAGAAAGCGCTCGTATTGTGTGTTAAATTGTGCGAATTAAATTTTAGTAGATTAAATTGATTATTACTAATTTTCCTGTAATATGTATTTAATACATATATGTATTATTATTATTATTAAATGTTTCAATGAATCTCCACTCATCGAGTGGAGGTTTTTTATGTCGGGTTTTTCGTTTAATTCAGCGATTGGTAAAATATAATGATCTATTTAGATTATTTATTTATTTACCCTGAATGATTGGTCAAAATTGAATACACGATTAATACAATATCATTATTACGGTATGTGACATATTAATATTTATAATATCAAACAAGTATTAAATATGGAGAAGAAAAATTTGATAAAAAATTTAAGGACATAGCGAGATGTATGTTGTAGCCGACGACAAAATACGGTTAAAAAAGAAGAAACGCAAGCCACAACGTGACCATAAAAGATAAAGAAGATAGCATAACTAAAGCCATTGCAGATATGCTTCGAGAGCGTTGTTGCAATAGCAAATTTTTAATCGAGCTATTAAGAGATTAAATTATGCAATACATAACATGTTAAGATATTAATAATAGACTATGAAATGACAAAATGAAAACTTAAGGCAGTCATTAAGATGTATAAAAGAATGCTGGCAAGTCTTGTACAGAGTTGCTAAGAAACACTAAACTGTACTCAATATACCAAGTATACGTATCACATCATTAAGTTGTACTTTCGGAATGATTTAATGTTAACCAGATAAAATGAAATTATACAGACCTTCGAAGATTTGCTGGTTTCTCTGTATATGCGACAGGAAGTCACCAACTACATATATGATACATCTTGCTATAGAACATTAAAACTAGTACAAAATATAATAGCATTACAGAAGGCATACTGCTTTTGATTGTAGGCCCACCGAAACATATGCGAGGCAGCTACTATCAAGTGGGATATCCATCAGAGCCTTTACTGACGATTTAGCTTTGATGGTGACGGTGGCTAAGATTATCGATGAACTGCAGCATATCGTACATTATGTTATTGAAATAGTGACTGACTAATAGAGCATGAAACAAGCGTTATTCATTTCGTAAATAATTCCGAGCTATCCATTTCTGAATTGATCACGGCGAAAAAGAGAATATACGCTAATTTAATGACATTACGATAAGAATGAGGACTAATATTCAGAATTTCTAATGATTTCTCCTAGACTGATTCCTCCCTAGATGGATAACTATCGTTTAAACACCGTTTTTTAAATAATATTTTAAAGTCGATAATAATAATTGCTACCATGCTTTCTAACATAATGCACAATTCATAAGATTCTAAATGATTTAAAATTGCTTTATTTTTATCGATGATTAACTCCGTAAAACTTTACATAAGAAAAATATGAATCGATACCATACGAATGAACAAGAATTATTAAGCTGTATCTAATATAACAGCGTTAGGTATCATCGGAACATTTTCCTCTGATATGTGCTTTTCCATAGAACTGCTATGTATCGAAAAGAGATTAAAATTAAATAATAAAAGGCAATTGAATAAACAGCATTAAAAGATTCTGAAAACCTTGAGTATATACAAAATTAATATTTCATAAAAATCATAGATAGAAAGTACTGAAAATAGGCCTTAACTAAGAAAGGCAGGTTGATACACTGTATGATCTCAAATGAAATAGAGTGGATAAATATGTAACATGGAACATCAACTTTGACCAATCTGAAGTACCCACCGAATAAGGTTGCCTTCGCAGTTATTAATTTGAAATCCCCGTTTGTAGAAATATAGAGTGTTGGAGATGCCGAGTCAATGGAGTCATGAAACATATAATTGTCTAGTATCCGAGATTAAACATAAATGGGAGTAATTTCAGGCATTATTGAAAGAATCACTAACTTCCGAGAGAATAGAAAACTGTTATAGCATCACTACAGAAGTCGGATGCGATAAAGTCCCAAGTTAGCCGATAGACAAAACCTCACTCTAGTACACTGTTACGTAGCGAGGATGGGAGAACAATGAAAAGTGATAGAGTTCACAGATCAATAACACGAATTCGACAATTTTTACCTTACATAGGTGCTTTCTGTACATAAATGTTGTTGTAACTATTTGCATAGAATTGGCATCTATGATAGCGCAGTATATCTAACGTGCCCTGAAGAGACTATTATACTGATCAAGATTTCAAGAGAAACCACCTGAAGGCATAAGGAACTTATTGTTGGTGTCACCTGAGGGTTGAGAAGCGATACACACCTTTGCTAAAACAATAGTGAGTAACTTGTGTGAAATTAGAAAGACATTTGATAAAGGAAATGATGTCACCGTGAACATACATTATAGCCTGAAAAAGTATGATCCATGACCTGCTAAGTAATTCTATAGGTAGTGGTTTCCACAGGTGGTCTGGGTGATATGAGTGATTTTGTAGTCCGTAGAATAAGAAACAGCATCTAGTCCGATATATCAGTGCTTGGTATGTGTAAGAAGCATTTTTACCATTCTTGGAAAAAAAGAAAAAATGTACACATACACACCCTCATGCACGCACAAACTATTACACCCCATATGCAATTTCATATCTAAATTAAATTTTTTAATACTTAACTCTATAACCCTTTGATGTTGAATAATGCAGCGAATTATTTTACGATAATTCTTGTTATCCAACTCTGCTTTTGAATTCGAATTCTTCAAACATTTTTGTATACGATATCTGGAAAAATACATTATAAAATTAAAGTCAGATTCTAAACATTTTCATATAAATAATATTAAATATTTAGAATAACCCATTACATCTTATATAAATTAATTAGTAGGATTAATAATTATAGGGAGAATATTTTATTCTTCGAATATATAATGCTAATTAGAGGAGATTTGAAATTGATTTCAAATGGCTGAAAATATTTGATCTCTTTGTATGATATATAAAACATCAAATGTTTTCATGGAACCGATGAAAACATGTATTATTTTTATTGTAAAAACATTTACTTAAATTAAGCACAATTAATAACAATTAATTGTTGAAATAGAATATACGTTGATCAAATATTATATTTAATAATTTAGAAATAATTAATTTTAAAAAGTATATAATGCAAGGACTGTCTTTAAAATTACTACTTTAGTAATGAATATTCGAAAAATACTTTCACATTCTTTATATATGGATATTTCTTTTAAAAAATTCAATAAACTGATATTTATTTATCGGAATAAATTTATTTTAGAAATTAAAGGTAAATCTATTACAATACTGACCTTAATGATTTTGGATCGATAGATATAATAGTAACTTATAATCAATCAATTATATATTTTCATAGGCTTTGATTTAAAATTATTGTGACTCCTTTTCTACTCATACCGATTAAAATACACCAATATATGTACAGTTTCTAGCTATTGATTTATAATTACTTGAATATTCCCAACTGTTATTGGTAAGACTACTCAAATAATGTACCAAAACAAAAAGTATAATCTAAATAATGTTTTTTTATCTTCATTTTTTCCTCTTCAACATATATTTCATTAACCTTACTATTAAGATTAATAAGATTATTCTGATCTTTGCTTAAGAGCCAACAAATTAACAATTTTCTTGCAACATACAATATGTGTCATTGGCTTCGATAGCTATATAAAGCATATTATATGATTCTAGACTATCATTTGTTATAGTGCAACTGTAAACTATTTTTTAAATAACATGGAAAATTAATTTCAATTCAATACGATTTCGAGTATAATTTTAAATTAATTTTTTTTACTAAACGATTGCAACTACTTTAAATGATTTCGAAATCGTGGATGTACACGGGCCAAAACATTTCATAAGGAGTATTCCCTTCAATTCAACAATTTTTCCATTTCCTGCTGTAATACAAATTATATGTTTTTGGTTTCGAGCTTTCTACATAATCGCTACTAATAATTTAATTTAAATCAACGTTCCCATAAAAAATATAAAATTTTAAAATATTATCGTTATCTGACTTTTAGTATTCAATAATAAATTGTAATAAAACATAATAATCTAAAATAAAATTATTTACCCTAAAACATTAATCATCCCACATGCATGCTCCACGCAACTTGTATAAAGTGCATCATTGCTCAGTATAGGTGTCATCCCGTAATACGCAGTCAAAAAGGCGTATAACAAAAAAGCGTAATAATATTTTTCTTCGTTAATGTAGAATTCTGTTTTTATTATTGATTCTTTAGGTCTTGATTCATTCAAGGGTAATATTATATCAAGTATAACTGGTGTAAGTGGAAGAAACATGTATCCTGATAAAGAGACATACATTATACCTATAAGAAGGAAAATCGTATTGATATATAAAAATTATAAGTAAACTATTTGGGGGACAATTTATACCAAGATCTATCATTTTACCTTTTATTATTTATCATTATTAATTTTAATAAATATAAAATATAGCGATAAGAACTGGTTATATTGTCCAAAAATGCTTATAAGCCCAAATATATTTATAAGTATAAATATTGTAAGCACGCCTAAATCAGGATAAAAGTACGAAAGCAAACTTGAGATTATGAATTAATTTTTGTTGAACGATAATATATTCAGTATATATATATATATATATATATATATATATATATATATATATGTATATATATTTATTTATTTATTTATTTATTTATTTATTTATTATAAATTTTTGGTAAAAATAAAAAAAGATCAATCTCTCGATTCGTCTTTTGTATAAAATTTTTGAGGGTTTTGAATCTCAATTAAAGTAAATAATAGTACTGGAAAAATTCAAGGAAAAGAGCCACAGCTCACACCGCGTCCATAGAATGCTCAACGGGGAAACGATGTGGCCAATGGTGGTAGTTTATCGAGACCCCTTCTGTCTACACTCAAATAAGTCAATCTTCAATCTCTCCCGAAGGGCATCTTTCCATCACCACTTTAAGTAAATCAATAGGGGCATCGGAGTCACTCTCAATGCCAAATCATTTCGCTGGTGAACGCGATGCCAAGCGCCTTGCTTTTGGCTGCGTATCAACGAACAGTTAACAATGGTCGTTTATGAACAGTTTGAAGTGATCTTCGATCTTTAAATCAATCCTCTTATTTATTATATAAATGCTAATTATATTAATTAGTTACATTTTAAAATCCCGACCTTCCGTTGCCCAATACCTTTGCAATTATGAAAAGAAGTGATGATTTTTCACTCCATATGTCGATAGAAGATTCCCTACAGAATAAGCTCCCGTATGAGATCAATGAGATATGCTCAATGAGATCGAATCATTCGATTTTAAGTTTTGTACAAAATACTGTAGCCACATTTTTTTCTCTTAAATTGTTAACCTTTTACGCATTCTTCTTTTGAATTTCTTGATTTTTCATTATATTTTTTAGATTAATGCGTATGTGTTCTGAAATTTTTCATAGAATAAGGTTTTTTACTGCTTATCGCCATAAACAAAATTAGTTTTAAAACTATATTCGAAATACTGATGAAAACTATTTCTTTTTGTTTTGTAAATTTTTTAACTTATACAACATTCCCTTTTCAATAACTCTATATTTAAACATCTTGATATTTCTCTTAGTAACGGAAGTCCTGCACTTCAGCCCCCCCCCACTCTCTCTCTCTCTCTCTCTCTCTCTCTCTCTCATGTTACTTTCTTATACGTTACATTCCTGTTCATTCGACCTTCATTAATAATAAATATGCTAATAATTAATTTTTATTTTGGATATAGGGAAGGAATCTCCGAGTAGAAATTCCTACAGAGAATACAACCTTTCATGAAGGGATATCTTCTAACGGTCTCCCTTCCTCGTGATATAAACCAAATAAAAAAAAGATTTTAGTAAAACCTATCGGCAATAAAATCACTTCTACATCATCATTGGTAGTTCTTTTAATTTTCACCTTTTTTGTATTTTATAATTATTTGTTCATTTAACAATTTTATTTTTTAATTGAAAATAATGATTTTTTCAATTGACTAAAACTGTATCTTATTGTATGCGAAACACCTCCTCTTGTACACTCCCGAAGTTAAGCACCCGATCGATAAGATTCAATTTCTCTCCTAATAGTCTGTGGTTGGGCAGATGATTTCGACCTGAAGCACTCACCGGTTTTAGATTTTAGACAGGTAAAACTCTCTTGAAAGTTTGCACGATAAGTTTGTTTATCGTAGTATGCTTATTTCATTAGCGTTATTAAATGTATTTTTTATTTCATTTTATTTTCGCTTATTTGCTCTGTGGTGTGATAAAGTTTTTGTTAAAATTTGAATTCGTGTATTTTATTTAATTGGGCTTCATTTTGTACACAAAGCTTATATCTAATTGATTAAGAATTCTTCTGTAATATTTAAAAAGACTTTCTTAAACGATGTCATCTGCTTTTAATTCATTTTTTATCATTATAAATAGCCTGATCGATAAAAGAAATATTGTTTTAATAAACATAACAGCGAAATTTTTTCTGCGATTTTCATTTCTCTTCTTCATATCCGAAATTTGATTCATCATTTTTTTGACAAATGTACGGCGAACCTTTGATTAATTATATATTTATTATACTTACCAATGTATCCTATATTTTTAATCCTGCCTGACCGTGCATAATTGGATAAAATTTCATTTTCTCTGTCATCTAATAGATCGTGGTAATCCTCCTGCATTTTGTCTAAAATAATTTTCATCTAGAAGAATAATAACGATTTGAAAATTTCAGCTTTATAAAAAACCGCGATGATATAATAATCAAACTTTTAAAAAAAAACATTGATTAGATGCATCGCTAATATCTATTCAGTTTTTGTGAATATGGTGCGTTTGCAATACTTTGGCATAGATATGATAGATATCTATTATCGTCTTACCCGTTTTTGCTTAACAACTGCATTTAGGAATTTTATGGTATTTATTATGTTATACATTAATAAAGCAGCACCTTCGATAAGATCATCCATGTCATTGTAAAATTTTTTTAAATATATAAACTAAAATATAAATTTAAATTAAAAAAAATATATATACAGATATATTTAAAATTATTGTAACAAATTCAAGAAATCAAAATGAATACCTTAGCTATCATAAGAACAGTTTCTTGAGTTAACCAAAAACACCGAAGGATTCTAGAAATTAATACTTCCTGATATGGCCATAGTCCGCACACAATGAAAAATACTTTATTAATTGTCAAAGAAGTTGCATATTGTTTTTTGCCTTTCATCGTTGTATATATCGAGGCATTGAATTCATCATAATATTGAAAGAATGGAAAAAAACAGTGCTCAAATATCTTTCTGGCAAGAATTTTTTATTAGAGTTATTATTTTAATAGCTTAGAAAATTGCTTTATTATATACGGTTTTCATCCCCCTTGTGGTTAGTCACATACTGTGTATGTAGACGCTAGCGAATAATTCTTACGACTTCTGCATATTAAATTTACGGTTAACCACATCCATGAATTCAATAGACTTTGGCATATACATTCTTTACAATATATATATATATATATATATATATATATATATATATATATATATATGCAGCCCTCGATGTTAATAATTGCATTTAATTTCGTTATATCATTCGACGAAAGAAGTTGAAACATATGAATCAAGTAATTGCTATAATTTTACTTAAACGTTTCTACAATTTCATGCATTGTAAATGAGATTTTGTTGGGGTAGATTTTGTAGAAAATTCAAACACTCTAAGTTCTTCAAAGAAACAAGTTAAACAGGATTTAAAATTACAAGGTTTCTACTATTTTTTTAAATATATAATATAATTGAAAACATTTAATACATATACATAATGCATAAAACATTCTTCAATTTAAAAGTGTAGCTGCATTAAATGAAAATTAGATATTATAAAAAACATACAGCTTCATTACTTCAAAAGCGATTACTACAGGTAATTCATTTTAAAATATAAAAAAGTAAGAATTGATACATATGCATACATCAAAATATTACTTGAATACTTAAATAAACAACATATTAAGAAAAAATAAAAGAAATTAATATTTTATAAACGTGTATTTTTTAGCGTTTTATTACATTTTTCATCTCTTGTAAGTTTGTAATTTCATATATAGTTGAATATTATTCTATTATAAATTAAAATCAAAAACATCATTATTCTATAATATAGCTATGCGTGTATAGATTTTACTTTATTTGAAAATCAGTCTCTAGATACATTCAATACATTTAATCTTAGAAAAGAAATGTTGTAAAAAAAAAGTAGAATAATAAACAATTGTTATATAAGGAAATCACAAAGTTTATAAAATAAATTATAACTTCATATTATTATTAATTGTTACCAATATTAATTGTTTATATAAAGGTAGCTTTATAATTGTGACTTCCGAGTGGAACGAGAGCGTTATTGTCGCTGTCAAATAATGTTTTGCTTAATAATCCCACCTTTCGTATATTATTTTATAGCTCGTGTTATATACATACGCCAAATTAATTATAATACATCTGAGTGTAATTAGTATATTACGACTAAAAACTATTTGGAGTAAAAATTAAATTGAATCCATGATCTTTGATTTTCGCTTATATGTTGAGAAATCATTGGTTTTCGATGCGATTTGTTCTTTCTACAGAGTTGTATTATGGCGTATTATGAAGGTGAGCGCTCATGTAAAACTTTAGCTTTCTTGAAAAGTTTTACTTTTTTTTTATTTATAAATTTTTACTTATAAATTATCGTCTATTATCATATATTATGGTATTTATTCATTTGTGACGTAAAATTATCTATTCTCTAAGTGCATTTGAGACAGCTTCTCCAATAGCTTTACGCAGATGTTGTAATTCAATCCACTTTGTCATCTTGTCCTGCACTATTAGAAGCCATGTATGAAATTTTGTTGAATGAGACAATGGTCCAATTAAATCGGTAGGAACTATTTGCCAAGATAGGTTGAATTGTTTACATGCAAAATGCCTGTTTGTACTTCTTGATATATTTCATATTTAATTTTGCTATGCGCGCAAGTGTTTTTACAACATTTAGATGTCCAGTGATTGGATCGTTATATATTTTCTCTAACAGGTTGTTTTGTTTGGATTTTTCTATGTTATTGAAATCGAACGTATGCAAAATATATACGCGGTCAGGCAATTAAGTAAAGCGACCGATTTTATTTCTCGACCTGTAGTAACACTGCGAACCTGTAACTTCGCCACCGTAATAATAGATCCTTACTCTCTTGATTTAGACCTTGACGACCCTTGTACGATTATTTCTTCGCCAGCTGTTTAATGTGTTGTAACAACGCGCGAGTAATGCATGTTACGAAAATGGAACAGAAAAATTTAGAGTAACGGTGCGCGATAAAATTTTGTACGAGACTCGGCGAAAACGTATGGTAGTGATGCCTCGAGTCGTCGAAAGGTGCTTTGGTTGTTTGCCGATTTGAAAAAAGGCCGTGAGAACGTCAAAGACAAGGCGCGGAGCGAAAGGCCAATTCAAGTGCGAATTGACGCGAATGCGCAGCGCGTCCACGCCCTTGCTCGTTAAGACCGGCGACTAACCAGTTGAATGTTGGCTAACGCGTTGAATATTAACCGGGAAAGAGTTAAAAAGATTTTCACCGAAGATTTCACTATGAAAAAGCTTTGCGCGAAGATGGTACCGAAAAACCTTTCAGATGAGCAAAAAGCCTGCCGTTGAAAGTGATCCTACTCTTCTCGATCGCGTTATTACTGGTAATAAATGTTGGTGCTTTCAATATGATCCCAAAACTAAATGACAAAGCCAACAGTGGCTGTCCCCTGGAGTGACAAGACCAAAGAATGCGAGAATGAGCAAGTCCAAAGTGAAAACCATGTTCTTTGCTTCTTCGACAGCAAAGGGATGGTTCACAAAGATTTTGTACCACCTGGAAACACCATAAATCAAGTATTTTACTGTAATGTGCTCGAAAAATTATGAAAAAAAGGTGCTCAGAGTGCGTTCAGAGATCGCGAAGACTTGGGTTCTGCATCACGATAATACTCCGTCACAATGCGTTCAGTGTCTCTCAATTTTTGGCGTCTAAAGGCATCGCAACGTTGCTACAACCGCCCTATTCACTGGACATGTCACCCTGGGACTTTTTCCTATTCCTCCATTAGAAAAAATTCGTCAAAGGTCGACATTTTGACTCCCTTGAAGACATTTAAAAATCTGTGATGAGGGTACTCGGAGAGGTCCCGCAAGAAGTGTTTCAGAATTCTTACGATAACTGGAAAATTCGCTGGAATAAGTATATAGATGCGGAAGGGAACTACTTTGAAGGGGATCGATGTACCATAATTTTTAAATATACTCGATTTTTGAATTTTGTCGCATTACTTAATTTCTGACCTCGTAAGTATATAGCTTTTTATTCTCGATACAGTATTCTGAATTATTTTCTAGATCCTCTTTTACGGCTGATAAAAACTTCATATATTAGTATTAGTCTTCATCGAATTAGTTTATATTGCAAATGTGTAAAAATTCGCAGGACAATGTATATATAAGAAGATTTCTTTCTCCCTTTCTTAAACTGTAATATATTCTTAATTATTTTTAGATTATGAATGTTGTCACATAACGTGCTCACATTCGAAAAATGTATTAAGCATCAGAAATGTACACAATGAGATGTTGGACGGGCACTGTGAAAAAAAGTTTTTTTCTTGTACATCAACTAGGTTATTAAATATTTTAAAAATGTAATTTTTAAAAATAAAAAATATTTAAATTTTTTGTGCGTTTACGTGAACAGCATAATAATTGTACAATTAGTTAAATAAAATAAATAAAATTTGTAAGTTCTCTTTGATACAGATTATTGATACGAATAAACAACAAATTTTATCTGAATTTGTTTCAAATTAATTTATAATTATCATAATTATAAATGTATTTAAATATAATGAACATGCAAAAATCTACATAAATATATATATATATATATATATATATATATATATATATATATATATATTCCAATAGTATTTAATAATAATGTAAAATAAAATTAAGAATATCACCAGACAAAACTAAGCGAGAAGAGAATAACTTTTTAGTTTTTAATATTTTATTAAACTTAGAAAATAATGCATTTCTATGAAAGTGTGGAAATCCAACGATTTTTGCACATGTATGGTTTGACGTCAAAAGAAAGCGAGGGTAAAACACCCGTGCAATGCTCATCCGTTTCGCTCATACGTATCGAACTTTAGTTTCCTTCACCGTGTGAACAAAACTTGATACAATTAGATAATATAGTTTAAAAATGAAATCCTTGACGCGTATAAAGTTTATGGCCCGAGCTTGTCGAGGTAGACAATCCATGGACAATCATACGAATCGAAAGAGATAGAGTAGATAAGAAGTAAAGAAAAAAGAGGAGAAGTAAAGAAAAGGAGAAGTAAAGAAAGAAAGAGGAGAAAAAAAGAAAAAAAGTTTTACTAGAAAAAATTATTTAATAGCATTTTAATAAGTACAAATTCAGTGTAAAAATAAAAGTGTAATAAATAATAGGAGTGTAATGTGTTTACTCTTCTCAAGTTTTATAGCGGACCTTGAAAAAAAATTAAGCTACCATTAAATTCATCTCCATATTATATACTCCAATGGCAACCCTGGTTAGCTATCTGTTACAACAAAAATTCAATTTTGCTTAATTTTTTAGAATTAATATTAATTGTGATTAAACAATTATTAAAATGATTAATGTATATAGAAAAGGTTAATTTACACTATTTATATTCTAAGAGTTCGTCGTCTTTCGTCATCCGTCGTATCGAAATAGGCCACCATTTTTCAAGCAAGTTTGGAAACTCCGATTTCGTTGACTTCTTTAATGAGTCAACCCCCAGCACCAAATTTTTCGGCTTGTATAGCTGTGTATATACAATACGACCAGGTACGACCAGAAATGAATATTCATCAATGGTACGACCGTTTGTGTTGCTCATAAGTTCGTAGATACGCGAGCAGCTGATGTTGCTTTGCACACGCTCTACACTAGAATGATCCATACGACTCGCAAGAAAAGATGAATTTTGCGCACTCTGTTAAAAAATAGTAGATTTAAATACGGCGGTGGAAGTTGATTCTTTACCTCGTTAGTCAGCTTAGTCCCGAACGAAACAAGGTTGATAAGTCCCACGACGTGAGAATCAACTTACACCCTAGTATTAACAGGTATTAGCGGGTATTGGCCTACATAATTCACCAAAAAAGCGAGAAAATCATGTTGAAGTTGTAATTTTGAGGTTAGAGCGGTGAAAAAATATTTGATTTAAAATATAAATTCATAATACTAGAACATATTAGAAACCACTATGATCCCAAATTTTATCTATTTTACCTAATATCAACCTTTATTAAAGAATGGAACTGAGTGGAGAGGCATGGAAGTTTGCTAGTTTCGGAAAACTACAAATATTTTATAAAATAAAATTTTAATTTACTTGTATTTGTAACAAATTCTATTTATTTATTCGATAGATATACTTGTATTTATAATTATAAAAATTCTAAAGAAAAAATCTCTAGTTATAATTTTATTTAAAGATTTTATATAAGCTATATAAAAGATATACTCAATGATAGTACAGTTCTTTTTATTTCACATACAGAAAAATTAACATATAATAAATATCAGAACATTTCTATATTAAATTTTAAAAAGAAACACTGTATATAGTTAAGATTATATAAATTATTAACTATGTGGCACTGCTTAGATTAAATGATGAATGTAAATAAATACAATTTTTAGAAAACATATGATTTCTAGATATAAATGATAATGATTATATTTATGATAATTTTTAACATCAAGCATGTTTTTGTTTATAAAACTTCCTTTACATTATGCAATTACATATTATTTACATAATAAATGTAATTAGAAGAACTAAAAATATTGTACAGCTCTGAAAATATTTGTCCAAAATACTATTGTTACATATCTACATACGTATTTTTTTGAAGTTATGTGAATTACCCACAATTTCAATTGATACAAAAATATACATTAATCTTTGTTTTTATATTTAATTATTCGTTTCAAATAAATGATATTTATATTTTATTTTACACCAAACTATTTAATAAAAAAAGTTAACAATAAAACTGAAATCCTCTGTAATGAAGAAATCTTTCCTATCAATAACAATAATAATT
Source organism: Sycobia sp. Sy_11 (assembly GCA_018907035.1). Classification (NCBI taxonomy): domain Eukaryota; kingdom Metazoa; phylum Arthropoda; class Insecta; order Hymenoptera; family Epichrysomallidae; genus Sycobia; species Sycobia sp. Sy_11. The sequence goes on along the minus strand of JACCIC010000218.1, from coordinate 456,656 downwards.
AATTGAAATCCTAAAGTAATAACTAAGTTTTATACTAGAAACCTGGAATAATTCGACCTTTCTTAGCTGCTTTTTTCAACTTATTAATTTTTACATCCTTTTTTCTTTTCATTATATTTTCTGTTCTCTTCTGTTGTCTTTGTTGAAGACTGCTTTGAACACTTTCTTTTCTAGATTCCCATTTCTTACTGCTTTGTTTCTTTTTCTGTTCTTCTCGCTTTATTGTGCGCTTTAAAAGCTCAGGATCATCTTTTACCTACATGAGATAAAATTAATAGTACATTGTTTTAATTTAAGAGTAAACAATTATATCATTTAAAATTTGGTAATATTATTTACTTTTTCTCCAGCAGCTTTTGCTAAAACTGATTTCCAAACACCTTTTTCTTTTATCTCTTGAGCTTTTTCTTTTTCTCCAGATTTTTCAAGCTCTATAATCTTTCTTTTTTTTACTTCTAATTGTTGTAAAATTTTTTTCGGATCTTTTTCAACTTTTGCAACTTTTTTCTTTGTACCAATTTCTGAGAAGTCAAATTTACTAAATACCATATTACCTTTGGAATTAAATATAGGTTTCTGTTTAGGAATTTTAGGTGCTTCTGAGTCGTCTTTATGTTTTTTTGCCTCAGCAGCTGCTCCTTCTGTTTTAATAAGTTTCTTTTGCATTAACCTTTCTTCTTTTTTAAGCTTCTTTTGTATTCTATTTTTCAGACCTTTTTTCACCAGTCTATCTTTATAATTCAATTTTTTGAATTTAAGTTCATCCAGTTTTGCGTGCAATTCTTCAAAAGTTTGTGCTCTTTTTACCTTGTCTTCAGAACTAAGGGATAATTTTCCTAAAGAAAAAATACCTTATAAATTTAATAATTATAAAGAGTTATAAAAGTTCAAAAAATTGCTACTAATAAAAAATACTTTTTTTATTATTTGACTCATCTTCTTCGGTATTTTCATGTCCATTTCGCGCTACTGAAAACGGAAGATAATAAATTTAATCTAATTATAATTTTTGAGGTTAAAACTATAAATATATTTACATACCAACTTCATTGAAAGGTAACGGCATTTTAGAGAACATCTCTGAAATAAATTTATCTTCATTTAAAAGTAATTGCTTAACTAATTTTTCATTAAAAGGTTCTATCATTTTTAATTTCATGTTATTTACTCTGTTCACGTGTACTGCAATATATATTTAAAAACGCACCGAAGAACGAACTCACCGTAGTAGTAGTGTCAGTACTCAGTAGTGTCCGTAGCTATAGTCGTTACCCGCAGTCCGCATTCCGCAGTCCACAAAGTAAATAAGTAATCCGCATTTCACAAGTGATTTGTGATCGATTAAGGCAAGTTAAGGCCTAAATGGATATACATTTAAAAAGAGGTTATAACTTTTCAATAAAATACGTAACTCAAGTCATGCACAATCAAAGCCGAGAAATACACGAAGCAACCATAATCCATGTACAGTATCAGCAAGTATCGGGGAAATCGATCTGTACCAGACCTATGTATAGATAGCAAGTCATAAGTCATGTTTAAGTTCCATAATTAGAGTTAAATATTATTTAAGAGTGCTCCATACTACGATCCGCCATAGCGCCACGATGAACTATTCAAACAGAAATGAAAATGTATAAATCGTAGATTTCATTTTGCGCCCTCATTTTACGTTTTACAATGTTGAATCAAATTTTATACGAATCTTTGAAAAATTCTACAATCGGGGGTATCCCTTACTGCTTTTATAATATGTTTCAAAGTTAGTTTAAAAAAATAAGAAAATGTGTATCTAACTGTCGTCTGCACTATAGACATCGCCGCTTTGCAGTAACATCAAATAACAACAAATATTATAAATTTTATACGTATAGTACAGATCAAACATGGATAGCGCCGGAAGTAGAATTGAATAATGAATCGAATGAACTTTGTTTCATCTTTCTATTCATAGAATTAAGAGAGTAAAACGAAATATAAGATTTTATTACGGTTATAATGCAAGTTGTCAATTCTGTAGATAAAAAAGTGAGAACTTTAATTTCTGATTTTTTGAATAGGTGGCGCTGAAGAAAATATTCAATGACGTACAAAGCAAATAATGAATTATGAAGCCTGGTGCAGAAAAAAAAAGTATATATATATATATATATATATATATATATATATATATATATATAGATTTATATATATGCACATAAATACACACATGCATTCATACATGCATGCAAACACATTGCAAACATAGTAATGTAATACGGAAATTTGAGATTACAGGGAGGTGCGAGATGTACGAGCTTGAGCCAAAAAATATATATAAAAATATAATAGGAAAGTAATTGTTCTTTTCCTAACCTAAAGTATATATAATATTTATGTAGGCAAAAATATTATTATTGCCTACGCAAATTTAATATTTATATACATCCTAAAAATTTTTTATTAAATAAATCGTTTCTTATGACAACTAAAGCTCTTTAATTACCCAAATTTCAAACATGTTTATTTTTTTTGCAACATAGTCTTTTAACTACAATTAAAATTCATATTTTAGGAGGAAATGAGAGTTATTGTATTATATTCGTATTGTAATTGAATTTCTGGTCATTCTTACTGTTGCAGGTTAAAATTTTCATTGCAATATTTATTGTAAAAACTAAGTAAGAAAAAATGATAATGAAAAATCAACTACGACTCTTAAAATATTAATCCAAAGATCTTATTTAACCTATAAATAAAAAAAATAAAAAAAATTAAGCATAAATAAATAAAAAAATGTTAAAAATCTATTTTTAAAAAAATGGTTAACAAATTTAATTAAACGGTAAAAAAGAAATAACCGAGAAAAATTTAACTAAAAATTAAAACATAAAACTATGCCCAGCAATTATTAAATATGAAAAATATTAAAATATAAACAAATTATGCTCCAATCAGCAAAAACATCCGACTAAGCTTAGGTAATCTGCAGGTATCCCCGCTAAAAGGATCGATTCAATTTCAGATAACATTATATCATATTATGCTGCAAAATTCAGAAGGGATTTTATATAAGACCTATATATATATATATATATATATATATATATATATATATATATATATATATTAATCGTTAGCGACCACCACGGCCCTTGACATTTTTGAGTACGTAATTTGGTTAGAAATTAAGAGTATGGAGATTATATATGCGAATGTATGTGTAGATACGCATACATATATGCGTATTTCAATCAAACGCTGGATGTCGAGCTGATGCTTCTTTATTACTGCTCGTCTCCTCTCCTAGTATCCCGCTTCGCTTTGTTCTACATTTAAATATACTATATATATATATATATATATATATATATATATATATATATATATATATGCATAAATTAATAAATATTTCCATCAGTCTTACAGTCCAATATAAATTAAAATTAATACGTAATCATATCAATACATCCATATCAAAATCCATATCACACCCAAATTAATACACATATATGCATCTCTCTCTCTCTCTCTCTCGCTTTCTGTGCGGGCGCGTGTATGTGTGTAAATTTATATATATATATATATATATATATATATATATATATATATATATATATATATATATATATATTATAAACTTCTTGTGACAAATGATCAACTACTCCGCTACTTATTTCATAAGAATATTATAAAATATAAATTTTGTATGGATAATTTATAATTTACATATTTATCTTGGGCTACTACGGCCCTGATTAATACTGGAACAATCGATAAAACAGAACAGGATTTTTCGTACACTTCGAGTTCCGTAAACTTCAACAGTATATTAAAAATCAGGCGCTTCAATCGATTTTAACTTCCGTCAGAGTTATGGAGCACTCTTAAACATTATGTCCAAAAATGCTAAGAGTAGCTCTCTCTCTCTCTCTCTCTCTCTCTCTGTGTGTGTGTGTGTGTGTGTGTGTGTGTACAATACAAACCCATCCATTTCCTGCCAATCCTGCCCCAAAATTACTAAAAAAAAAGAGGAAAAAATAATAATTGACATATTTTGATTTTCTCGATCCCATATAACATAAAAATTTTAATTTTCTCCTATTTAGTTATTTCGAAAAAAATCATGAACATTTAAAAAGTTATATTCAAAGTTGTATAACATCTCATTGCCCGATTCTTAAATAAAGGTTTAGAAAAATTCCTCCAAGTTTGTTTGAATTTTCTCCATCGGTATATTTATAAAAATTTGAAGAATAATATTCATTATTTTCAGAAAAAGATACGGGGTATTACTTCAAAGAACATGCTTGACAAGAGCGCCACTGCATAAGTTATTACAGCCATAAATGTATGTTTTCTTATCGCATTTAATTTGTACTAATTTGGTCCACTCTTCATGGTTGTTGTCCATCTCAATATCACAAAACGAATTTTTGTAACTTCAAGTTCAATCATACAATAAAAACTTAATATAAGTTCTTTACAGCAATCTCCCCTTGTAAAACACTTTCGATGATATGTATAGAGAACTTCAAAATGCTTCTTTTACAGACTTAACTGTATAATACTTCTTATGCTTCACGTTGATGTATTTCGGCACTTTTAAGTTTTTTGTAAATAAAGTTTTAAAGAACTCCGACTACTCCGAAATTCTATTAATGTAAACAATACTTTAGCCAGGTCGCATTAGTAAAGGAACGTCAGACTGCGTGAGACCAATAATTGCATGGGGGCCTCTTAATAATATAAAATGAATTATAAAACAAGTAAATAGATTAATAATGTTTGCCATTTTTGGTAATTTATAATGAATTTATCTATGAAAATATTAATTCAGATATTATAATACTTATTAAATATATATATATTATATGTTTTAGCCCCAGCCACAGTGGTTTTTTTCAACGGAAAACTCTGTACACAGGCACCCGATTCTTCAAGAATACAAACATTCCTCGTTCCTGAACTAAATTTACTGTTCTAGAGAAAAACGATTAATTCCATTGAAATTCATAGTACTTCCGTTTTATTAATATAATAGAAAACAACACCATTTGATAAATATTATGGTAGATCTATAATAAATCTAAAAATTTAAAATTTTACTTATGTCGACTGTGGTAAATTAAACTAAAAAATATATACCGCTTTAACTATTTCGTTTAAAAAATAATTATAATTATAGAATAACAGTCAGACTGTTTTTGTTTACAATTATTCTCTTAGAATCTGAAATAAAAAACTTATACTAAACAAAACTGTAAGACTAATCAAAATATGTGTTAGTGAAATACTTTTAACTATACATATTTTCTTAGTATGAAATATATATTTTATGAACAATAAAATTTATAAAAATATAAATAATTTCCTTAGACACGTTGGAAAATTACTAAAAGAGTTAGAATTATTTTCTTTTGAAATTTCTATTGAACATGTAACCCCCCCTTCCGGGGCACTCCTAGATTCACTACTGTAAATTAGTAGATTACACTCCGGCAAAGTATGCTTATCGAAAAGAAACAATTATTCCTGGCGATAAGCTCATATTGTTTTCGGCTTCATATTCATACGCAAGAAATTTCTGTATCCAGTATTAAAGTAAAGTGTCAGAAAGTAGGATCTCTTTAAGGATAAAAAAAGCGAAAGGTTTGTAAAAAACTGTGATCAACTCTGTGATCAAAGATTGTTATTTGTAATTTAGTATATGATAAATCATAAATATTTAAGAGAGCCTGCAATTAATTAACTGATTGAAAATTCTATATTTGACTCGAAAGCTTTTTACAATTATCATTTAAATTTGTTTCACTAATAAATTGATCATATTCTATCAAATAATAATAACTTATTTTAAAGAAATAAGCTCATAAAAGATAAATAAAAAATATATTGTATAGCAATTTAGTATAAATAAAAGAACTAACATAATAATTTTAAATTAAAAATATTTAGAAAGATTTTTTTTCTATTGATACAACAAATTTTTTATAATATTTTGAACTTACGTATTATATTCACGCGTCGATCATTGATCTCTTGGTGATGCTCCAGCCGCGGCCGGTGCGATCACTCGTTCAAAGTAATCCCCTTCCACCATGGATTGAGTATTCAAAGTACAACTTTCGACAGATTTCAACTGTTATTTAAAACGACAAACCACTAGGCATCGACATTCATATGTTATCAGTTATCAAACTTGACCTCATAGGGATACTTTACCAACGTCGGTGTCGTAACTTTAGATTTAGTTTTTTGCATTTTCTTTTCTTTATTTTATACGTTTAATAATTATTTACCATTATAAAGTGAAATAATTTAGAGAAATCGAAGTTCCTGCATATGGAAGTAAAAAAAACTGAGAACAAAGTAACTGGTAAATATAAAAATTTTTTTATTTGTTCAAATAATATGAACTTTATTCGTATTATTAAAATAATCGAAAATAATAGTTTCAAATTCAATTTTAATTATGAAACGTATTTTTTACGTTTTTAGAATTTTGAATAGTAATCGTTATAATAAATATAAAAAAAAGGACGTAATATAGATCAATCATTAAGTAGTTTAAAAAAATATTAATTAAAAGGAAACAAAAATGAATAGAAGGCTCACGAGTTGCTGCGAGGCAAAATCAATTACTATAAAGCCTGCTACTAAAGAAAGAATTAAATTCTTAATTAAAACTACAGCTCATGATGAATATAAAGATATAAAAAATATAGAATATAATAAATATAACACACAAGAAGACGCTGTTCATATTACAGAATCATTCTTCAACAAAGAATTTTTAAAAGTAACCAATGGCGATTTTAAAGAAAAATTATATAAATCTGTTGAATTATTAAAGGTTGCAGATAAGAATGAGAATTTAGATCTCTGTTTATTACTGGATTTAAATGAAAGAAAACAAACTGATGAATATCAAAAAATGTTGAAATTTCGAAAAACTTTACCAGTTTATTGGAAAAAAGAGGAGATTGTAAATGTTATTCAAAATAATCAAGTTGTCGTAATAAGTGGCAATACGGGTAAATATATTATGTATTAATGCGTGGTTGTATTCTTATATTTAAAATTTTTAATTATGATATTGTATAACAAATAAAAATCTTAGGGTCTGGGAAAACGACACAAATTCCGCAGTTTATTTTGGATTATGAAATTGAGTGCTATAGAGGCAGTTCTACAAGCATCCTCTGCACATCTCCAAGAAGAATTTCGACGATAGCAACCGCGGAGAGAATTGCCATTGAACGAGCAGACGAGCTTGGAAGCTCGGTTGGATTTCACATTCGTTTAGAATCGTACGTTTCATTAGCATCTACAATTATTCTATTAAGTTAAATATTACATGAAAATGAAAAATATAATTGTTTAATACAGTTATTGTGAATATTGTATTCTTTTTGGCGAGTATATATTAACAGAAATTTTGATTTCTAAACATTCGCTGTTTGCGAGACTCGCATTTTTTTCTAGTGAATGAAACAAAAATTTCTCTAAGATACCTACTATAGAGAATAATCTGATAAATAAATAGTTTAAAAAATCTTTTGTAATTTCAAATTAATGGAAATTCGAACTGGGATGATCGAGCTATCTCGTCTCGAGTAGTATATAGCGAATATATAGTATTTAATTAATAATAAGCATTTCAATATATGTGTTTATATCACACTTTCCTTATGTGCTAATTTTTTTAATACATTCATTTAATTTAATTATATAAATATATTAATATATATTAATATAAGAATATATTAATTTTGATTTAAATATATACGTAGAAAATTACCTAGATCGGAAGGTAGTATATTATTTTGCACAACGGCCATGATTTTACAGTATATGCTGAGTGATGCAAGTCTAAGCAAATATTCTCATATAATTTTGGACGAAATTCATGAAAGAAACAAATATTCTGACGTCATAATAACATTATTGAAAGATATAGTTAAAAGGGTATAGTATTATTGTTTTAATTGAACTTATGAAATAAGTCTTTTCTAAGATTTTCTTTTTCAGAGACCAAATTTAAAAATAATATTAATGAGTGCTACTCTGGATTCTCAAAAATTTTCTCAATTTTTCAATGACTGTCCTTTATTGGAAATTTCCGGATTTACTTATAACGTCGATGTTTATTATTTTGAAACAGTAATGGCTCTTGCAAAGCCTTATTTATCCTATTCTGATCTACATAATGTATTAAAACAATTATCAGATAAAACATGTAATAATATTTCTTGTAGTCTCATAATTGCTCTATTAAAACACATTACTTTATATGAAGGTCCAGGTGCAATATTAATTTTTTTGCCTGGACTATCAGTAATGACACAATTACATGAGGAATTATTATTAGATCCGTATTTTAAAAAAGGTAGCAGTATAATATTAATATAATCTAGCTACAAACATTTCAAATATTTTATTGTGACATTATTGTTTTAACAGATAAATTTCTTATATATGCTTTACATTCAAATATGCCAACTATAGAACAAAAAACTGTATTTGAAAAAACTAAATCAGACGTTCGAAAAATAATAATAACTACTAATATTGCTGAAAGCTCTATAACGGTTGAAGACGTCGTATATGTTATTGACAGTGGAAGAGAAAAGCGCTTAAAAATGGAAGACAATCTACTTGAGACCTTAGCAGAAGGATGGATTAGTAAAGCAAGTGCTGATCAACGGAAAGGTAGAGCTGGAAGGTTGTTAAAAGTTATTGCAAAAAAATATATTAAGGAAAGATTTTTAATTTACAATACAATTTCGTAACAGAGTGAAACCTGGAAAATGTTATCGCTTATTTTCAAAAGATCAGCTGAATAAATTTATAGATTATTCAGTACCAGAAATACTTGAAACGAATTTGGAAGAAATGATATTACTTATGAAAATGTTACAAATAGGAAAAGTTCAACTGTTTTTCTCAACTTTAATGGATTGTCCACGAGAAGCGACAATAAAAGCATCTATAAAGTTGTTAAATGTGCTACAAGCGCTTGATCAAAATGAAAATTTAACTCCATTAGGTTTTTATTTGGCTAAATTGTCTGTACACCCTAGAATAGGTATATTTTCCATTATCAGCTAATTTAATAGAAAAATAATTTAATTGTACTTATGTTGACCGTCGAAAACTAAATTAACAAACATTTTTATCAACCCTTAGTAAATAATATATTATAATGACAGCCAGACTGTCCTTGTTTATGATTACCCCCGTGCAATCTCAAATATAAATATTTCTACTAAAAAATAATAAAAATAAAAATAATAAATATGCTACTGGTAGCAAAGAATAATCTGAAGACTCCCACTGTGGTAAACTAAGAATTGTATATCAATAAAAATAGTTTCAATCATTATAATTATATTATTTTATGATAGCTTACTTCAATTATGCTTATGTCGACTGTATTTAGATTAATAAATATTTCTTTATTAAATTGATTGCTGTTGAACATTTTGTGTAGAATGGGGAATTGTATATTCAAATTGCTAAATTTTTAGTTTACTGGGGAGATATATATATATATATATATATATATATATATATATATATATATATATAAATTAGACTATTAAAATAAGGCTTAGTTTAGTCCCTGATGAGGAGCCGGAGCGACCTCGAAACGTTGGACAACTTCAGCCGATCTTCAATTGGGTAAAGGTGGTGGAGACAGTCAGATTGCACTTTAGTAATAAAGGACTTTTTTCAGCTAATATATTTTTATTTGAGATTCGTCTAAGGGGGTGATTTTAAACAAGGACAGTCTGACTGTCATTATAATTTTCAATTAATTATATATTGATATGTATTAGTATTGATATAAATATAGATTGATATTATAATGTATTAATTTTAATTTATTGAATTGGACTGTAAGAACAATAGAAATATTTATTAATTTATGATAGCTGTAAGACCGATAAAAATATTTGTTAATTTAAGGAATAGACTAATTTAGATTGAATCATGTATTCAATAATATTTTTATTTTAAAGGAAAAATGTTAGTATTAGCAGCTTTATTCTCATGCATTGAACCAATTCTTGCTATAGCTGCTTGTTTATCTTACAAAGATCCATTTTATACTCTCATTGAGAAACGGAAACGGGAGCATGCAGCACAGAAAAAATATGAACTAGGTGGGGATCAGTTTAGTGATCTCTTAATTTACTCTAATGTTTTCAAACGTTTCCAAGAGGAAAAAAGCAACAACCAACAGGCTCTATGTGAAAAATATTCCCTTTCTTATCATAGATTAAAATCTTTATTAAAACTGCAAGATGAGTTTGCTCTTTGTTTATATAACATGAACTTATTAGATAATGCTGATAAAGATGATTCTTTAGCTAATAAGAATTCGAAGAACATGTCACTTTTAAGGGCTATCCTTTGTACTGGGCTGTATCCAAATATAGCAATTATCAGGTAAAATATTAAAAAATATTGAATATATAAATCGTATTAACCCCATATAATATTATTTATTGTTTATTATTTTTTACGAAACCTTACTTTTGTACTATATATTTATAGAATTTCCTATTAATCAATATATTGTTCAGTTATTACTTTTACAATTATAAAAAATTTATTTAATTAATTTTCAGTGGCAGAAAAGTTATAAGAAACAATACTAATATTATTGAAACAAATCAAGGACGTACTAGTTTTTCTAGTCTAAATTCTAAAAGAACAAATTTTCCAAGTCCTTATTTAATATATTTTTCAAGACAAGTAAATAGTAATGGTAGTACTTATCTAAATGATACAACATGTGTTAGTTCAATTGCATTACTGTTTGCGGCACCTACAGCACTTGCATTTAGTAAGAACGTTTATCTTTTTAACCAATTTTACGTATCCTTAGAAATCGATTATTAGAAGATATTAAAATAATTTCTTTAATGTTACGTATATAATTATAGGAGAAATATTATCAACACTAAATATTCAGTCAAATGATATTACTGAAATGTTACAGGTGATATATTAGTTATAATAATAATTAAGTATAAAGTATGTAAAGTAATTCATGATTTTAGGAGCTGTTTATAAAATTCGATAATCTGTTACATACTAAAATTTGTCAACCCTCATTCAAAAGTTGGAATACTGCTTCGGAGTTTCTACAGTAAGTCTAAACTTTAATAAATGCTTTTCTATTTGTAATTCAATAAATATAGGTATAAATATAAATTTAAATATAAAGCAAACTAAATGCAAATTAAATGAATCTTTTTATTTTCATGTTTTGGTAAATACTCACAAATAAATTAAATTGCTCTGTGAATGCATTACTTTATATTGATTAATACTCAGTAGATGATTCTGAAGCTTATATGTGTATAAGTTTATATATATAAATTTTATGTAAAAGCTTATAGATATAAATTTTATGTAAAAATTTGTGTAATAATAATAATAATTATGCACACTATAAATAAATTAGTAAAAATAGAAGACTTAACTTAAAATTGTAATTACTTGGATTAAAATAATAGTTGATAATTATCAATTATTTTTTTAATACGAGTACTTACAGTTTAAAGTGAAAAATCTTTTATTTTTACTAATTTATTTATAGTATTGTAGTATGATATACTAACTTGAATATAATATATATAAGAACATGAGATTTGTGTATTCTAATGAAAAGAGCAGAGAAATGATATAATATGTCTTTAATATAAAATACCAAAACGTAAAACTCACATTAGATAAGTTTATAATTCTTATGTACTATGCAATATTACGTAATGTAGTCTGATTATGTATGTGGTCTTCTCTCGCGCTTTTTGTGTTTACGCGAGTAGGCTTCATCGTTCAGAAAACAAAATAAACATCCTTTCACCAACAGTCACTGAACACATGCCAGTCCGTATCATACGCAGGAGGACCCAAAAAAAGGGAAATTCGTCATAATTTCTTTATTTCTTGGTAGTTTTACATCAAATTTTGATCACCTTGAAGGTATTCTCCCTTGACCATAACGCACTTCTGCAAATAATGCTTCCATTGTTCAAAACATTTTTAAAATTCATTTATCAGGATATTCTTCAACTCTTTCTGCGATTTTTCTTTTACCTCCTCCACAGTGATAAAACGCTTTCTTCTTGTTCTTTCTAAAAGTCTGGGGAGCAAAAAGAAATTACAGGGGCCGGGTCCGGTAGATGGGGAGGGGGTCAACGATTGGTGTCATGCTTCAACATGCTTGAATTCCTCAATTCCTTTGCTCACCTGTAGAAAGGCGAGGGACAAATTTAACTGCTATTATTTCCATTTCAAAATCTTCAGATAAAATTCTCTAAACTAAATCTCACGATAATCCACTCATCTCACTGAGTTGATCAATGATTCGCTGACGATCTTCACGTACGAAAGCATTGATTGTGTCAACGTTTTCATCACTTCTAGACATTGCAGGGCGTCCTGAGCGGGGTTATTTTTCGACTGACGACTGATCGACTGACATTTCTCCATTTTAAAAAAGTGGAAACCACTCGTGGACTCTAATTTTACGGTGGACAGCATTCCCATAAGCAGACTTAAGCATTACAATAGTTTTCGGAGCAGATTTCCTCAATAGGAAACAATGTTTCATAGCCGCGCCTTGCTCTTAATAATCGGCCGTCACGTTTTCATCGAAATAGAAAAAGGTGTTTCACTACAAATATTTTTAGGGATGAACCGATACACTGACAGCGACAAAATTTCGTACATTAACTCAGGAACCGTTTTCCTAACCCATACCTCGTCGAACAATGATTATCCCCACTCTATTTTCCCACCACAGCTCGATTCCCATTATTTTTGGATTCTCCCTCGTATGCACACAATACGTTTTTTACAGTGTAAAAAATGAAAGTAAATTATCAATGCTAAAACTAATAATTATAGTTATATTTCTTGCAACAGTGTGTTTCTAAAATTGATTGTAGTATCATTGCAAATCAAGTGAAATTAAAGTATTCTATAAACTGCGGGTTAATTAACAGTGTGTGTGTGTGTGTGTGTGTGTGTGTGTGTGTGTGTGTGGTGTGTGTGTGTGTGTGTGTGTGTATTGAAATGAAAACAATAAAAATAATGTTTGTAATTGTTGTATAATTATTTTCTATTGTTTTAGAGTTATAATTCAGCTGTTGTCGGAGTATGATGAGTATTTAGGATTTGACTCATGCAGGAATATTATATAATGTAAGGATCTACTTGTTTTATTAATGCCTCGTTTCTATCGAGTAAAATAATTGCCCATACTCATGTGTGAACTAATAATTAGCATACAAAACATAAAAAAAAAATTAAATTAAAGTTTCATCCATATTTATACCTAATAGACGTTTGTTTATATACACGTGTCCCAGATATGCATAACTAGTTATATTAGCGACATGGTATCGGGAAGGAAAAGTTATATGTAAATATTAATATTCATTTAGATCATAATTTAATTGTACTTTTGTCGACTGCTTATATACAAATTATTAAATAATTTTTCATTGTTTTTCTTTCAATACATCAATACACAAAAATAATAAAAAATAAAAATTCAATTAAAAATTATAATGACAGTCAGACTGTCGTTGTTTACAGTCACCCCCGTAGACTAATCTGAAAATAAAATATTAACTGAAAAAAAAAATTTTTTTTGTTAGTAAAGTGCAGTCTGACTGTCCCCAGCACCCTTACCTAATTAAAGATCCAGTCCAACGTTTCGAGCTCCCTACGGCTACTCATCAGGGACAATGAAAAAATATTTAATAATTCATTTAGATCAATTGTTAATAATTTTTGCAGTACAGGCCAATGTCTGTGAGCTAATCAGGACTCAGAGAGGTGGGTCATTGCCCGCAAGCGAGGAAGAAGGAGGTCAAACGAAGGGGAACGAGGGAAAATCGAACGAACACGACAAAGAACAGTAGCTGTTATGCTTCCTGTCCATTGTCAACGCTTGCGCCTGTTTCGATATACAGACGCATGGAAGAAGTGATTTTTATGTGCCTTGTAAATACAGATTATCTTTTTTCGTCTCAATGGTCCCTCCCCATATTTTTTGTCAAACTATCCTCTTTTATAATCGCCCAGTTCACTGTATTGAAAATAATGAAATAAAGGAGGATGTTTCGCTGGCGCGGACGAACTGGCTCATACGTGTTTTATAAAAACAAATGTGCAACTGGATTTTCGAAATATTACAAAGATTAAAAAATAAATATTTTATAATCACATAATACTGATTGCAAGGAAATTTGATTGGTAAAAATAGAATAAAATGATCTTATAGGGCTCATGCAATACCTTCATAATTATTTTATATGATTTTATACGTAACTCGAGCCCAAAGCATTCGATTTTTACCATTCAAATTTCGTTGCATTCAGTTTTTTGTTAGTTTTGAATGTGATTCTCAAATAAACTTTTCCTTTCCGACAATACCTCGAAAATTTTACATATATCGTTTTACTTGTTCATATCGATGAATTAATTTCACCATGCTTTGATTGTTTTTATCTCTTGAACATTATTTTATTTAGACTGTTCATTCCTGGTTTTGGATAAAATCGTTCATTTTAACAAGACAGTGTATAATTTTCATTATAAATACACTTCTCCCCATAGAATTGGTCTCGAGACAACTGGACATGAAACTATGATGCTTCGCCAAAGAAGCCATCTAGAAGCTGGATGTATATGACCGTTCAAATAAGCTGGTCTAGTATTGAGATTGTTAGAGCCCATATAACAATATAAGGCAGGATGACTTTTTAGCTGCCGTTAACAGGCGACACGCTGTAACCAGCAGTGGAAGCGAGCGCACTCTTGAGAACGCATGATCTGAAATTAGTTACAAAACCATGAGTCGAAATCGAAAGAAAGATACATTATCTGACGCCGTTATCTGTCAAGTTTGAAAACCATTACTCATGAACAGTTCTTTTATAGTTTCAGAGGTATTGCGTAAATAATAATTTACAATACATCTCTATTGACGCAATTTTCAGACTATACATATAAGATTTATAAATTATAATTTTCTTAATATGCTAAAAATATATATTATTATGACTATATTAACGAACTGATTTTTAATTTAAGTATAAGATATTTATTGTGTTAATATATTTTGAACTTTCGGAAAGTTTTATATAAAATACATGTGACGATGTATTTCTCACTATGCTAATAACAGATCCAACTCGCCTAAACATTTTATTTTTGTTAAACGTCCTTTTTTTGGATATATTCTTTTACATCAAAAATTACACGATAATAATTGAATTGACTGATGAAAACATTGTATCAAAAGATTAAAAATTATATAGTTTCCAGCTTAATAGTTTTTCAAAAATTCTTTTAAATTTGTACGAGATTGTGCTGAAATGTACGAACAATTATTGTACTTTTATTTGTGGATCTGCTAATTACGAATATTGTAGTCGCTTTTGGCACATTTTTAATTTTCATGGTGGAAACTATAACGAACTTACCACTTTATTGAAAATTCTGAAGAGTTGATTATTTAAAATTTCCATTAGTCAAGAACACATATATTACAATAACTTATAAAATCTTTATTAGAAATGAATACTTGTTTTAATTTGTCGTATACGCTATATTTTCATTTAAAGCTATCTTTCTAGTTTTTTTATGTTGAATAGTTACTTCAATTAAGTAGCTCCAACAATTAATTTAATTTTTTCCTCTATAATCTACGGCAGTCTTTATTTTTAATATATATTTTTCTTTTCTACTTTTTCCTATCAGCTTGTTTTTTTTATCATGTAGACTTTTATGAATAGCAAAGGCAGCAAATTAACTGTACTTAAAATTAGCAAAGACAGTAAAGTAACTGTATTTAAAATTATATGCACGTGATAATCTTTGATTGCATGCTTTATATTGTCTTATAACACCAATCTTTATTTTATTTTAATTCATCATTAGAAAAATTGATTATATTTTCTGCAAAGAGAGAGAGAGAGAGAGAGATAGACGACAGGCATGGAAGGAAATTAATCTAATGGGATAGAAGATTGAAATTGTAATCCAGAAATAAAGCTTAAGCAAAATGGAAACAATACACAGCTCTTCATTCCAGCACACTATGTGAATTTAAACTTGGAGCGTGTAAAACGGAACGAGAACAAACGGTTATGGTCGGGCGTCGGGCCAGAGATATAATAAGGGCCCTTATTATCTCTGGTCGGGCATTATCTGTCCAATACAAAAACTATAACTTTTACCGTGCATTCCATACCTACATTCGCACTTTTATAAAAAAAATATTTTGCATTAATTTGTTATTGCTTAGCAAATGTTTTAATTGCACTTTATATTAGGTTAAAAAAAAAATGACAATCGATTGCACAGGTTCTCATTACTCTAAGTAGGTAGAAATAAGAAAATAGTACATTGTGACACAAGGGAGCAAAATAGGCATTTCCGACGAGGGTATGTTTGCCGCTCGAGCGAAGCGAGGGCGTCAAATCACCCGAGTCCGAAAACGCGTTTGCTCCCGTGTGTCACATACTATTTTCCCATATGAGGGCGCTTTTTCATTCTCAAAGAAATGTATAAAAAATTGATCGGTAAACTCACAAAATTAAAGAATGTCAATCCCCCCCCCCACGTGTTAGTCATGCTTAGATAGAGCGAGCAGGTATAAAATCTAATGGTCCAAATGATACTCGCTCTGAAATAAGTTGCCCTAACATAAGATGTAATATAATATAATATAATATAATATAGAAAAATATAATCTTATCCGTTTCCTCTTAAGATTATACCTGCAATTTACTTGAATTGAATAAAATAAAACTAAATAATTTCTTCTTATTTGGAAATTGATAAAGTATGTTAAAATGAGATGTAGGATCGGGTGGTGGGGTGCAGGGGGTGAAACCCCCGCCGGGGGTTGGTGGCGGAGCCTCCCTTTTCTATAAATAAATAAGACTAATCAATTGAAGATTATAAATTTGTTAATAATGTACGCTCAAAATAAAATTTTAAAATATTTATCAGCATAATAAATCGAATTTAAAATTAAGACTAATTAAAAAAAAGATACAGATAATTTTTAATACTTAAAAAACATAAGAATTTTTATAATAAATGTCAGATAGAATATACATCTTATTTTATTTAAAAATCTTGAATACCTAACTCAAAGTGCAAAAACAAGGTCGAGCCCGCGGTCGACTGGCGCATATACTCATAAGTCTAAACATCGTAATTGCCAGATGTTACGCAGGCACAGAAAACTGAGAATCCTACCGGACTACACGGTTCCGTTCATTCATTTTTCCTCCCTAGGGAGGAAAAGTAGTATTTTGCTCCTTCTAGACAGCTGCAGAAAATCTTATTTTGCGCCTCGAGTGCTGGAATAGTACATTTCTTACCGAGTATGGAATGGCTTTATTTACGAAACGAGAGGTTTGCGGCCCGAGGCGAAGCCGAGGGTTGTAACGAAGTTCGTAAAAAAGTCTTTTCGTACTAGGTAAGGACTATATTTTTCCTCATGAGAACCGGAATCAAGCGGAGAAGGTGCGATTTGTAGGTTAGAATGAGGGTCATTTTTCCTGAGAAAGAGGAAAAATATAGTCCTTACCTAGTACGAAAAGGCTTTTTTACGAACCTTGTTACAACCCTCGACTTCGTCTCGGACCGCAAACCTCTCGTTTCGTAAATAAAGCCTTTCCATACTCGGTAAGAAATGTACTATTTCGAGCTCTGGCTGTAGGAAGGCTCTGATTTATTTATTAAATTACAAAAGTTTCCGCAGTTTATTACAGACTGATTGTAAACAATGTACAAAATGTCAATTTTTAATAGATTTAGATTGTCGAAAAAATTATTAAATCGTGAAATACAGGAATTTTATCTAATACTTCTGAAATTTATATCTTTTCGGATTACGGAAATATCATAATTTTTTAATAAAAGTGATATTTAAATTATACGCAGAAAAATAGTAAACGATGAAACATGTTCTTGTTAATCTACGTGCAGTAGACTTTTCCGAAAAACGATTTTTCTCAATTTTGGCTATTTTAAATCATTATTTGTTACTCAAGAAGGAAAAAACTGCATTTTTTTATTTTGTACTTGCAAACGCCTCGTAAAGTTCTGTAGCACTTGGATATTTTTTTAACATTTATTTTCGAATACGTATGGCGGAATTCCCGCAGATTGTATGTACAGCAGTGGACTGTAATATCAGATACTCATCTACCCTCAAGTACTATAAATATTTAATGGCAATTTAAATCAAGGATCCCTTTTGCTATCTCGTCAGATCGAAGATCTTTTTGAAATCAATTTATTTTTTTTTAACAGGGTTTCCTATTTTACTATCACATTCTGAATAAATGAAAAATCTTACGTTCATCCTTGCTGAAAATGTGTTATTAAAGATAATTATAACGGAGGATCAATTCTCAATAAAATACCAAAATTAAGCAGCACTAATACTTGTAAAAGTATACCAATAATCAAAACAATTAATTTCATCAAAAACAGATAATAAATATTTATTAATTATATAAGATAATCTACTTAAAAACGATAAAATATTCCCCACTAACATTACATCGAAACTTATTCTAAATTAAATCTGCAAAATAAAAGAGAGAATTAAAATCCATTCAAATAAAAGCCATACATTAATAACTGCAGTAGTAAAACATGTATCAAATGTTTCCACTAAACTAAAATATCTTATGGGTAACGACATTACAGGACATGGACACCTAAAAAAGATAGTCAAAATTAAAATAAATGAGCACTGCAATACATTTTAACTTAGATTAGATTAACAGCAAAAGAACTCATTTCCACGAGATTAGAAATAATATACGTGAAAACAATCCCGGTAATAATCTAAGGTGACAATATCAAATACTCATCACCAGATTACATATTGGTCAAATCCAAATCACTAACCAACATCTTACAAGCAAACTATCTATAAACATGTCTCAATTCTGTAACACACCCCTAAACATAAGACACATTATAATTAAATGTAATAAATCACTAATTATAAAGAAAGTGATTCAATTACAAGGAAGCTGCATCAAAGAATTACTGCAAAAATCCAAACAGTGTAAAGTGATAAATTTAATAGACAAACTAAGAATAGAAAAAATTATATAAAACATTATTAATGTATAATTCAATGTTTGAAATTATATAAGTAATGTAAATATTGTATTTAAATTTGTATTGATCGCTAATACCTTTCAGGGAATGCGCTCCTAAAGAAATAAATTAAATAAAATAAATAAAAATAAAAAAAAAGTTAATTCAAATACATTGAAGCTTCATTAATTTCTTAGAGTTCTTTATTATATTTAATTAAATTAATGAACTTGAAATACTTTTAATCAATTTTAGTTTAATAGACTTGAAAAAAATACTTAATTTTTCATAAGAATTAATTATAATCTTTAATATATTTGAATTATCTTTAATAAGCCATTTTCAGCAAGGATATGTTATAGGTTTTGTTATAGTTTTTTCCGTTATATTTTCATTATAGTTTTCATTTGATAAAAATATAAAATAAAAAATAGAGATTCTGAAAAAACGACCGGTGAACCTTCAAATGACGTTTGCCTTGATGTAATAGGCTAGCTAATACTGTGTTTGGATTGAGCAAAGAAAAAAACATATTGTCTCACCTAATGGGGTTCAAGAAAATTAATTATTTCAATTTATAGTCCTCTATTTGCCATTTTTTTTATTTATTAAAACAACTTTTAATTTCAACTTTTGTCTAAAGATTAAGAACTGGATTGCTTATAGGAGATATATTATATTGCACTTTGAAATTGAATATTATTGAAATTCCTTTATGCAATTTGAATTTCACTTTTACCTATTACATAAAAGCAGTTCAAATATTTGTTCTGTGGATTAGGTGTTATTTTCATATTAATTGTTATGTTTAAATACAGATTTTCTTTTATTTTCCGAGTAAAATACATTGTTCGATATTAAAAAGTCTTATTAAAATTAAAATTATAAATTTTAAAAAATTTATTTAAAGTTATAAATTTTGATTAATATTAACGAACTGATTCTTCTATTATTCTGCATGGTCTTAGTACTACTAACTTCTTCCCTGCTAAAATATACCTATCAAACATTTTTTCAACTATTATTGAATCTTTTACAGTTTTAAAATATACATGGCAATACTGAATATCCGTTGTTGGTAATTTATTGACATAACTAATAGCAATTGGCTGAAATTTCTCAAATAAATGTAAAATATATGCACTGCCATAATCCTTAGGTATATTAGCAACTATAATTTCTTCTGCATCAACAGTCTTTTTATTTGGCTCTTGAAAGGATTTAAACTTACTATTTGTTATAAGATCAGGCACGTTTTCTTTAGAATCATCAATTGGAATATGTGCATTATTAGACAAGGATTTAGGATAAGAAAAATTAGTAGCATTAATACCTCTCATTTTGAGAAGTTCTAGTGCCTTACTTTCAGGACATACTACATTCGTTATACTACTATTTTCTGTATCACTTTTTAAGGATGTTTGACTATGAGCATAATCTTTTAATAATTTTTTTCCAAGCATATCCTTTTTGTTAGTTAAAAA
The DNA here is from genome assembly GCA_018907035.1 of Sycobia sp. Sy_11. Taxonomy (NCBI): domain Eukaryota; kingdom Metazoa; phylum Arthropoda; class Insecta; order Hymenoptera; family Epichrysomallidae; genus Sycobia; species Sycobia sp. Sy_11. Next base: position 436,023 of record JACCIC010000218.1, on the reverse strand, counting down.
ATTATTACCACTTGTAGATGAGTTACTCTTTGCTGAAAAATCATCTTGACTATTGATGCTACTTGTTGGTTTTGTTTGATCTATACTATTAGTTTTATGAAACGTACATTCAGCACAATTATTTGATTTCTTACTGGTTGTTGCATTATTACTATTTAAATATTTTCTTGGAAAAAAATTTCTTTCCTCATTGGGACTTGAATGCTTCGTATTATCATTTTCTTTATTTTTTGGCATAGCATTAGAGTTTTGATTGTCTTTCTTTTTTGGCCGAATTGGCAAAAATTTAATAGTAGGATGATTTGCTAAACCTGCAACTACCTTTTCTACTTCTGCTAAAGATGAAAACTGTACAAAATGCAGACCCCTTTCATTTCCAGCAACTCGAATATTTCTAATATTTGCAAAACTTGAAAAAATTTCCTTTATTTGTATTTTAGTAAGTCCATGTTTGTTAGGAAATAAGAGCCAATATTGCCCAAGCTCATCTTTATTCCACAATTGTATACCATTCTCCATTGTAAACAAATTTTATTCTGAAACTAATAAATATATAAATTACAATAATTTTATAAAAATGTAAAGATGTATGTATATAATCATGTACATGTATTAATAAAAACATTCTTACCTAATATTTTATTTCAATCGAAAATATTAGTCTTAAACGTGAATTCTTAATAATTCAGATTATTTTTTGACATAATTCTTTATGCCTTATTTGTATCTATGAACTTCACTTTAAAATATGCAGATATTTTTAAGTATTCACTTGGAACTACATACTCACGTATATATAATTTATAAAAATATAACGGACTACTGCAATTAGAATGTTTAAAAGTACTGATTTGATTAAAAAAATTGAAAGAATATTTATAATAATTAATTTAGAAAAAGAAAATGCATGTTACAATTATTAATATAAAATCTGAACCGATCTGGAGACAATGTGGCAAGCGACGATATTATAACAAAAGTGTAAAGTAAACTAGTAAAACCTAGTAAAACATAACCATATCACGAACTATATAGAACTGATGGTGATATATGGTATAAATGATAAGTATATCGTTTCGTTATTGAAGACCACTCATCTAGACCGTGGTTCAAAATTATTTACATACATTATATTTTAGATTTTTACTATTACATCTTCGCTTTGCAGTCTGTCATTTGCATCGTTCAACCTTAGTTTCACGCAACCGTAAGCTCAAATTCACGTCTCAAATCTCAACCTGTCAATCAGTTCAACCAGAGTTTAACCTGATCATACAACACGTCAGATACAAAAAACGATCTATAGTCGACAGATAGCGCTGCACTGCAAGCGTTTTTCAACAAACTGAGTGATAAAAATCTTGAAAATCTAATTTTGATGCTTTTAAAAAAAAAAAATCAATTCCTTGGAAACCAGTGTTTTCAAAAATTGCAAATAATTTATTCATAATTAGCTGTTTGATGTGGATCAGATACTTCCTAATCAAAAATCATAATTTTTACATTGCAAATTGGAAAAATAATTGAAAAAAAATAGATTTTTTTCAAAAACAATTCAAAAAAATCCTGCATTACGTCAACCTGTGAGGGGCTAATGAAAATCTCTCAAAAGTATTTTACAAATTAAACAAATTTTATTTGATACATTGTATCAATAATCTCATATACATTTCTAACCCTTGCAATACTTATACAATGTAACAATAATGCAATCCATTGTTTAGGAACTGTTCACAGTATGCAACAATATGCATTATTTGACAATAGTTAATAGTTATACAATGTAAACTTAATATTCTTAATATCATACCATCTTTAATAATTTCAGATGCATAAATAATATCAAAATCCACCATAAGATATTTAGAACTAAACATTTTTGCTTAATTGACTTTACTTACCAATTATAAAAAATCAGTTTATCATGTATCCTTATACATTCTGTTATAATTTCACAAATGATTTATCAAGTCAATATTTATTTTACTACTTCTATGAGTAATTTAATATTCAAAAAATGTTTGTAAAGAACTCATGATTACATAACATTTAAATCTAAAAAGAATTAACATTGCTGTATATTTTTAAAAATATTTAAATAAACTATTGGAATTTTGTAAATATATTTTATTAGTGAATATAAAAATAATAAATTTATGAATGATTTAAGAATTTGTTTCTTATTCTTGTAAAATATAATGTACAAATAAAAATTATTTCGAAGAATAGTAATATATTGCATTTGCTATTTAATCCATTCTAATATTTAACAAAATAGCAACATACTGGCACTGAAAACATCAATGCAATATAATTATAATTTTATTGAGTTATAAGTAAATATATCAGCAGCTACTTATAGAAGTAATTAATACCTCGCATCTTACACTAATAATAATAATTTTGCAATATTCATAATTTATTGCAATTATATTATGTGATATTTAATAAATTGGATTAACTTTAGTAATGAAATAAATTTTTTTAATATAAAATGTAAAATCATACAAATAATTATATTCTACTTATAAGTATTAATTAATAACTTAGTAAATAATTATTTCGTTAAACTTTGCCTAGCACACTATCTAAGTTTTAAATGGCTGTACTAAGCTAAAGCTTCTTCTATTAACCGATATGGACGTAAAACAAGTAATTTATGACCTGACAATTCCATTTTATCAAACTGTTTTTCAACAGCTATTGAATCTTCTGCTGTTTTAAAATATACATGACAATAACGAATACTATTTTTCATTGTATAAATTTTACTAATAGCAATTGGCTCGTATCGATCAAATAGATATAAAATATAAGGAGATCCAAAATTAGATGGAATATTTCCTACTATAACTTCTTCTGCATTTGAAATAATCTTTTTTTTTGACATATTTAAAGATGCAACTTTTTGATTTAGCTTAATTAAATCAGGAACTTTATCTTCAGAAGTATTATTTGTTATTTTCTCAGTTCTTGATTTTGAACATATTTTATATTCACTTTTATTACCAGTAATTAAATCTGGAATTTTGTTATGAATACCTTCCGAACTATTATCACTTCTTAAAAAGTTATCTCCAATAAGACTGTTTTTTCTATTTGTTGAACCTTCTTCACTGTAATCTGAAATTCTAGATAAATTATTTGAATCCTGTTTTTGCTCATTTTTTAATTGTTTATTTTTATCAATCATTTCCTTTTGAGCAACATTATTTTTATTCTTAAATTTTACTTCATTGTCACCTTCAATTTGATTAACACTTTGAGAAGTTTTTTGATTTTTATTTTTCTTATGGTAAGCAAATGTGATTTGTGGATGATTTTTCAATCCTTCTACTGCTTTTGTTACTGCTTCATGAGTTTTATATCTTATAAAACGGTATCCTGTTTCATTTCCTGTACTTTGAATACTGTAAATTTTTCCAAATTTTGAAAAAATTTCATGTATTTCTGGTATTGTGAAAGCTGCTTTATTTTGAAATAAAATACAGTATGTTCCATTTGCATCTTTATCAATGTATTTCTGGGCATCCATAAGTAATCTAAAAAAAGTATAACTAAATATAAATAAAAATCATTCTTGATCCATTTATAAAAATTAATGTTAAGTTATACTTAATTTCAATTTATTAGTTTTTTACTAATTTAATATATTTTTTATTATCTGTAAAGAATACTAATTAATATTATAATGTGATTAAATAATTAATTTAATATTTTCCAAATAATATTAATTTTCCAATCGTTAAATTTTTAAATGTACATACATTTATAAGTAAATTAATTCTTCAGGAAATTTAAAAAAGGCTATTGTAAATATTTTAAAATTTTATCGAAATATATAAGAATATAAAAAATAATTTAATTTTTTTATCCTATCATTAAATCTGTAGTATACATTAAAAATACTCTGTACGTATGTTTTATCTAATTTTGTAATTCGTCAATAGAAAACTGCGAAAGCACATCTTATTTTAATAGATTATAATATAATAAAAATAATACCTTTAAAATATAGACTTTGTGACATAAATTTTAAATAATATTATAATAATTATTGTAGTACTTAATTAAAGTGTTTATAAAATTTTTAAGGTTAAAATTTATACTCCTTATAATATGTACACGAACCATGCACGAACCATAGACTTTATATATTAGACCAGAGATGAGAGGGGAGATGAGTAATCCCGTGTACTGCGTGTGCAATGTGCACGTCTTTGAAGCGCTCGCTTCAAATCCCAAAAAGCTAAACTCCTGTGTTGGCTTTTTGAGATCGAAAGGCAAGTTCGGCAACACAGTTGCGAACCCTTGTAGCCGAACAAAAAAAAAATTGTCGATGCACCGTGCAGCGCACGCCGACGCTTCAAACCGCTGCAGTTTAGCTCGCGCATATAACTACGACTTTTATAGTTTTTTTACCCTTACCCGTGCGCAGTATAGAAGTTTTTCTGGCGTAATTTTGTTTCTTCTTTTGTGTCACGCTTCGTACAGTTTTCGCCTCAGTTTTATTTCATTAAAAAAAGAAAAGTGAAAATGCTGCTATTCTAAAACTGTTAGAAGTTTTAAGAAGCAGTAACTGTTTTAGAAAAACTCTGTATGTTTTGTACCGGCCAGGCTATTTCATTGTCGTTATACGTTTCAAATTGTTAATATTTTTTTTTAATATCAATTTTATCTATTTGGCTGCATAATTATATAAAACAAAAATTGTTTAAATAAAACCGGATGTTTCATTACACATGTATGGTACAAGGAGTGAACTCTGGGAGGTGGAAATGAATAGGCAGGAGTAAGAAAATAAAAAAACTAATTTCGCGGAAAATAATAGATACACTTGATTTGACGTAAAAACCCCTTCGGAGTAAGAGGAAAAGCCGAATCAAGATCTCAAAAAAAGATTAGATTTATTTATTTATAAGCACTAATAAATATTTTACAATAAATTAAATATACAATGGTTAAAATCAACCTATAGCTGAATATACTAAACTTAAAACAATGACGATATAATAATCTTTGCTAAAAAATCGCAGATCAAACTTACAATCACATACACTCTTACGTTACAATCGTGACGCGATATACGCAGCTATCGTTGGCCTCTGTGCTGACGGTGATCTGCGCCAGCAGGTATTCAATCAGCTGGGTGCTAGTCGGGAAGCGATACGCTCAGAAAATGCGTCACGTTGCTCCGACGTCTCGAACACGGGTTCAGCCCTCGCCCCGTGTGCGCCTGGACAATTCCGCGGCAGGCCGATTGTCGCAGCAACGTTCGCTCAGAGCTCGTAAGCATTCTACCAGACAGCGTTCAATGTGTCTAGTCTGCTGATCACCCGTGTAAATGCACACGCACTTCAGATATCACACCAATAATTTACAAACAAATGTACAACCTACAAAAGGTACACAATGTCATAACATGTAAGCACGCACAATTTGATCACTCCACCCGCTCAATACGCACGCAGCCGATCAAAATCTACAAGATTTTATAATTTGAATTCTTACAAAGTCTCATACGGAAAGACAGATCGACACAAGAAATGTACACAGGAAAACCAAACGATATATGTGCCTAGAATGCTTGAGCTGAACTAACTAAAATCACGCATACACTGTCAGTAAACCGACGCTGCCTTGAAAGATTTTATAATCTTTCTTGCCCGCCCACTCACCACGGTCGTCGCTTCAGCCCCGGTGTCGGGCTCACTTACAAAGGGACGACAGTCGGCTGCGTCACGAACATGGTCGCAGGTATCCGAACGGCAATACGTCTGCACACCATGCCCTTACTCGGAGCATTTTGCTCATTACGGCGGATCCTTACACCCGCTTGATGACATTATAAATTCGGTTTAGTGTCATGGGAAAAACTCACGCCGTGGGTAAACTGAAAAATTCAAATATAACTTCAAGCAAATGAAAATAAAATAATAAATTTCGTCTGGTCAAAATCGAGCGATCTTTTTTACACTTTAGTAGAAACTTAATTTCTCATGCGAGCAAACTATGCGAACATACTGCCCGCTTTCGTCCAACGTAGGACGAATGTTTACAGTGTAGTAAGGTCGAATAGAATATAAAAATTTTTTGCTTTGATTTTAAGTACCAATTACACAAAATACCTTGACAATGGTTATTGATGAAACTCGACAATATATAATTCAAGTTCATCTGCTTGAAAATGTTAGTGTGATGCTAAATTATCAGAATTATATCTATAAACTTACTCTACGACAATATAGAACGAAAATATATATAATTGCAAATTAGTTAAATTATTCTATTTCACACACATGCCTATTCCAACGTTTACATCATGCCTATTTAGAGTCATCTTCATATAGGGAATCATTCATATAGGGAATCTATGTGTGTAGATTCGCGGCTTAGAACATTCGAAAACTAATAGAGCCTCGCCTACTCTTAGCTTTAAAATTTTGTTTTTCTTTTTCCTGCAGCTTTGTGTATTCATGTTATTTTACTTCGATCTCTTTTCTATTTTCATTGGTAGCTAACGGACTAAGTCGCGCAATATGCCTGCGGAATATACTCGTTGCAGTTTTAATTGTTGCCGCTCGCACTAAACCATCCGGGCCTGGATGGATATCTATAATACGCCCAAGCGGCCATTTTGCTGGCGGATATCGGTCGTGCATTACCAGGACAAGTTGCCCGACGGCAAAGTTCGCAGTTTTTTCCATTTGCTTTTTTCCTGTAAATGTATTGTCGGCCTTCCGCCGACACGCAATACACCTTCTTCATCTATTAATGGAGTAAATATTCGTAACGAGCTCCGTTTTGGCAAAAACTTATCTGAGGCGAGAATCGCTATTTCTTTTGCAAACGCTGCTGCTTGAGCAAGCTTGATAACTACGATTCGAGCTTGTCGTAGTTCCTCGAACCTCAGAAATTTCGACAGTGCGCTTAGTTTCTGCTTACGTCTTCGAAAATTCATTATTGGTCGTAAATAATACACCACGATACAGGTCAAACGTGTCAATGACGAGAATCTCGCAAGTATTTCAGGCTCGGCCATTGTTGCTCGTAAATGCAAGCTATGAGAAACCTCTGACGTACGGGGCCAATTAACAAGAGAATTCGCCAGCCACACAGGGCAATGCCACCACTGTTTGTTCCCCCAGCAGTGGCAATCCCATCCGCTTTCAAGATTTCTGTAAACTCGACGCGTTTCGCAATAGCTTCCAAGAGGTTATCAGCACCTGCAAAAATATCGTTAACGTATGTGTTATTTTCCAAACAATCCACGCCGTGAGGAAATCGCAGATTTTCATCATTCGCGAGTTGCAAGAGTGTCCTAATTGCCAGATACGGAGCGGAAGCGGTGCCATACGTGACGGTAGTCAAACGACAGTCTATTGGGGTCTCGGAGGGACTAGACATCCATAGGATTCTTTCGTAGTCTCGATTTTCTCGCGGCATGAATCTGTGAAACATTTTCACGATATCTGTAGTAAAAACGTTTTCATATCTGCGCCAGTTAAGGAAAACGAGTCCTAAATCGCGTTGAAGCGCTGGCCCCGACATGAGAAAGTCATTAAGGCAGTGCTTATTGCGCGATTTCCGCGAGCACAGCATGGTGTAGTAAATACCATGCTTTAGAGTTATTTAGTTCGGATGTCGGGACACGCTCCATATGGCCTAGCTCTTCGTAAGCGATCATAAATTCGCGATATGCCTGAGCGACTTCAGGCTCGCGCGAAAAGCGGCGGTACATGGATGAGAGCGAGCCTAACGCAATTGGTCGCATTTCAGCCGCGCAAGCAGGTGGCTCCGACTTCAGACGGAGACGTACGGTAAAGCGTCCGCTTGGGCTACGTGCATACGTGTCGCGAAAATTTTGCTCACAAACTTCGTCCTCTGGCTTCAATTTAGACACAAGGTTCGGAAACTCGCCTATATCCCAGAATCGTTGCAGTGACTCATTTAATGCGTCATTAGATATGTTATGAAATGCCTATACCGATATGCACTGAGTGCATTCCACCCGCCGTGAAACATTTATTGGAATCGAGCCAGAAATAATCCACCCAGTACGGTGTCCTGTGCTACAAGCCCCAAAGAATTGCAGTAAGGAATGGTATTTTTCACGGCACGTAATACATGGCGCTTGCGATTTGCAGTCTTGAAATCGGTGCCGTTCGCAACAATTAAAACAATTAAATTCAGACGTCTTATGTCCGCGCGGTGATCGTAGGATGTTTTTGCTCTAAGCTTATGGCATTTCAACAAAGGATGCATGTCCGAGCACAATGCATATTTGGTAGCAGATTTAAAATTTTGCCGAGCCTGAGAAATTATACGCGAACTACGATTCTATTTATTACTAACGGATTATCTCTTATCATCAGCATCCTTTGCAGCCATCATGCTGAGCTTTAGCGCTCGTTTTTCAAGAAATTTAATAAAATCTAAAAATTTCGGAAACCGATCTACTATATTCGACTGTACTTGTGTTACAGGCGAATAACGTCTATTGTCCGTGATAATAGCTTTATTTCGAGAACTGAGCTCCAATTCCCATTTTTCTCTAGATACCGGTTCTAAACGCGAATCTAAAACATATATTAACCATAAATCTCATTGATCTACTCGTATTTTTAAATTAGACAGCACTCGAACGATGCGTTGAGCTTCATCGGTTAAAAAACGCAAATCTGTGGCGGTTTCTCCCTTCAAATGCGGTAGATTTATAAGCGTATGCAGATGCTTATTAACTATTAATCTAGGATTAAAAAATCGAGCCGATAAAGCCTGCCAGGTTGCTGCACAATTCGCGTCCGTCGTGGCTACGTCCTTTACCAAATCGGCAGCGGGGCCCATCAAACAGAGTTTTAAATAGCTAAACTATGTTGCATGCTCTCCCAGTCCTCAAACTTTGCAGAGAACTTCGGAAGATCGAGCTTCGATAGATTTGGTTTGACTAACTCTGCTCCAGTTACATTAATATATTCCGACCCATTCTCTCGAAGTTCGTCAACCTTGTCTGTCAACGCGTCAAGTAGTTTCTAATATAGAGAACAAATTCCGTTAAATATATTATTCGCAACATAAGGTTCATTATCGATATCATCCCGAAAAAGAATATCCGCGTGCGTCCACGAACTTCGAAACAAATATCTTTTACTGCTTCGATCTGAGTTGCAACATTGTTTTTACTCATCGGTCGATCGCTTACTTCATTTAAATCCGCCTGCATATTCTCAATTTCCGACTTACGGCCGCCTTGTAAGGCTATCAACTTTTTTAGTTGCGTATGCGCCATCGTGATAAAGGGGAATATTTAATTAACTATAACCAAAATAAACTCTCACAGCGATTTTGTTTACACAGATCTTTCGCACTTATAACTACCACAATGATATACTATAATGTGTATATATACATGTGTATATACCCATATATACATATATATATGTATATGTGTATATATATATATATATATATATATATATATATGTATATATATATACGTCTTAATAATTAATTGATAGTCTAAAGAAATTGATATCCTAATATAAATTGATGATTTGTATGATTTGTTTGATGAGTTGTATGAGACTGTAAACTATGGCCTTATTTTATTGCCTGTTTTGTATAAGTGTAATTAGAATATAGTGTGCATGAACTTATGCGTTTCTAGATATTTGAGGGTGCGTATAAATATAATCGAGGAGTTTATCCGTTAATGAAAATTTATACATTTTGGCCGTTATTAGCATAATTTAGCGACAATATTTTGTTGAAATTATATATATCATTCTGCTTTTTTCTTGATAGCGCATAATTAATAACCTTAAAATTTCTGTTAGTTAACATCATTTCGTGCTTCATTAATTTAACTTATTTTATTACTTGCTTGTAAAATTCAACAAATTCTTTTATAAAAACTTAATGACATTAGCAGATTTTGCTTTATTAATTTACTTATTTTATAATAGTTTACGCTACCATGGTACCTTCATTACTCAAAAGGCTTTGCAAAATAGATGCATGGCTGAAATTAAACATATGTCTGCGCAATTAAGAGCGAAGCAGCATGATACACTTAGTAAAATAATGATAGATTCACGGATCGAAGCATTGAAAATTATTTGGGAAGAAGCGCGAGAAACGCACACTGAAATAATTGTTCATGACGACGCGGAGAATGATTTTTATATAATGAATGGTACGTTCGATAATATTCGAAATGTTTACTAGGATCTTCTCGATGAATTATTAAGAATCTTATCGACAATTGTAGATACATCTAGTCCGTACGCGTCGCGCTCTCGCGACGAGAATGAGCAATATGCGATTAGGCGTGACATTGCTAAGCTACCGAAACTCGATTTACCCAAGTTTTCCGGAAATTCTCAGCACTGGGAAGGATTTTTCGATTTGTTTAAAACTTTTGTGCATTCGCGGAACGAAAGTGGTGCTATTGAATTAAGCTACTTAAAATTGTGTTTAACGGGCACCGTGGCTGACTTAGTAAAGGATGTAGCAACAACAGATGCCAACTATGCTACAATCTGGAACACGTTACAATTACGGTTTCATAATCCACGTTTGATAGTTAGCAATCATTTGAACGCACTTATCAATATGAGATCGCTTAAGCATGAATCGGCGATCGAGCTACGTGCATTCACTGACGAAGAGCAACGTATTGTACGGGCTCTGTCGAATCTACAAATGCCAGTGGAGCATTGACACATATGGCTTGTACATATTCTGTCTGTAAAGTTTGATTTGGAATCGCGTAAGTTATGGGAGTCAGAATTAAGCGAACGAGATCAGCTCTTGTAGACGCAACAACTCTCGCACCTAATACGCGTGTCGAATCTAATGCAACGCGCGGATTTCCGAAATTTGACGATTTTGCAAACTTTCTTGAGAAACGTTCTCAAACATTGAATATGATTGCGGTGGAAGCTACTGCAGTAAGACGATGCGGTGCGCAATGTTTCAAAAAGGTTTTTCATGCACGCAGTGGACTAAAAACTTGTCTAAAATGTGTAGTGTGTTCGGGCGACCATCCGATTTGGAAATGTAATAAGTTAAAGGGGAAAACTGTATACGAACGGCGGGTCGAGATTGGACGGTGTTGTTGATGTTTTAATTGACTAGGTCAACATAGATTCGATACCTGTCCCTCGAAGTCGCGTTGCAATATATGCCACGAAAAGCATGTGTCTCCCACAGATCCTCCATTGGTAGCGTCGGAGACGCGGCGAATCGCGGCAGGCTCACTTTCCTCCATTCATAGGCGTTACGCTCGCGACCCTGAGGTATTTAATGCATACCACGAATTTATGGAAAAATACGGAGGGCTCGATCACATGAAACGTATACCGCGTGATCAGATTGTCAACCCGCGAGCTTCGTATTTGCCCCATCACGCGGTATTACAATATGCGCAGGGAACGTTAAAAAAGATACGCGTAGTATTTGACGCATCAAGACAAGCACCCGATAAATGTAGTCTAAATAAATTTCTTATGGCGGGTCCGTCACTTCAAAAGGATCTAGGATTGATATTGCTTAACTGGCGTACTTATCGCTACGTTTTCACAGCTAATATTGTGAAAATGTTTTGCCAGATGCGGGTAGCCTCAGAACACCAAGAATACCAGAGAATCCTCTGGTGTCGTAACATAAACGAGCCTCCCGTCGAATACCGTTTAACCACGGTAACCTACGGCACCGCTTGCGCTCCATACCTCGCAATTCGTACTCTGCAATAACTAGCCGAAGATGAAAGATTGCGATTTCTTCGCGGCGCGACTTGTTTAAAAAACAATACTTACGTAGATGATGTTTTTTTGGGAGTAGACGAAATTTCGGAAGCTATCGCAAGACGCGTAGAACTTACGCAATTGTTAAAACCAGCCGAATTTGATTTAGATAAATGGGCGGCGAATAGCGCTAAATTCCTTCCTACAAATTTTACACAGCTGGCAGCCGAGAAGGAGATCGACAAAGACTCGTTAGTTAAAACCTTAGGCGTTCAATGGAACCCGAAATGCGATAGTTTTACATTTAGCTCATCGGATTCGTCACCATTAACCGAAAAAATAATAAAAAAAACGATCTAATCGAATATTGCGCGCCTATTTGATCCGCTTGGTTGGCTCTCTCCAATTACTGTTACCGCGAAAGTCTTAATGCAAGACTACAAGACTTTAATTTTTTTAAAAAAGATATAGATGCATTTATATGTGTATATGTATGTGTATAAATGAATTATGTGTGTTCGCGGCATTTGCGCTCCAAATATGAACGAGAGAGAGAGAGAGAGAGAGAGAGAGAGAGAGAGAGAGAGAGAGAGAAAGTGTAAGAATTTACAAAGCGAGGATTGAGGTTTATGGAGGAGACTCTAGGCAGACGACTAACTTTATACATTTATATACCCTCAATAATCCTATTGTGTTTAGGCAGCTCCGTGCGGTACTCCAAAACGCATATGTGCTGCACCATGTGGGGGCGGGGCACGCCAAACCTTCTCAAGTATTACCGAGACGATGCGAAAGGGGCCCATGCGCGGGAGTCCGCGCGGACTTTATGTCGTCTCCTTTAAATACTTTCTGATTGGCCCTCTCCATAGTTATAGACGCACATAAGGAGGGGAAATATATTTCTTCCACCTTTTCTTCCGGAAAATTTGGAGACGTGCTCAATGCCGTTTTCACTCTCGAGCTGCATACTCGTGTATATACAGCTAGTTCTGTCCGATTCGAGTTCTCCCGCTTTATTTCTATTCTCTCTGCGTGCGTGTGTGTTTTTGTGTGATAGTGCCTTGTATAATCTAGCGTCAGGCGTGTTCTGAAACGGTCCTAGTTTATCCAGCGACGTAGACTCAAAGGAATAGCGACTGGATTACCTGCTGCGCTATTAGAGGACGTACGCTGCCTCTGAGGTATTGCAACTTCGCACTGCCCTGTGATCGGCAACATCGGCGCATCGCAGTGTAGTGTCCGAGACGTCGGAGCTGTGTTGCGCCTAGGTCTTATACAATACCTTCCTATTCGATTGCGTGGGCGTCATTGGAGGCGAGTGTCACCAACTGATCTGTGTTTCTAAGGTTTGTGCGAGGCAATTCTGCCACATTGTGTTGTAGCGATCCGCGTTTAAGTTAATTAGTGTTAAATTAAAAGTAAACGAGCGATTTAAATAATATTTTAGGATTATTCAACTGCGTTTCAGTGTTAGTTATTTTACAAGTATAGTTTGTTTAATATGCATGGTTATGGCAGTTAAATGGCTTTTCCCCCACATGTGACTGGGGTTTTTTATGCCGGATAATTACCATAATTTTCTATTCATTTGATTAAAGTATTTTATATTTATACAAAATTCACCGTTCTTCTTTTATTTATCACACGCCCAAAATAATTACTAAACTCACTAGTTATTTATCAATTTCATTAAAGGTAAGAGTATTATTAATTTATTTATTTTCTTATTTATCACGTACGAAAATCAACAATGTATCATATGGATATGTGCACGTGTGAATATGTATATACATGTTCTGGATAGGAGTTGAGATTGATAAATAAATATAGAAATAGTTAGTTTTTAAAAGTAATTTCATTTATAAAGTGTTGACAATAAAAATGAAGCTAAGGGTTCGCGCTCGGTGGCTAATTTTAATCTATCTGCAGTTCGCTTATCAACTGGCGAAGTAACCTCTGATCGTTGTTTATTATTGTTTCTATGGACATTATAGATGACAGATGGAGATTTTTAATATCTTTCAATTAAACTTATTTCAATACATTTAAATTATTTTGTTTTTTAAAACAGATGCTTTTAAATATTTTAATTTTCTTTTGTTAACATTTGATTTTAAAATATAAAACTTCCTTTTTTTAACAGTTGATATGAACTTTTTCAATTTCATTTTATTTACCCTTTTATTTTCTTTTTCTATTTTTTTTTATTTTCACATAAGATTATATAATTCTAAAATCAATACATATCATTTATTAATAAAATTTTCCAATATGTTTTGGTGCACTCTTGGTTGACGAGTTGCACTCATTATGCGTAGGCGACCTTCATTTACAAGGAATTACATTCCACGAGGTTTATAACAGCCCCAGATAGATTTACATCTACCTTGTCGTACGACATAACGACTACGAAGCAACCCTGTTGCTTCGCACGTAACGAGTCACCAAAAAATTGCTCAAATTTTAATAAACTTTTCTTTTGTGAGGATTATCAATTTAAATTATTTAATTTACTATTTTAAATCTCCATCAGTCATTCGCATTGCCTTACAAATTTTAACAGAATTTTTACAAACATGATTCATTTTAATATTAATTTAACCATAATAAGACAAAATTAAACATTTTGCTAAAATAAATTACATAAATTACGCATTTTTCTGATTAATTTAATGGAATACTTTTTTACATTATACATATAATTAGATTATAGATAATAAAGTTTATTTAATACAAAACAATATATATGGGCATATGTGTTTCATTGTATAATACCTTAGCTAAATATGCAGGAAGAGATAGGCCATACGTATTAAAAAAAGGGGAAACTTTGTTTATGTTTGTAGCCGAGAGCGGAGGGCTATTAGGCTTTATGAAATTCAGACGTTACGTTACTGCATACATCGTCGCGAGCGCTGGTCGAGCGCGGTGCACCTCCTAAATATTTTCATGTATTTTTGTCTTGTAACTTGTCCTACAATCGTTACTCGAATGTTAATTAAACTTAAGCGTCGCGGAGAGGGTCTTTCTGCTTTGGAGTGCGTAGTGTGCCCTGAGCAGCAAATCTCGATCGCCTACGTTTGCACCTTGCAGCTCATTGTCCAGATTCGGACCCTGTCGCCCTGAGATTTTCAGTGCCTATCGATAATAGGCCCCTGTTGCCTCGAGAGATACGTCGATCTTTATGTAAGAAATCCTTGCTTCAGAGTACGAACTCTTAACCTAACGAGGTTCGAAGTCTCGACGGATGAAGTTTATGCGAAATTTTGCACAATGAATCGATTTTAGGGTAAGCTTTAGTATAAGATTTTAATGATCATTCATAATTAAATATATTGATTATTAAATATCGGTCTTTTCCTCCAGTTATACATACCATTATTTAAATAAACAAATCGATATGTTGGAAAATTTGTTGTGTTTTATTTGATCACCAATATCTCATTTCTCATTATCATAAATAAATCAATAAATAAATAAATAAATAAATAAATAAATATATATATATATAACTGCTTATTATTATATTTCTTACTCTTTATACGTTTTAGCAACAAGCACTCTATTCAGTATAGAGGCATAAAACAGATAGAGGACGGCGAGCATGCGCGGACAGGTGGGTCAGTTAGGCATCTAATTTTTTGCTATTTAAAATAAATTTTTATTACTAAACCATATTTGAAATTGTTAAGAATGATGTAAATTGTTTGTATACCAAGAAATTTTAATGAAATATATTATTTTAATTCAGTTATTAATTAATTAAATATATGTGCTCAAAATTTCGTCGATAGCTATCCTTAAAAACACCAAAATGAACAAGAAAATTGCATTGTTAATATATGAAATTAATACCGCTAGAAAGCTGAGAATTTTTCCTATCGATTTATATATTTTTAATTTTTTAATATTGTTGCAAAATATGTAATTATTAATAAATTAGAAAAAATTGTTGAGCGGGGCACGATAGGCATCCCAAAGCGGGGCATGTTGGGCGATAAACGACCAATAAATGTTAAGAATATATCAGGTATGTGAATAAGTCTTTCCCGTTTTTTTTTTTTCAAATTTTGAGCCTTTATTGTGAAAAAATGGTTACAAATGAATTATTGAAAGTATTGGCCATCGCTAGCTACAACTTTTTCCCATCTTTCTGGCAACATACGAATCCCGTTGCCAAAAAATTCGACCGGTTTGGCCTCTATCCAGTCATCCACCCATTTTTTGGCTTCCTCGTAGGAATGGAAGTGCTGGTCAGCCAGGCCATGCGTCATCGATCTGAAGAGATGGTAATCAGACGGAGCAACGTCTGGACTATACGGCGGGTGGGGTAGGACTTCCCATTTGAGCGTTTCTAAGTATGTTTTCACCGGCGGTGCAACATGTGGGCGAGCATTGTCATGTTGCAAAATAACTTTGTCGTGCCTGTCGGAGTATTGTGGCCGTTTTTCTCGCAGTGCGCGGCTCAAACGCATCAATTGTCGTCGATAGACCTCGCCTGTGATCCTTTCATTCGGTTTCAGAAGCTCATAGTAAACCACACCTAGCTGGTCCCACCATATACAGAGCATGAGCTTGGCGCCATGAATATTTGGCTTGGCCGTCCATGATGATGCATGGCCGGGTAGTCCCCATGATTTTCTTCGCTTCGGATTATCGTAACGTATCCACTTTTCATCGCCAGTCACGATACGATGCAGAAAACCCTTTCTTTTATGTCGCTGAAGCAGCTGTTCGCAAGTGAAAAAACGCCGTTCGACGTCTCTCAGCTTCAGTTCGTACGGCACCCAATTTCCTTGCTTTTGGATCATTCCCATGGCTTTCAAACGCTTGGAAATGGTTGTTCGGTCAACTCCCAATGCTTCAGCAAGTTCTTCTTGCGTTTGACAAGAATCTTCATCAAGCAAAGTCGCCAATTCTCGATCTTCAAAGATTTGCGGCCGCCCGGAACGCTCCTTGTCTTCCACGTCGAAATCACCGCTTTTGAAGCGTCGAAACCATCCGCGAACACTTGAATCATCGACACAACCTTCTCCATAAGCCTCCTGAAGCAATCGATGCGTCTTGGCAGCAGATTTCTTCACATTGAACCAATAAAGTGAAACTTCCCGCAAATGACGTCGACTCGGCTCAAATTTCGACATTTTCACGATATCAAAAATTTATGATGCGAAAAAATTTTAACTAATGTGTTAGTATGGAATTGTTGACATATGAATAAGCTTTGATTATGACATATGTAACCATTGAATACTCGCACAGTATTGGTGGCGCCATCTCTTACAAAAAACGGGAAAGACTTATTCACACTCCTAATATATATATAATGACCAGCAAATGTTAAGGAATATATATATATATATATATATATATATATATATATATATAATTTCTGAATGGTGGTTAGCTCTATAATAATAAAGTAATGTGATAATTAAAATACGCGTTGGCATGATGCGTAATATAAATAAATACTTTTAAGCTCATAATAAATACAAACACTCTATAATACATATTAAGTATATGTGAAAATAAAAATTATAATCTTCTACAGTATATAAGATTATATAAAAATTCAAATGCCTTATCACTTGCACATTGAAAAATACCCGTAAGTTCTGAATTATTGATGCAAGACTATTTTTATTGATGATTTCTTCAAATTTCACCAAATTAAAAATTTTATTTTTCGAATACTTGTATTTATCGAAAAATATCAATTGATAGATACTTCGAAACCTGTCTTCAAAAAGTTTATGTTAATTAAAGTCGACAAAAATTAATTTCAATACCTGCTTTAGTTTAGTTTAAACTGAAATATATTTCTAAAATGCCATTTTATTCTACCGTAATTTATTATGTTTATTGTATCCCACCCTTGTGCCCCATGCAAGGGAGAGGCGAAGGAGTAAAGGACTTTGTTGGAAGCTGCACAATTTATTTAATGAATTTTTATTTGTAAAAAAAGCATGTCATCTTAAAATAAGCCTTTATCTTTCACTTCTACTTTCAATGTTTATTTAAATGAAAATTAAAATAAAATAGAGCTTATTTCAATTTTGAGTGCCCGTCATGTTTAATCTTTGCCTACTATTCAGGCTATAGCAGTTTTTCAGACCTTTATCAGCATCGAGATATTTTTTAATATTCTATTCATAATTATTATTTTTTACTTTTTAATGGAATATATATTCAGTATACGATTATTTTCAATTATTAATGAAATTTTAATTCTCCATTATTTTCAATTAATCTAATAGCCTCTATGGATTATTTAGATAATATCAAGGTTCACCGCCGTGAAACTCGTTTATCATTGCGCTGACAGCTAACGAATACTATAAAAGACAGCGTCCAACATTATACCAAGATCGTGCAGCAAAGTAGTTGTAACATCTCATTATATACAATTTGATAGACTGCATGCAAGCACTTATGCTTTTATAAACATTAGTTCAGGCGAATTAGGTCCAAAATGGCCGACTTACCAATATTTTCTCCAACGCCTATTTTTTTGCATTAAATTATAGCTGAGGATGTGTAGAATAAGACCCTAAATTATCGGGTTCGTAACCCATCGGTGACGTATTTATTTATTGCAAAATAGCAAAAAATGTTCTTTTTTACTTTTTCTTCAATAGTTTGAATAATATTGTTCTAATCGAAAAATGTTTCGTATAAAAGTTGTGCAGGAGATAATTCTGAACAAAAATATATACATTAAAAACTTCAAAAGTCAATTTTTCTATTGTTAAATAAACAATGAAAACGAAAAAATTTTCGATATCCAAAGAGGTTCAAAATTTGTTTAAACAATTGAAATTCAATAATAATGGCGCAAATAGATGTTTTTTTATCTACTTATAATATGTTTCAAATTGCAAAGTGTACTTTCAAAATGGCGATCAGTTGCAAAATTATTTATATTGCAACTTAACCATTGTGAAGTTCGTCAACGGCTGGGAATTTTTAATATTAATGCATATTTTCGCTGTTTCTTATTTGTAATGAAAAAACAGTGAAAATATGCATCAATATTAAAAATTGATTATCAGAAAAGAGCAAATCTAATATCGAATTTCGTTAATATTATAATTTAAAAACAAAAAACGAAGTAAAAGTAATTCGAAATTTTTAAATAAAACAATATAAAGATTAAAAGAATTA
This sequence comes from Sycobia sp. Sy_11, assembly GCA_018907035.1. Classification (NCBI taxonomy): domain Eukaryota; kingdom Metazoa; phylum Arthropoda; class Insecta; order Hymenoptera; family Epichrysomallidae; genus Sycobia; species Sycobia sp. Sy_11. The sequence goes on along the minus strand of JACCIC010000218.1, from coordinate 417,109 downwards.
ATTTATATTATTATACATTGGATATACTAGAATTACCGTATTAGACCCAAGAGCACTATGAAGGTTAAAAAAATAGAGTTAAATTTAAAAAAATCATCGAAATAGCTGCTTTAATGGTAATGATATTCTATTTTACAACTAAGATCGAGAGCGACATAGCTGGAGCTGTCTGTGACGTAGTGCGCAAATGTGCGCATGTCAACGCGAGGAGCGATAAGCCGCCGTAAGCCGTCACCGATGACACATGTAAAAACTTTTTATAAATGCAACATTTTAACATAAATACTAATAATTTAGAATGTATTAATAAATGTAAAGATAGATTAACCTTTATACTTGCACCTTGCTAAATTTCAAGTTAAAATGTTAATTAAATGGCAAGTAATAAACAATAGTTTAAACAAAAAATTTCTCAACTTCTATTAATCGCATGAAAATGTACAAGGGCTCAAAATTTTTCTTTTTTTAAACGCAATAAAATGCATTTTGTTTCAATATTTTAGCGTTAAAAACTTCCGAGATATCATCCCTAGCAACGGCGTTTTTCATTTTAAACAATGTAAATATTTATTTTAAAAATCTGGCCTTTTCAGCTTTGATTACTATTAATATTCTTTAACAATTGCATTTTACTGTATGAAAAAATTCCCAGCTTTTGGCGAACTTCGCAATGGTTAAGTTGCAATATAAATAATTTTGCAACTGGTCGCCCTATTGAAAGTACACTTCGCAATTTGAAATACATTATAAGTAGATAAAAAACATCTATTTGCGTCATTATTATTGAATTTCAATTGTTTAAACAAATTTTTAAGCTCTTTGGATATCGAAAATTTTTCCATTTTCATTGTTTATTTAACAATATAAAAATTGACTTTTGAAGTTTTTAATGTATATACTTTTGTTCAGAATTATCTCCTGCACAACTTTTATACGAAACATTTTTCGATTAGAGCAATATTATTTAAACTATTGAAGAAAAAATAAAAAAAAGAGCATTTTTTTGCTATTTTACAATAAATAAACACGTCGCCGATGGGTTACAAACCCGACAATTTAGGGGCTTATTCTACACATCCTCAGCTATCATTTAGTGCAAAAAAATATGCGTTGGAAAATGTGTTGAGTCAAAACCCTAATTCGCCTGGGTTACATATGAACGATATGGATCACTGCTATATATATATATATAATACAATACAACAAATAATTAAGCTATAACAAAAAAATGACTAAAATAATAATAGATAATGAAATAATAGATACATGTTTACATAATTATATATCTCATTAAATGTTAATTTTATAACCTCAATGACTGAAATAAGTATATTATTTCAAATTATATAGTCAAAAAATCGCGTAAGAGTGCGAATATACTATATTGTGGTACCAGGTGGAACTAATAATCTAAACTGGATCACGGATTACGGGCTGCTACGGTACTGGATGTCGACTGGATTAAAGGAGTAGAGTAGAGTAGAGTCTGGTAGAATCAGGTAGCACCAGGTAGAACCAGGTAGAGCATGAGGCCCTCCTACCGCCCTCTATTGATGTAATATTAAACACGTTCAATTTTCAAAAGTCCTGACCGTTTTTCATAAAAATATTATCGTACAATAGTGTAGTTGATTATAAAATGAAAATACTGAATTACTTTTTAATATATTTTTAAAATAAAAATACAAAAATGTCAACTTGTGTTGTTGAAAACTTTACAATACTTTATTCATTTTCAGACTATTATTAAACGTTATATAAAATCATGTTTTTTCAAGTAAGTTTTTTACAGTAAGATTGTTGACAAAATTTTAATAAACAATTATAGTTTTTTCTTTCTATTATAGGTAAATATAACGCCGGATAAAAAAAAATTAGGTAAAAGTAAAACACGAAATCAAATAAATACTAATTACAGCCTTTTGCTAGCACCATTTCAACCTACAACAAAAATAAAATTAGATACAAAAATCAATACTTCAATACAATGTAAATTAACAATAAAAAATTCCAATAATCGTTCTTTAAAGGTAAATATTATATTAACAGTATTAATTATCTTCAATATAATTAGATTCAATCTATTCATTGCATCTTTAATTCCTGTTAAAATTTAATTTAAAAATAATATTTGAAGGTATCCATAAGTCGATTTCCACCACAAGAAAGATGTATTAGTTTCAGTGCAACAGAATGGTGTCTTCAACCAGAGAGTAATGGAGTTTTAGATATGCTATGGGAACCAAGAGAATATGGTTGTTGGAGAGATATTTTACAATTATCTGACAGTAGACGTATTAAATATGATGTACCACTTACATTAACTTGTGTGAATTTAAATAAAACTGTCGTTGATAACAATAAAATAAAAATTAGAACTCCTTTGGCCTCAAAATGTAATACAGAATCAAATTCTCGGAAAGATATTAAAAAATATGAAACATCTATTAATCGTAAAAACAAAATAGAAAAAAATTTAAGAATTAATATTCAGCCTGCTGTAAAAAGGGTAAGGCCTGAAAACAGTAGAAGTGTCAATGAAGAAAACTTTTCTAATAATGTAGAATGTAACTGGTTGCTAGAAGATACTAAAGCAATGAAAGAGAAAAAGGAAAACAAACCTCCACATAAGTCATCAGATTTGTCAAAATTTTTAGATTCATCAATTTCTAAATTTACACCAATGAAAACTAAATTTAGATGTTTTGAATCTAATAAAAATTATGAAAATAAGCTGGGAACTTCTAGACAGGGTAAGCTTATAATTAAAGGAAATATTAAAAATTATAGTAAAAAGATTAATAATAGAATTTAATATAATATGTAAATATTTGATTTTATTTTAAAAAATTATAGGAATTAACAATTCAAATAAAGTTTGTAACATTAATCAACAAATAAAAATGCAACTCTTTTCAACAGATGAAAATGAGATCAACGAGAATATAATAGATGAGTTTGAAGATTCTTTATCTCCTAAAGAAAATCAAATGAAGATCATAAAATCTCAATCTGACATTTCAATGTTAATGAATAATATTAAATTTACCCCTTTACAGCATTCATTTCCACAAACTGAAGATGAGTTCAGTTTTTTACCTAGTTACTTTCAAAAGGATAAAAAATTTTATATAAGTCAATCATTTAGTGATAATTCAGATAATGGTACAATTAGTAAGAATGCAACTTTTGATATTGATTCTACAAATGACTCTCCATCAAACAATACTTACGAATTACCTCTATCCCCAAAAAGTACTAAAACTAGTTCTAAATTAAAGCCAATGAGCCTAGCAAAAGCATTTGAACAAAATGATTTTAATTCATCCTTCTCAATTCCACTGCCAAATAATCAACATTTTGATACAAAAAATGATAGTACACAATCAAGTAATCAATTTTCAAAAAGTCAAATTGATTATTGTAGCGTCAAAGATTGTGTAGAAGCTGATTTATGGGCAAATTCTGGAAATACTTCCTTGTCGCCAATTTCTAAAGGTATTATGCATTCTACCTTGCATAGTATGACTGAAGAAAATATTTGTGATACAAAAGAAAAGATAAGAACTGACAATTCTGTAAAACAATCAAAAAAATTAGAGCGATTTTGTCTTGAAATTTCTCCACCCAAAAAACAAATATTTAAAAAGTCTTCTGTAAGGAAAATATCACCCAAAAAATCAAATAAAATAATAAAAGATAAAACTATTGTCAATGTATCAAAATTGAAAAAAACAGTTCACCTAAATAATTCTATGAAAAGTAAGTTATAAATTATATGTTGTTAAATTTATAATTATAAAATCATTTTTCTCATTATAGGCAACAAAAGTATGGAAATTTCAAATGTCGGAATTTCTAAACTTTCTTTGTCGGGTTTGAATAAAAGAAAAACTGAAATTATTCGCAAACCTAGTGAAAAGAAAGTAAAAGAAGTTAGTATAAAGCTGCACGATCCAAATGACTTTTTATCAATGTTTTGTAATCCTGATCCATTTGCTGCTACTATGACACTAGATCCTTTTCTTACTAGGTAACTGTGTAATGTTATTATTTCACTTTCTAACATAAAAAATATTGGTATTAGAGTTAAATTATAAAATATCAGTGAAATAATTAGCTATATTTATATATCTCATAAATAACTATATTTATGTATTTTCCAAGAATAATTATTAATATATTAGTTGCTTTTTTATATTAATACTAATTTCCTCTAATCTCAAGTTGTTTTTATGATTATAAGTCATACAACTCAAAACTTCATATAATTTCTTTTAAAGCACTCTTTACTATGATGATAAATGGATATCTAAACAGGAAATGGAATTCAAAAAATGGTTGAATGCTCTTTTGACACCACCAGAGCATTTAACTGATATCGAATCAGCTGTCATTGACATAGGGAAAATATGGCAGTCCTGTCGTACGAAAGAAGATATAACACTAGCTGAAACTAAAGAATCAATATCCGCTAGATATCATACTAACACAAGATTAAATACTTTACGAAAAGCTGCTTGCGCTATGTACCGTAAACCAGAAGTAATAACTGCTCTCTCTCAAACTACAGTTGGAGTTGAAAAAGAAGTATTAATAATAAGGTCAGATAGAGATTTACATCGTGACATAGGTAAAACAAAACGTTACTTAATATATAGGACTTTTATTTACATATATTAAAATGAATAAAATGAATAATTAAGTTTATTATCCGAAATAGGTTTGCAAAAAATTATTCTCGAATTGTTTATCAGTTATAATCCTCTTTGGTTAAGAATAGGCTTGGAAACTATTTATGGAGAAACGATACCACTTCAATCAAATAGCGATATAGTTGGCCTTTCAAGATTTCTTCTGAATAGATTTTTTTCTGATCCATTTATCGTACAAACACATTCTTCTCATGCACATCCCAATATAAGACTTAAATCTTTTCAAGCTGTTATGAACAAGTTTATGCTCAAAAAATTTCTATTTCTTGTATATTTTTTGGACTATGCTAAGAGAAATCAACTAATAGGACACGATCCATGCTTGTTTCGTAAGACAGCTTTAATGAAAGATAGTAGGTCGATTTTAATTACTTTCTCCCGTGAACTTTTAAGTGGCATAGGCGATATTACGAAAGTATTGCGAAATTATCATTATATTGTATCACATAAGCAAACGTACTTGGATGAGTACGATTATGCTGTGATAAATCTATGCACAGATTTGAGAGATGGAGTAAGGCTTTGCAGAGTTATGGAACTAGTCACTGGTAAACGATGTTTAACCTGTCGATGCAGAGCACCCGCTATTTCTCGCTTACAAAAGGTTCATAATGTTAGTATAGCATTAGCCGCACTAAATGAAGCAGGCTATATAATAAAGGGTGATATAGATGCAAAGGCTATTGCAGATGGTCATAAAGAAAAAACCTTATCTCTGCTTTGGCAAATCATATACAAATTCCAAGCTCCAAGATTCAATACTGCTGCAAAAATTTTACAGCGATGGTGGCGATCAAAACTATGGTACATTTATATTAAAAACATTTTAAGAGATAGAAAAAATAATGCTGCACGTATCATTCAATCGAATTGGAGATGCTATTTGGCTAGACGTAAATTACAGGTACTGCAAAGACTTCAAGCTGAACGTTTACAAAGGGAAAATAATGCTGCTCAGAAAATCCAGTTATACTGGAAACAACGACGAGAAGCTAAAGAACAACAAAGAAAATATCTACATATGAGAATGTCAGCTTTTAAAATTCAAAAATGGTGGAAAGAAATTCTACTGACCAAACCATACATAAAAGCATTAAAAAACAAGAAACAGTGTATAGTAATGATACAACAACGATGGCGAGCCAATCAGCTTATGAAATCTGAAAGAATACAGTTTATGAAATTGAAAACAAATACAATTAAAATCCAATCTTTCTGGAGAGCGTGGTGTTTAGCCAAACAAGTTCTTAAAGATTATCAAAAAACACGAGCTGCTATTCTTTTAATTCAAACTAAATGGCGTGCAAAAGCATTAATGAAAATAGAACAAAGGTCTTATGTGCAGAAACTCACATCTGTAGTTGTAATTCAGAAATGGTGGAGGAGTTGTCGTCTCGTAAATAAAGACCGGAATTACTTTATAAAGCTAAAGTACTCTGTAAGATGTATTGAGAGAGCTTGGATTTTTAAAACTTTCATGCCAGAAGAGAAGACACTATTTCTACAAAAGAAACATAGTGCCAAGATTATTCAAAAAACATGGAGAAACTATAGAGCTACTAAAAATGATATATTACTGTTAATGCATAAAAAGCACTCAATTCTTAAATTACAATCATGGTGGAGATCTGTAGTTGCAATGAAGCACTACCATGAATATCGATCATGTTGCATTCAAATACAAACATGGTGGAGAAGCGTTTTATTAACTCAAAATGAACGATGTAGGTTTTTGATACTCAAACGATCTGCGTTGATTATACAAAAAAATTTAAAAATGCAATTATGTAGAAGAGCTTATAAATCTAAGAAAATGTCTGTTTTAAAGATCGAAATGTGGTATAAAAATCTCATTCTATCACGTGCAGTGCGCTATGATTATTTAAAAATGAAGTCAGCGGTAAGAACTATTGAAATAAAGTGGATTGCATTGAAGAAGGGAAGAACTGTAAAGGCACAGTATTTTAAAACTAAAACATTAATTATTAATCTTCAGCGTCGTTGGAGAGCACAAATTATCATGAAAAAAATACGACAAGAATTCGTAACAGAAAGAAATGCTGCTATAAAAATTCAGGCTTGGTGGAGGATGGTGAAAGAAAAACGGCGTTACAAAGAACTGGTTACAAAAATTGGCGCTGCTATAGTTTTGCAAACGAGGTGGAGAGCATTTAAAAAAGGAAAACAAGATAGAGAGATTTATGTACAGCAAAAAAATTGCATAATTTTTATTCAAAGGAAGTGGCGAGCAAACCTTACAGTCAAATCAAATCGCATCGAGTTTTTCAGAAGACGAGAATCGGCTGTAGTAATTCAAAAATATTGGAGATCGTACAAAGCACAAAGAGACTACAAAGAAAAACAATGCGCAGCATTGATTATACAAAGATGGAGAAAACATGTAATTATGGGAAGGAATATCCGTGCCAAATTTCTACATTTAAAAGAATGTACTGTAAAAATACAGCGTCAATGGAAAACTCATCAGCAAATGGAAAAATATCATAAATTACGAAACTCGGCTATCACAATACAAAAGCATTGGAAAAGAGTATTAGCCATGAGAGAATATGATCAAAAGAAAATAGCAGTATTGTTTATTGAAAATTGGAGAAAACATATTTTATTTGGAAGACAAAAGAGAATGGAATTCCTCAAAATGAGAATGACAGTAATGAAACTGCAAAGATTAGTGAAACTGAAATTACATATTAAACAATTTAAAAGACAACGGGATGCGGCAATAAAAATTCAACAATTTTGGAGATCAATATTACGAATGAAGGAGTGTAAGCTACAGTATCAACAACAACGAATAACTATTATTGCACTTCAAAGACGATATCGAGCAAAGAGAGAAGCAGAGCAAGTTAGGAAAATATACTCGGCTATGATTTTGTCAATTATTATGATACAGAAATGGTGGAGAAAAATTTTATATATTCGACAACTCGAGATCTTAGAAAGAAGACGAAAAGCAGCTGTTATTGTCATAGAAAAATGGTGGATCGAAATCTCTGAAAAGCGACGAATTGATGAAGCTATGTTTGCGGAATTTAGAAGAAAGAATAATGCTGCTACTAAAATTCAAAGGATTTGGAGAGGATTTAGAGTTCGTCAAAATGCGAGTAAGAAAATGTCAATTCTACGAGTACGAGCAAAAAAAGCAGAAGAAGCTGCTGTTCCATCAGCGACACTTGCTTTTCGATTGCAAGAAAATATCGAAATTTTCAAATATGCCTCTAACATTGGAGAACTTTCGATCTGCTTATCTTCTTTAGGTAAATTATTTATTTAATTATTGCAAGTTGGATCTTTCTATCATATTTATGATAATATAATTTTTATTATCGATAAAAATTCTATTAAATGATTTATGATGTTTTTTAATTGCGTGTTATTTATTTAAGAAATCTGATGTAAGTGAATTATATTGTATATTCCACTTCTGTTACAGATATTATAACCCGTTTATCACCAAAAGCTTGTATAGATGTATGTCAGTTAAATTTAGTAACAAAATTGTACGACATATTAACGCGAGCTAACAGATCTTTACCTTGGATGGACATTTGCTTGAAAAATATAAGCATTTTATTAAGTTTGGCCAAATTTAGACCCACTAAAGTTTATGTGCTTAAAGTAACAAAATAATTATTAATTATTAATGTTATGTTATTTAAATTTTTTTGTTTTGTTTTGATCTTTTGTAGGACGAATATATCGAAGTTTTAGCAAGACTACTAAATATTTCAGTTGATAAACGTGAGGATTTGTTTTTGCATACAGCAACATTAATGTGGGTACTTACTGAAAATGAAGAGTATGCACAGGTAAGATACAAGACATAACATTTTTATAATGTTTTTAAATATCATAGCAGTTTACGAATTTATCATGTTAATTGTAAAATAAGGATCCGTAAATTAGCTTTTATTTTCGTGCCAAATGTAACGTCGAAAGAAGTATTCAAAATTTTGAAATCACTATAAACACATTTTTTTTAATAACTTCTCATTACTTGAAACTCCAAAAGTCTAACAATTACCCTTATCAAAAAGTGAAAAGTATCATATCAGGGATATAAATCAAATTATGTTTCATATGGAGATATGGTTCCAATAATGTCAGTGTATAATACTTATATCATGTTTATTTTTTTGTTTAGCATAACTTTAACCACTAAAAATCATTTAACTATACCCAGAGCTGAAATGTATATAAAAAAATATGTATATAAAAAACTATTCCTAGACAGGCATAAGAAGTACTGAACTACTATAGGAGTAGAAATAAAATTCTATATTAATACTTTAACACAGAAACCTCGAAGCCCATAATTCTATTTGCAATGCCAGACCTTCTTTTTAGGGATAATTTTTTAGATACAGCACCTAAAAACATTATTTTATGTTTAAAAATGGGGACTGACTTTAAGTAATATATTGAATCCTTTTTTTTGTAGTTGTGAGTGATGTATGAACTATTAATGTTTCACTAAAAAGTATTTAAAGTAATATTAAAATTACTTTAGATACTTATTATTATTTAATATTATAAATAATTATAAATTATTTAAATTTATAGTTCTTGCTTCAATATTTACTGGTATTTTATTTCCTATATTACAAAGATTATTTCATAAATAATGTTCGGGGTTTGTATACTCTTATATAATATAACCACAAGTAAATGGCATCGACAGGAGGGCAGTCACATTTGAAACTGGGTACATCCTGTCGAGGTATATCTTCCCACATTTACTGCAATTATATTTTATAGTTTTATGGTTTGTATTCTGCCTGGAAAAAATTCTTATACAGTAGGGGAAATGCTGTCCATCTGACTTTAAATTTTTACCGAACGAGTCGATTTGTTTCCATTACCACCGATATAGGGACGTGTAACATTTTCTTGCAGTGAACTTCATTTCTACTTCTGTGTTCCGCTAGTCGACTTTTTCATTTAAAGCTCGAATAGATTTGTAGATTTTTAAAACGAAAACGGTATCTCCGGTTAGGGTGTATATATTATGGGACGGAGCGTTGCGTGCTTTTGTGTATTAGCCAAAATAGCAGCTGAACTTGTAATAGTCCAGGAGCCAGCGACATATTTTAGTGATCAATTTAAACCCGAGGTCACCTCCTGTGACAAAGATTTTTCTGCTTGCGAAATTCTCTCCAATTCCTCCGTGTTTATTTGCTTAATGTTTTATCGTGAATGGTTTGTCTTGTCATGTCTGTCATTTCAAAAGCAATGTATTGATGATCGCTGGTCGTATAGTTTTCGATTACCTGCCATGTCCTCACCTAGTCCTAATTCTGCCTGAGGCTAGAGTCACGTTTGGAATGGAATTACCGTATACAGGTCTTCTATATATCCTTACGGTTCCTTCATTCATTACTGCTAGTTCTAACCAAGCAGCCATTTCTAACAGCAATCATCCACGTCTGTTGGTCTGCGACATTCTGTACTCGATAATGCAAGCATTTAAATCACCCGTCATGATCACGTCACCAGGAATTTCCCGAAATCAATTTCCGATCGCTGCGATGTTTTTCACATACTCGGAAGTGTTACAGTTTGGACTGAGGTAAATGTTGACATAGGCACTTTCATTCATCCGTGCCCTAATGCAGTCTTCTCCCACGCTCTTTTCCTCGATATTAGACGAGTGTCCCTTCAAGATTCATATAATCGCCTTGCTTGAGTTGCTGCTGTCAGATCCGTGTAGGGCGATCTTTGTATTGTTCAGTTATCATGAGGAAGTCTATGTCTAGTTCCACTGCAATCTAAGAATGGAACGTATCTGCCACACTGCTTCCGTTTACATTACATTGAAAAATTTTGATATTTATTTTTTGGCATTTGTTTTTATTTTGTTCAGTGCTTCTTTAAATGCTTCACACAAAGATGAACCAGGAAGATGCCTCCGTGTCTGACCTATTTGGTCATTGCATAGAAAGCACTCCCAAAGCTATACATTTCTTATGGGAATGTCCCTCGTGACCGCATCGCCAACAGCAGTTACATGTAGTTTAGTGTGATCAGTACCGTCAAACTTTATGTGTCCGTATTCCAAATATTTATGTCATTGCCGTAGATGTATTCTGGCTCGTATCCGAGATATAACACATTAGATTTTAATCTGTCCTTCCTTAAGAAGTTCTGTGGCTTCAAATTCACAAACAGTGACACTCAGTCCCTGAGCGTTTGCTTGGAAATCGTAGGGTTTACATTCTCTATTACTGCCTGTTTCGCGACGTTTTTTGCTGTCATGACACAGTTCAAGTCTAAAAATTCTAGTATTACCCTGGAAGTCAGGTCTTTTACTAATCCAGTCTGCCCTACAGCGTTTTACAGGAGCCATTGAAAACACGTCTCATCGTCCGTTTTTGCCAGACATAATAGTACCGAGCCATCTTTGGTCTTTTTAATATTTTTAACCTCAGTCTTACTCTGGCTAGGATCTACCTTTTTACGAATGGTTCGCACGACGACCACATACGTTTGCCCCTCAGCCGGTTTGATCATAATCGCACTTCCTCTCCTATTGAGATTCGAACGATCGGATCTGCGTCCTTCGAGTTTTCTGGGAATCCTGTCTGTCGTTTGTCCTGTCGACATTGTATACTTCGTCTCAGTCTTTTTCGATCTTTTGTGTTTTGAGACCACCGTTATCCAAGATTCGGTATGAGTCGTCCGCAGGTGTACAGTCTCTTTTCTGTTTTTGAGAAGTTATCTCCTCGCATTCATTCCGTCTCTTATCCTTTTCATTCTGTCGGAACACTCTCATGCGCTTCAGTTTATACTGTCCAACTTTTACTTCATTCAAGTCATTCGTAATAACTTGATTAACGTTTTTTTTGTATGCCGGTCCTTTCCATTATTTTACTCAGAACTCTGCTTATTGTGTGAAATTGTTCTTCCAATTTCCTCTCAGCAGCATCCCAAGTTGCCGGCGATGTATATACATCCATTCCTACATTTTCATTTACACATTCATTCGTACTGATACCTGTTACAAATTCGGGCACAACAGCCAGGTTGCCTACTGCCGTGTTACGAGAGCCGGGAAGCTCCATTCAATCGACTGAGTCGGTTTCCGGTGACATTCTAGTACCCGCCTTCAATTTATTAACTTTTATATTTATTAATATAACGTGTCTAGAGTATAATATATATATGATTGAGTATAATATATACCTATATGCTATACGATACTAATACAAGAAGCAAGTTTTGGCAACGTCAGAGATTACCCAGAAGGCGCTGTACCACTGCGTGGGTCAGCTTCCCATGCTGGCTAGACTGGGTTGGCTTCCCTACTTGCGGCGACCCAGGACTGTCATTTAGATTTACGACTGCATTCTCCAGGAGGGGAGCACACATAGATATGGAATGATCCTATCACAGCCGAACTAACCACCTCTCCATTGAGCACTGCATCCATAAGTGCTAAACTGTAAATTGAACGGGTCTCATTCTCACAGTTTTAGAAGTGTCCGTTTAAATGGTCTCTCAATCATTCGTTTCCCGCTCGGAAGGTATCCGTTTATAAAGCCTCCGTTCCCGCCATTCGTAGGAGTTACCCGTTTATAGGGTTCCCGATACACTCTCCAATCCAACTACGGCAAAAAACTTAGTGAGTGTAAATGTGTGAGTGATGAGTGGATGTATAGACGAATGAATACCACTATTTCCGTTCGGAGTTTTTGTTCGCGTCACTTATTCGTTGCTCTTGCGAGCGCTTATTTCACAACTAGCCGCAGTGGCCGCAAGCCGCTACTACTACTACTACTACTACTACTACTACTACTACTACTACTACTGCTACTACTGCTACTACTGCTACTACTGCTGTTTTTGTTATTATTATTATTATTATTATTTATTTACTTGCATTTATTATAATATTATCATTAGAACTCACAAGACAAATAATTTAACATGATTCTTTTTAGGAGGTGAAAAATTGTTCTCGTACAAAATATTTGCTGAGTTCTTTATATTCTTCAATTAATAAAAAACTGACCAAAACTACTTCGATTATATTAAAATATAAAGAGGAGAATTTGCCTAGTCCGAAACCTGATTGGGGTTTGAAACATAAAAGACCACGAATATTTAACAGCGTTTTGCAAGCTATAACTTCGCTAGCATTGCGTGTGAAAATCTTTAATTATGCCTCAGTCAGTTGATATACAACGATCTTTTACATCTCCTACGTAAATGTTTTATATAGATACTAAATATGTACATACTAAGAATATTTTTATTTATACAAACAACGTTTGTTAGCAACGATAAAATAACAAATATTTTCAATTTATATTCATATTTATGTGTATTTATACTAACAAGTAATCTATTTTTATTTATCATCGTCATATATATATATATATTATTTATACTATTGTTGCTAATCTAATTGGTAATATGCATCGTATTTAAAAATGTAATGAATGTAAATTTTATAGAGCTTTTGAAGTGTTGTTAATATATTTATCGTTCAGAGACCTTTATATAATTTTTTATCGACTGAGCTTACAGGTTTTAAGAAAATATTTGTATTGAATTGTCTTTTTTAAATATAATAAATATAATTTTATACATATATGTGCTAATTTTCATTCGGTTTAAGGTTTTTATCTAACACATGCCATAAATAACCATGATTTTTACTTATAATTTTAATTAATTAACCAAATATGTCAAAATTAAACTAACATTACAATTACATTAAACTAAATTTGATGCTAGAATAATCTATAGTATATATAACTTTCTTCTGAAAGATCTTTATAAGCATTTTGAAATCATTGCAAAAACCGACTTTACCTGTATAATTATGCAAGAATACTGCTGTGTAAAAATATGAGTAAGACTTTATTTATAACTTTTGAAATAGTTTTTCTTCTTCTAAATCTAATATATCCCCTTCAAAATAAATCCCCTCGGATGCAATGCAACTATGTCAACGGTTTTTCTAATTTTCAAAACATTTTTTATACTCGTATTCCGGAGTGGTAATCAGTTCATTCCTCGATTCGGCTTTTATTTCTTCATTCGAATCAAAATCGTGTCCCCCAAGTGGCAGAAATTTTTTTTAAATTCCCCATTTGAAATTCCAACAATATCAGCAAACGCTCTAGCAGTCAATCAACGATTTTGCAAAACTAATTCTTTGATTTTGTCGACGTGTAGCCCATCAGTAAGATGTTCTTGGTCGTCTTTGATGTGGTTTGTCTTCAACGAGTTCTCGACCTTCGTTGAACAATTTGTGCTAATCAAAAATACTTGCTCTTGACACCAACTTCGACGATCGACGAAACCTGGCAGATATATCGAAAAACGAACTGTGCCATCCTTTGCATAGCAAAAAAAAGAATACCCGTGTTCTTTCTTTTGTCGATTACAATTGTTTATAACAAATTATTTAAACAAATAACCCAAAATGAGTCCCTGATGAGGAGCCGTAGCGAGCTCGAAACGTTGGACAAGTCTTCAATTAGGTAAGGGTGTTGGGGATAGTCAGACTGCGCTTTACTAATAAAGAATTTTTTCAGCTAATATTTTATTTTCAGATTAGTCTACGGGAGTGAATGTAAAAAAAGACAGTCTGACTGTCATTATAATTTTAAATTAATTTTTAATTTAATTTTTATTTTTAATTTTTATTTTATTTTTATTTATTTTTATTTTATTTTTATTTATTTTTATTTTTATTTTATTTTATTTTTAGATTGAATTAATTGGACTGTAAGACCAATAAAAAAATATTTATTAATTTAAATAACCCAAAATGTTGTAATTTTGCAAAACTGAATGCGAATATCGATTCTACAAGCAAGAACTCGATAAAAACCTATGCAACATTTTTTTGTCAAAGTTGAATTTGTTAGTGTAAAATAAAGATAAACAATCGTACTTTGGGAAGAGGGCATTGGATGAACTCTCGGAGCTTAAAAATTAGTATATTGTGATAGAAGGGAGGAGGATGAACGCATGAACGCAGAGGATGAACTCTCGAAGCTTAAAAATTAGTATACTGTGATACAAGGGAGCGAAATAAGTGTTCTCTGACAATGTAGGAAGGATTAAAGGATTCTACTTTCTTACTTCTAGAATTTATTATCTGCAACAATATTTTTTAAAACTCACACCAATACAAAATACGGAAAATATATATATTTATATCACATTTTCTTGTAAATTAGTAGAAATGTTATTTTTCAATACAAGTCCCCTTTTAGAAAGATAAACTTCTACCAATGTTCTGGCCATTTTTTTAAACCCTCTAAAAAAAAGTATTTTTTGAACTTTCCAAATTAAGCCTGTCTCAGCGATGACTTCCTCGTTTCAGCAAATTTTTTTCCCGCCAGCCATTTCTTCATGTTAGGGAAGAAGAATTCGTAGGGAGCCAGATCGGGCGAATACGGGGGGTACGGTAGCAATTGATAACGCAATTAATGCAGATTGATCGCGACAACACCAGATAAATGTGCCGGTGCATCTTCGTGATAAAACAGCACCTTTTTTCACCAAATGTGGCTGGTCCAATGACTCACAGTAGTATTGTCCAGTGATCGTTTTTCCTTTTTCTAAAAAGTCCATCAGAATGATGTCCTTCGCATTTCAAAAAATCGTCTCCATGACCTTTCCGGCCGATAGGGCCGTCTTCACCTTCTTTGGAACAGATTCACCGCGAGAAATCCATTGCTTTGATTGTTGCTTAGTTTTGGGTGTATAATAACGAATGTAGGTTTGGTCAACTCGATGCAAAAAGTCCTTCGGATCTCGCTTAATTGTTTCCAACACTGCGTCGAAATTAATAGCCGCTTCCGCTTGTTGTCTACCATAAGCGATAGCGGCATCCATCGGGCCGACAGTTTTTTCATAACCAACTTATCATCTAAAATAACTCCAGCTTCCCTAAGGAACATCCTCTGTCTTCAAACACGGGTATTTATTGATCGTCTCTCGTGTATATATATATATATATATATATATATATATATATATATAATTTTTTAATTCACGTATATATAATTCTGTTGAGTAAAAGTGTAGAGGTAGCCTACATGCCAGTCTATAACAGAGGGCAGCTTGGCAGTTAATTAACCCGTGAGCGACCACATAGGCCAGTTAATATATAAGCCCTTGACCTGGTCCAGATGACCGCGTCTAAGGCAGGGGTTGCCGACAACGCCTTACTGGAGAGTCCAGTCGGTATCACCCATGTGATACACCCTATAAAAGTCAAGAAATATTTATAATTTTTCAATCACTGATTATGTGTGTTATAATAAATACATATATATTTTTTGTATTTAAATAAAACTATTTGTTGGATTAAAATAAATGCACTTTTACTAAAATATCTGAATTTACAAATTGTTTTTCAGAGTCGTAGTAGAATTTAAATTATATTCTTTATGAATTGCATGATAATTTATTATATAAAAACGTAATAAATGTTATTATATAATTAATTTACAGAAAGTGGATTATTTTATATGAACTTAAAAATTTTTTTAAGAAACTAATTTTGAAAACTAAAACTTTTTACAAAAATTTAATTTTATACAATCTTTAGTACAGGATTTTTTTTTGTTAAGCATTATTTTATTAGTGACAAGGAAATCAATTTCCTTTTTGAATTTGCATAAATGAGATTGTACTGTATAATATATTAGTCACCTACTTCACTACGTTGAAAAATTTTTTATTTATGTTTTATGGTGTGCTTACTACAAATATTATGGTGAACATTAGAGGAAATTCCATTTTTTACGTGAAAACCATAAGAGCTTCTTAAAAAGTTCGTTTTTCTAAATTATCTTGTAAAATACTAAAAATTTCAAAAAGGATTCTTAACAAAAGTTTTAGATCGCATCAAAATACATATTTCTTATTCTATGAATTTTCTTTACTAATAGTAGTTTACTAAAAATATATTCAATCCCACAGAGGATTTAGAATAGCCAATAGTAATATTACGGTTAAGCTCATATTTATAACAAAAGAACGTATATACAGAATAGACTAAAAAAATATGTATTTCAATGAGATGTTGAACTTTTATTTGAGATATTTGTTGAAATTTTTTATATGTTACGAGATATGAAAAAGGATTTTCCCGCACTCGGGCCCAAAATACGAATCTCTGTAGCTGTCTAGAGGGAGCAAAATATTACTTTTCCTCCCTAGGGAGAAAAAATGTTTATGACCGCTTCCTGACCAATCAGAAAGCAGAACTTTACATTTCCTTTCAAGGGCGGACAAGTAAATGAACGAAAACGTGTAGTCGGGTAGGATTCTCAGTTTTCCGTGTGTACGTAACATCTGGCATTTACGATGTTTAGAGTTATATGGGCCATTCAACCGTGTCCTCGACTTTTTTTGCACTTTCAGATAGGTACTCGAGATTTTAAAATAAAATAAAATTTATATTTTATGTGAAATTTATTATAAAAATTCTTATAATTATTTTTAAGTATTAAAAATTATCTATATATTTTTTAAAATTAGTTTTAATTTTAAATTCTATTTATTATGTTATTAAATTTTTTAATATATTTATTTAAGAGCAGATTATTAACAAACTTATAATCTTCAATTTATTAGTCTTATTTATTTTTTGAAAAAAGGGGGTCTCCGCCCCTAACCCTTACCTCCCGATCATACATTTGTAATATACATTATCAATTTTCAAATAAGAGGAAATAATTGAATTTAATGTTATGAAATTCATATAAATTGCAGGAATAACCTTAAGAGAAAACCGATGAAAATGAACGTGAGAAATTTAGAGAACTGAGTTTATACTAACCTGATGAGAATGGGTGTTCGGGTTTCCATAAAAACAGATAGTTTAGTTATAAATATAAAACAGTTTATTTAATTACGTAAAGAAACTAAGGCATAAAAAACCTCCACTCAGTTAGTGGAGGAAAAAGACGCAAGTATTAATTTACACGGTAATCAATAACAATTGATCTAGAGTACAAATCGCTATATAACAAGAGTGATAATATCTAATTTTACTGACCTAATTGTACAAAGTTACATCAAACAAATTAGTCCGTGGCTAGCCTTAATTACGAACGCTCTTACCAATACGTACATGCAAATGTATGGAGTACTCCTTAACGCCAATTCGAGCGTAGCGAGTCCAAGCACTCGCGTAACTCCTGAGGTTGGATTGGGGCAAGAAGTGCTCCACAAAATCCTCCTGCTCTGCGTTGCGGCCTCAACATCTCGGGCACGGCTTGACTCCTTACCGCAACGGCAGCCACCGGGCACAAACGCCGCTGGGAACACTTCTTGGAGATCCGTGTTATTTGGATTCTCCACAAGAGCAAGATCCCTTTTCCCGCTGATGCGCCAATTTTAACACAACACACACATATAAACATTTACAAACAGATGCGAATTACAATAAAGGCGCGATACTAAGGCAAACTAAGGCAAAATTTCATAAGTAATATACATATATATGTGAGTAGCTAAGGATTTGGATGAGGAATCGTGATAAGTTTAAATAATTTACGGCAATATGCTGTACTAAAATCAATTTAAATTTATTGTAAATCTATGGAAAAAGACAGTAAAAAATTTCACTTGCATGTGGAGAAAAAGCCTGATGCTTTAACAAACAATAACTGCTAAAATAGACTGATTCTAATAAACTGTATTAATTATAATTTAATATTAAGTAATATAATATAATTTAATATTAAGTAAGATAATATAATTTAAAATAAACTTATAAAAAACAACTTCAAACTATTTAACTATACCACACGCAGAGAGCTCTCTTAACAATAATAAACTAAGTCGTACCGATCGACGTCCTCAGTGATGCAATGGGGAGGCCCCCAGTACCAGGCATTACCCTTAGTGTGGTCTTCTGGCACTACGTGACAGCACGTTTCGTTCACAAGAGTATAAGAAAACGTGCTGCCGACGGTGAACTGCAACGAGCCCTGGCCCACAAGTCGCGAGAAGAACGGTCAGGCAGTGCATATACCCGACGAAATGGCCGAAATAATCCATTTGTAACACGACCCCACCATGCAGCACGCAATACATATATTAACAATTTAATACAATCAATTCTATAAATTTAATATAACTTGTAATATTAATAATAATGACAGATACATGATGCCGAGATGAGGTCAATCGTTCACAAAGACTAACGGAGATCTGATCTCCGTCGCGCTACGCTTACTCGCTTGAACTTTTCGGCGTCGCCGCGGCATCACGCTGCTCGCGCTGCGCTCTCATATTTCCAAGCCTAAACATTGATCAACTAAGACGAAAATATATAGAAGTAAAGCTATATTACTACATGCGTGAACTTCTGAAGTTGTCCAACGTTTTGAGCTCAGTACGGCTCCTCATCAGGGACTAGACTAAACTTTATATTAATATTCTAATTTATATATACCTCCATCTATACTAAACTAAATATTTAGTAATTTGAATATACAATCCCTCTTCTATATAAAATGTTCAAAACCAATCAATTTAATAAAGAATTTAAAATGTTATCTAATTTACTTAGCTCTAATATTAAATTCACATTATTTCAATTCTTTGAAATGTGAATTCTTCAAGACTCTCCCTTTTGTAATTATTATTAATACAATGTTCTAAAATATCCACATTCACAAAATCAAAAGAATGTAAAAACTTCAAACAATGTTTTTTTTAACCAGAAGTAATATGTGAACTACGTAAACTATATTTATGTTCATAAATTCTCTTTTTTAAATATCTACTTGTTTGTCCAATGTAGCATTCATTACAATTCATACAATTAATTTTGTAAACAACTACAGTTTTTAAACATACGAGGGTGGATTGATAAATTTCCGGCCTGACCAAGAAAAACAACGTTTTTAAGAATTTTTTTTTATTGCTCAACATAATCTTCTCCAAGGCTGATACATATCTCACAGCGGTGTTCTAGTCTAGTAATACCATCTCTATAGACTGATTCGTGAAGCTCCTCAAAATACCCATTTACAGCTTTGATTGTCTGCAAATCTCTTACCGCCAAGCCATTTTTTGGGTTAGGAAACAGATAATAGTCACTCGGGGCTAGATCTGAAGAGTAGGGAGGGTGCGGCATCAATTCAAACTTGAGATCATTGATTTTATCCATCGCAACGATTGACATATGCGCTGGTGCGTTATAGTGTTGAAACAAGATTTTTTTCTTCGCCACATGAGGTCGCTTAATTTTCATTTCGTGGCCCGAACGTTGCAATAAGTCTGCGTAGTATTGACCAGTGATAGTTTTACCCTTTTCAAGGTAATCAATGTATATAATACCTCTTGCATCCCAAAAAACAGTAGCCATAACCTTGTTAGCCGAAAAAATTGTTTTTGCCTTTTTTGGAGTTGGTTCCCCTGGTCCAATGCACTGTTTAGGCTGTTGTTTGGTTTCAGGAGTGTAGTGGTGGACCCAAGTTTCGTCAACGGTTACGAATCGACGCAAAAATTCACTTAGATTACGCTTGTACAACGCCAAATTGGCGGTAGAAATGCTCTTTCGAATGAATTTTTGGTCGACTGTTTGCAAACGTGGCACCCATCTTGCACAGAGCTTTTCCATATACAAATGTTGGTGCAAAATATTTTGTACACGTTCATATGACATCTTACAGGTCTCAGCTATCTCAGGAACTTTTAATCTGCGGTCTTTCAGCACTATTTGATGGATTTTTTCGATCATATTTGGAGTTGTGACCTCAATGGGGCGTCCTGAGTGAGGCTCATCAGAGGTGCTCACAGGACCCATTTTAAACTCGGAAACCAACTGCTTAACAGTTGAATATGTTGACCCCAGTGTTGAGTTCATTTTTTCTTTAATTTCCTTCGGCGTTAACCCCTTCAAATAAAAGTATTTGATGACAGCACGATTTTCCAGCTTTTCCATTTTTACGAAAAACACAGAGGCGTCTTGTTCAGCGTGCTCTCAAACCTAAATTAACATGACGATCGGACTGAAACTATAGCTACAAGCTATGTAAGGATGGTACTATAGAACGCCACCTCAAGGTAGGCATAGTGGCGCCATCTCTTGCCAGGCCGGAAAATTATCAATCCACCCTCGTAGATCATCCTTATCCTTGCAATTATTAAATAACTTACTTAAATTATTACTATTTTTAAAGAAAATTTGAATGTTATATTTCGGAAAACTTCTTGTAATTCTTTCTGACAATTCACTAACATATGGTAAAACAATAATTTTGCCCTATTAAAATCAACTTTTATATTGTCTATCTTCGGTATTGTAAATGTTAAACAATCTCTCTGCAATTAATTTATTAATAAATTCAATTGGATATCCATTATAAATGAAAGTTTCCCCTACTATCTGCAGATTATTCTGTCTGATATCAAATTATACTCCTGAAAATTAGGTATGTAGGTAGCAGAGATAATAAGGGCCTAGTATCTCTGTAGGTACGTAGATAGGTAGGTAGGTAGATAGATAGGTAGGTAAGTAGAGAGAGAGAGAGAGAGAGAGAGAGAGAGAGAGAGAGAGAGAGAGAGAGAGAGAGAGAGAGGCGTGAGTGAGTGGAGGTTGAGAGTGCAAATGAGAGCAAGAGAGACCGTACAAGAGTGCAAAGGCGTAGGGGTACCGATCAAGTACGTCACTTACGTTACATTCCCTTTTCCGTTAGCTCTCAGGTAGCTGACCCGAAAATTGTTCAGTTTGATCCCTATCCCAGTCGAGCGGAGTGGGATGCACTGTAAAAAGTATTAACTTCAAAAAGGGTCGAACCCCCGGTCGAGTGGCGCATATAAGTCTAAACATCGTAAATACCAGATGTCACGTAGGCACAGAAAACTGAGAATCCTACCCGACTACACGGTTTCGTTCATTTACTTGTCCGCCCTTGAGAGGAAAAATAAAATTCTGCTTTCTGATTGATCGGGAAAAGGTCATAAACACTTTTCCTCTCTATGGATAAAAATTAGTATTTTTCTCTCTTTAGCAGCTGCTGAAAATCGTATTTTGCGCCTCGAATGCGGGGAAAAAATTTTCCTATTCTAAAGATTTAACGCATGTCGAAAGAGAAGAAAAGATAGCCTCTTGGGCCGTCTATATGGATAAAACTTGCCTCTTAGCTCACTCTCTTTTCGATCTCAAATCTTTAGGGGAGTTTAGCAACCGCGTAGAAGCAAAGAGCAAAGACAAAGTGATCTCATAATGTAATCCCTATGCGAAGTATGGGCAGTTGGACACACAACTATGTAATATCTGCGTGGGAATGTTCATTTTGCAGAAAATTCATGTACCTGGACTTGTTACAAAGAGTACGAAGAAGGAAATGTGCAAACTGTTATGGTATTTATTAGGCCTCCTATCAAAGATGTTCGAATGCTCTACCCACATACATTCCCAAAGCCCCGCCGTTCACGAAACCTCTGAAAGTCTAAATCGGCACACGATTTACGAGCTTAACCTCACAACACAAAGCACATAAAATATTTTAGGTAAGTATACGAGGTCAGGCAATTAAGTAATGCGACCGATTTTATTTCTCGGCCTTTGGTAACACTGCGAACCAGTAACTCCGATATCGTAATAATAGATCCCTACTCTATCTATTGAGACCTTAACGATCCTTGTACGACCATTTCTTCGCCAGCTGTTTAGTGTTTTGTGACAACGCGCGAGTAGTGCAGGTTGCGAAAATGGAACCTAGAAATTTAAAATAACGGTGCGCGATAAAATTTTGTACGAAACTCGGCAAAACGACGACAAAAACTTATGAAAAAGTGCTTAAAGTGTATGGTAGTGATGCCCTGAGTCGTTGTCAGATGCTTTGGTGGCATGCCGAAAAGGCCGTGAGAGCGTCAAAGACGAGGCGTGGAGTGGAAGGACAATTCAAGTGCGAACCGACGCGAATGCGCAGCGCGTTCGTGCGCTTGTTCGTCAAGACCAGCGAGTAACCATTTGAATGTAGGCTAACGAGTTGAATATTAATCGGGAAACAGTTAGAAAGATTTTAACCGAAGATTTCGCTATGAAAAAGCTTTGCGCAAAAATGGTACCGAAGAACCTTTTAGATGAGCAAAAAGTCCACCGAATGAACATCGCTAAAAATTGTTTCGAGCAGGTTGAAAGTGATCCTACTCTTCTCGATGGAGTTATTACTGGTGATGAAAGTTGGTTCTTTCAATAGGACCCCAAAACTAAATGACAAAGCCAACAGTGGTCGTCCCCTGGAGCGCCAAGGTCAAAGAAGGCAAGAATAAATAAGTCTAAAGTGAAAATCATGTTTATTTGCTTCTTCGACAGCAAAGGGGTGGTTCACAAAGAGTTTGTACCACCTGGACCAACCGTAAATCAAGTATTCTACCGCAACGTACTCTAATAATTATGAAAAAGGGTGCTCAGAGTGCGTCCAGAGATCGCGAAGACTTGGGTCCTGCATCACGACAATGCTCCCTGCCACAGTGCGTTCAGTGCCTCTCAGTTTTTGACGTCTAAAGGCATTACAACATTACCATAACCGTCCTATTCACCGAACATGTCACCCTGGGACTTTTTCCTATTCCTCCATTAGAAAAAATTCGTCAAAGGTCGACATTTTGACTCCGTTGAAGACATTTAAAAATCTGTGATGAGGGTACTCGGAGAGGTCCCGCAAGAAGTGTTTCAGAATTCTTACGATAACTGGAAAATTCGCTGGAATAAGTATATAGATGCGGAAGGGAATTACCTTGAAGGGGATCGCAGCAATGTACCTTAATTTTCAAATATACTCAATTTTTTTATTTTGTCGCATTACTTAATTGCCTGACCTCGTACCATTACATTTGTATTCTAATACAGTAAAAAGCTGTACCTCAACCCACCATCCGTAATACTATATCTACTGCAAAAACCTAGGCAACGACCGATCTAAACATGCAAACAATCCTTACACAACTAATAACTGAAATCCATTTTATAATTGCCCTGCTTCGAAATTTAGAATTTATGGAGCACTCAACACATTGACTTAGCAGTAAAGTTAATGATAGAGAAAATAAACAACGCCATCAAAAGAGCATTCCAAATATGTTTAGTACTCAAACGTGGTACAACCCCCTCCCCGATATAACTAAATTTATTAAGGACAAAGAAACTAGGCTAGCAAGAAATGGCAAAAGAAGCATCTGCCCTCGTTCTACGCATAGCTATATGATTTACAACATATGCTTCGATACATACTTCGGAAATTCACAGTTTATTCTTCAATACATAGAAACGAGCGCTTCCGTAAAAGTCTCTGGACAGTCAGATTTTTTCATAACAGAATGAATTTACTTCCACCGCTCAAATACAAGAAATAAAATTTCTTTTCTCTTACCAAAAAGTACAAGAAACTGTGACCGAACAGTATTCTGATATAATCACTCTAGAAATTCGAAAAGTTTCACAATTTTATTAAGTCGAATAAAGACAGCTGCTTCCTAGAGAAATAATTGCTGACATTAAAACAGGAAAACTCTTGGCTCGACGGCATTCGTATCAATATATTAAAAACACCCTGAAAAGTATATGTCTTGTCTAACTAGTATAATAATTGTGATACATCAACAATATTTTCCATCAACTGGAAATTTACGATAGAGGCATGCCTCCCAAAAAGTGGATAAACCGCTTTGCTCTCTATCCAGCTATCACTTGATTAGTTTCCTCAACTCTCTCAGCGAAATTGCTGAGAATGTGATTCGACGCAGTCTTAATATTTACCGATAAAAATAGTATAATCCCGAACTTTCAGTATGGATTTCGTAAGGATAACAAGAACTTGCAGAGTCTGGTACAAAGGCCTGCTTTACAGACTAAAAACTTACAATGCGTCTTTCGATTTCATAGGGATAATTAAATTGTTTCTTTTTAAGTGATATATTCATGTTTGAGTAGAGTCTTCCTTTTTGTTCCCTAAACCCATGAACGCTGGAGCTCAAGGTCTCTTCAATTGTTTGTATATATATATATATATATATATATATATATATATATATATATATATATATATATATATATATATAAATGATATTGTTGTCGTTGAGTCAAGGAAACAGATCCAATTTGTCTCTATAAAAATTAATCAAAATGGAGACTTTACATAAATGACACCAAATTGAAAATAATTTTTTTCTTTCCGGTAAAGAATATCTCGCATATTTGTGCTTAATTCACACCGCATTCCACGAAAGAAAACTTTTAAATACCTAGGAGTCATCTTCGACAATAAGCTGTCTTGGTGTAGCCACATAAAAATTACTAAAGACAAAATTTAAGCGCTCAGAGTTGCTCCTATACCATTCTTCGATAACAAGAAAATCTCTCCCCATGCCAAATTCCGAACGTATAAAGCCTGTACCCATGCCATATCCACCTATGCCACTCTTCTTGAAGGAACAGTCAATTCCATGCAACTTAACTCACGTACGTACGTGAAGCCCTCATTATCAGTCTTCAATTCGTTCCTCAACGAGGTTCCTGAAAGGAATTCCATCCTCCTAATGCATATTTCTCTTTTACTCTTAAATAGAAATTAAAATTACAGCTCATTATACGGACGGAATGGAAAAAAATTCATTACGATGTGAGTGAAATCATAGTTAAATGAAAAAATTTACTAAAAATCAACGTGTATTTTTTTATTTAAAAATCATGAAAGAACTTAAATGCGCCATTTCAGTATAATATTATATATGTTGTAATTTTATTTATTAGGTGTATTTGTATTTTGTCATATAACATTCCTTTTATTCTTTCTCAATAGATTCGAACAATGTATAAATACACAATATAAAAGGGTACAGAAAATGAATAAGTATTAGACACGAATTGATTGCGTATCCCTTATATGTTATGTTATTTCGCATTGGAATATCTTTAAATTTTATTTATGCAGCCCATACTATATTATAAAGCAATAGATAAAATCAAAATCGTGCTCCGAAATAATATCCCGCAGTCATGAAACGGTCTTTCAAATTAGTCGCCTTTGAAGAACTTCAGTTAGAAGAGCATTTTTATTTTGTTTCTAAAATAAATATAGGAGCTTCTCACAAAATTTCATCTGCCCTACAAATCGTCTTATTTGTAATTCTCGGTACGTATTGAGGTGAAGATATTTTGCTGCAATTTTCATATATAATAATATATATAAGCAAATTTCACGTGATCTGTAATTAGTCCAAGAGGCCATAGAGTTCTGTGGCTTTTTCAATTTACACGGATCCACCAAGGTTTTCTATACGTATTTTGACTTCTTAAACACGAATTTCAAGGGCAGCTGTATAACAAGATTATGCCATAAAATGAAATTTTAATGTCCTAGATTGTTCAATTTTTCTCTAAAAATCAGATAAATTTTGTAAAATCTAAAAGTATCAAGTGCCAAGATATTTCAAATTTAGTCATCATAAACTTTCAAATTACACTTTGTACTCACTTTTTCGCTTATAAGTCTTGTTCAACTTGAAACTTTTCAGTTTACAAGGTCTCATTTTAAAGCTTGAGAATTTTCTTAGTGATGTATGTATTAATATTTATTTAAGATGTCGAAAAAAAGTTATACCATTTGAAATAATCTAAAAATAACAGCAACTTTTTATTTGTTTATAAGATAATTTGACCGGTTTGTCTCCTTTTGAATTTGTAAAGATTTATACAGAATGATTCCTCAATTTATAATGAATTATTTCATATATAATAAAAGACAATTATTACTGTTTGGTTTAGAAAAAATGTTGAAAGAAGAAAGAAATTATATGATTGAGTATAAAATTAATTAATTTAATGATGTGTGTGTGTGTGTGTGTGTGTGTGTGTGTGCGCGCGCGCGCGCGTGCGCGTGTGTGTGCGTGTGTGTGTGTGTCAGTTGATTTTCGAAAGCAGGGAAGCAGGAATGATTTAATTTTTATTAATATTTTTATTAATATAACAAAAAAAATTCGAATTGTTTCACAATAATTTTTCTTACAATTTTTTAATTTGTATATATAATAATAAACTTACGTTCACTTATAATATACTTTAGTAAGAATGCTTAGAATACATAATTAGACTATGTGAAAAATATTGTTTTTTGTTATCAATATAAAATTATACATCTACAGCATCTAATTATCTTTGTCTATGTTTGCTTATAAAATATAAAATGTTTTGTTTTGCACATAATTTATGTGTACTATATATAATATTCTTATCCTTGAGAATATTCTTTTTTAATCCATTCTTATATAATTAACTAATTGTTAATATACTATGTATATATTGAAATATTTTTAATACAAATGTATTTAAATATTCTAATACAAATTTTCAGACCAAAAGTAAGTCAATTTATTAAAAAATATTGATGAGTTAATGTTGTTGGGTTCTTCTGCTTAATATTTAATTGTTATAACTTTTTATTCAAACCTATACGAGATTACACTTCAAAAAATAAAATTTAAACCTATGGTACAAAATTTTATAAAATTTAAATAAAATCACATAAAATATATATAAACAGAACCCAGACAAAAGATATCACAGTAAGTCTTATAATTATCAAGTCGAACAAGGGTGAAACTGTGCTTAGAGAAAAAAATTAACAGTATAAACATTATGTGCAAATATGAATTAAATCAATCACAACTCTCGGCAATAAAACTGTGTTTTGCATAGAATAAAGAAATAAAAATGTATAAGATAAAGCAATAATGAATAAAAAAAGAGTGCTTCTTTTAATATAAAAAAGAATTAATTTTCCATGCACATTTAAACATCAGACTTAAAGCATTTGTTATTTTATCTTTTGAGCAAATGCAATTTATGTAAATAACAATATTTTCAATTATATACAGATCAGGCACATAAAACACTCATGTAGAACACGTAAACGATCGTTGCATGTCAATTGGATAATGAGCAATATTCGAAATTTTTAAACGTAAAGCTAGAGACATTATAGCTTGAGAAACACTGTGAAAAATTCGAGGTCTTTTATGTTTTAAGCCCCAGTCGGGTTTTGGACTAGGCAAATCGTCTTCTTTATATTTTATTATATTAGACATGGTTCTTGTTAGTTTTTTATTAATCGAAGAACATAGAGAACTCAGCAAATACTTTGTACGGGAACAATTTTTTACATCCTAAAAAAGAGCAATATCTTAATATTATTTATGCACTGAAATTATTAGGACAGAAAATTAAATATCAATATATTTTTGAAATAAGTGATATAAATTTTTAATTAAATTGATTCCTTTTTAATATTAACAAATTAATTTATAGAATAATTATTTATTTATTTATTACATCTTATACGGACTAGATATTTCTTTTACTAGAACTATCTAGTATACTAAGCTAAGACATACATTAACGAACTTAATTTCCGCTCCCGAAAAATCAGATAATATTTTTTTTGTAAACTGTCTCCAACAAATTCTGTTGATGGATATTGAACTCGAGTCATCAAGCAGCCTTGATTCGGCGAGCAAAGTCCCGCATTTAATGATAGTAGACAAACCGATAACTTTACCGCTTGAGCCAATGATTGGTCTTATAATTACAATTGAACTAGTTTCTAATAGAATGAATAATTAGTTATAATAATATAAAAGTTTAAGCAACAATTAATGAGCCTTCAGCGTTTTCGAGTTAAATCACAGAATCATTTAATAGTTGGAGATTATGTAAATAAAAATTATACACAATTTTGATTTAATGCGACTTTGTCTAAATCTAATGGGATTTGATCATAAAATGTATTAATATTTGACGAATCCAAAAATTGCTGAATAGAAACATATTAGAATTAGAAAAATATAGATTTATCAAATACAATTAAGAGAAAGGTGCAATAAAGTAACGTATGAAAACTGTTTCCCAGATTTAGAACTAAAATTTCTTTTTAGAAGCTGCTTATTCAATTAATATTATATTTCTG
Source organism: Sycobia sp. Sy_11 (assembly GCA_018907035.1). Taxonomy (NCBI): domain Eukaryota; kingdom Metazoa; phylum Arthropoda; class Insecta; order Hymenoptera; family Epichrysomallidae; genus Sycobia; species Sycobia sp. Sy_11. Next base: position 388,413 of record JACCIC010000218.1, on the reverse strand, counting down.
CTTGTATGTAAAATTATTCTATAAAAATCATAAAACAAAACAAGAAGCACTAAATCACTCATATTACATGTACTCTTGTATATTATCAATTCATGTAATACCAAATACTAAAGCCTCCTTAAACTAAATAAAATATTATTGTTCAAGAATTAAATATTATTTAACCAACACTTATGCATCATTTATATCCATGAAATTTTATTAAAAAACCCAGGGTAGGTAAAAAATGAGTATCTGAATTTAACCTGTTGAACTTGTAAAATGTGTTGCTGTTTAACAAATTATAAAAATTTTGTTTCCTATATTACCTCTGCGTACTCTTCATTTTCAATTAGTATCCACATTAATGTTGCTGTATGCAAAAATAAATCCTCACGCTTATCAACTGAAATAGTTAGCAGTCTTGCCAAATCCTCGATAAATTCATTCTGCCAAAATAAAAACAATTTAATCAAGGTGATATTGAAAATCAATACAATTTACTTACCTTCAGGACATAGACAGTAGTTAATTCAAATTTGGCCAAAGATAATAAAATACTTATATTTTTCAAGCAAACGTCCAGCCAGGGTAAAGATCTGTTTGCTCGTGTTAATATTTCATACAATTTGGATACTAAATTTAACTGACATACGTTTATACAAGCTTTTGGTGATAAACGAGTTATAACATCTGCAAAGAAAAGTTGATTATCAACTATAAGATAATGATATAAAATTTTTATTCAATAAAAAACAGGCAGTTAAAATAATTATATTTGTGTAGGAGAATTGTTTATCATATGATGTAATGTTTTATTGTAAATATAATAAAAACATACATTTATAGGATTTAAAAAATAATTTACCTAAAGAAGATAAACAGATCGAAAGTTGTCCAATGTTAGAGGCATATTTGAATATTTCGATATTTTCTTGCAATCGAAAAGCAAGTGTTGCTGATGGAACAGCAGCTTCTTCTGCTTTTTTCGCTCGCTCTCGTAGATTCGACAATTTTTTACTCGCATTTTGACGAACTCTAAATCCTCTCCAAATCGCCTGAATTTTAGTAGCAGCATTATACTTTCTTCTAAATTCCGCAAACATAGCTTCATCAATTCGTCGCTTTTCAGAGATTTCGATCCACCATTTTTCTATGACAATAACAGCTGCTTTTCGTCTTCTTTCTAAGATCTCGAGTTGTCGAATATATAAAATTTTTCTCCACCATTTCTGTATCATAATAATTGACAAAATCATAGCCGAGTATATTTTCCTAACTTGCTCTGCTTCTCTCTTTGCTCGATATCGTCTTTGAAGTGCAATAATAGTTATTCGTTGTTGTTGATACTGTAGCTTACACTCCTTCATTCGTAATATTGATCTCCAAAATTGTTGAATTTTTATTGCCGCATCCCGTTGTCTTTTAAATTGTTTAATATGTAATTTCAGTTTCACTAATCTTTGCAGTTTCATTACTGTCATTCTCATTTTGAGGAATTCCATTCTCTTTTGTCTTCCAAATAAAATATGTTTTCTCCAATTTTCAATAAACAATACTGCTATTTTCTTTTGATCATATTCTCTCATGGCTAATACTCTTTTCCAATGCTTTTGTATTGTGATAGCCGAGTTTCGTAATTTATGATATTTTTCCATTTGCTGATGAGTTTTCCATTGACGCTGTATTTTTACAGTACATTCTTTTAAATGTAGAAATTTGGCACGGATATTCCTTCCCATAATTACATGTTTTCTCCATCTTTGTATAATCAATGCTGCGCATTGTTTTTCTTTGTAGTCTCTTTGTGCTTTGTACGATCTCCAATATTTTTGAATTACTACAGCCGATTCTCGTCTTCTGAAAAACTCGATGCGATTTGATTTGACTGTAAGGTTTGCTCGCCACTTCCTTTGAATAAAAATTATGCAATTTTTTTGCTGTACATAAATCTCTCTATCTTGTTTTCCTTTTTTAAATGCTCTCCACCTCGTTTGCAAAACTATAGCAGCGCCAATTTTTGTAACCAGTTCTTTGTAACGCCGTTTTTCTTTCACCATCCTCCACCAAGCCTGAATTTTTATAGCAGCATTTCTTTCTGTTACGAATTCTTGTCGTATTTTTTTCATGATAATTTGTGCTCTCCAACGACGCTGAAGATTAATAATTAATGTTTTAGTTTTAAAATACTGTGCCTTTACAGTTCTTCCCTTCTTCAATGCAATCCACTTTATTTCAATAGTTCTTACCGCTGACTTCATTTTTAAATAATCATAGCGCACTGCACGTGATAGAATGAGATTTTTATACCACATTTCGATCTTTAAAACAGACATTTTCTTAGATTTATAAGCTCTTCTACATAATTGCATTTTTAAATTTTTTTGTATAATCAACGCAGATCGTTTGAGTATCAAAAACCTACATCGTTCATTTTGAGTTAATAAAACGCTTCTCCACCATGTTTGTATTTGAATGCAACATGATCGATATTCATGGTAGTGCTTCATTGCAACTACAGATCTCCACCATGATTGTAATTTAAGAATTGAGTGCTTTTTATGCATTAACAGTAATATATCATTTTTAGTAGCTCTATAGTTTCTCCATGTTTTTTGAATAATCTTGGCACTATGTTTCTTTTGTAGAAATAGTGTCTTCTCTTCTGGCATGAAAGTTTTAAAAATCCAAGCTCTCTCAATACATCTTACAGAGTACTTTAGCTTTATAAAGTAATTCCGGTCTTTATTTACGAGACGACAACTCCTCCACCATTTCTGAATTACAACTACAGATGTGAGTTTCTGCACATAAGACCTTTGTTCTATTTTCATTAATGCTTTTGCACGCCATTTAGTTTGAATTAAAAGAATAGCAGCTCGTGTTTTTTGATAATCTTTAAGAACTTGTTTGGCTAAACACCACGCTCTCCAGAAAGATTGGATTTTAATTGTATTTGTTTTCAATTTCATAAACTGTATTCTTTCAGATTTCATAAGCTGATTGGCTCGCCATCGTTGTTGTATCATTACTATACACTGTTTCTTGTTTTTTAATGCTTTTATGTATGGTTTGGTCAGTAGAATTTCTTTCCACCATTTTTGAATTTTAAAAGCTGACATTCTCATATGTAGATATTTTCTTTGTTGTTCTTTAGCTTCTCGTCGTTGTTTCCAGTATAACTGGATTTTCTGAGCAGCATTATTTTCCCTTTGTAAACGTTCAGCTTGAAGTCTTTGCAGTACCTGTAATTTACGTCTAGCCAAATAGCATCTCCAATTCGATTGAATGATACGTGCAGCATTATTTTTTCTATCTCTTAAAATGTTTTTAATATAAATGTACCATAGTTTTGATCGCCACCATCGCTGTAAAATTTTTGCAGCAGTATTGAATCTTGGAGCTTGGAATTTGTATATGATTTGCCAAAGCAGAGATAAGGTTTTTTCTTTATGACCATCTGCAATAGCCTTTGCATCTATATCACCCTTTATTATATAGCCTGCTTCATTTAGTGCGGCTAATGCTATACTAACATTATGAACCTTTTGTAAGCGAGAAATAGCGGGTGCTCTGCATCGACAGGTTAAACATCGTTTACCAGTGACTAGTTCCATAACTCTGCAAAGCCTTACTCCATCTCTCAAATCTGTGCATAGATTTATCACAGCATAATCGTACTCATCCAAGTACGTTTGCTTATGTGATACAATATAATGATAATTTCGCAATACTTTCGTAATATCGCCTATGCCACTTAAAAGTTCACGGGAGAAAGTAATTAAAATCGACCTACTATCTTTCATTAAAGCTGTCTTACGAAACAAGCATGGATCGTGTCCTATTAGTTGATTTCTCTTAGCATAGTCCAAAAAATATACAAGAAATAGAAATTTTTTGAGCATAAACTTGTTCATAACAGCTTGAAAAGATTTAAGTCTTATATTGGGATGTGCATGAGAAGAATGTGTTTGTACGATAAATGGATCAGAAAAAAATCTATTCAGAAGAAATCTTGAAAGGCCAACTATATCGCTATTTGATTGAAGTGGTATCGTTTCTCCATAAATAGTTTCCAAGCCTATTCTTAACCAAAGAGGATTATAACTGATAAACAATTCGAGAATAATTTTTTGCAAACCTATTTCGGATAATAAACTTAATTATTCATTTTATTCATTTTAATATATGTAAATAAAAGTCCTATATATTAAGTAACGTTTTGTTTTACCTATGTCACGATGTAAATCTCTATCTGACCTTATTATTAATACTTCTTTTTCAACTCCAACTGTAGTTTGAGAGAGAGCAGTTATTACTTCTGGTTTACGGTACATAGCGCAAGCAGCTTTTCGTAAAGTATTTAATCTTGTGTTAGTATGATATCTAGCGGATATTGATTCTTTAGTTTCAGCTAGTGTTATATCTTCTTTCGTACGACAGGACTGCCATATTTTCCCTATGTCAATGACAGCTGATTCGATATCAGTTAAATGCTCTGGTGGTGTCAAAAGAGCATTCAACCATTTTTTGAATTCCATTTCCTGTTTAGATATCCATTTATCATCATAGTAAAGAGTGCTATAAATGAAAGAATAAATATTTTTATTATATAAAAACAACAAGAACAATAATAAGAACAACAACAAGAATAATAATGAAAGAAGTGATGAATTATTTATGAATATTTCAAAACAAATTTCAATGAAATGATTATTACATATGCAAGTAGATTTAAAAAATAAATGTAATAAACTGTGAATTAAATTTTTTTTAAATTATGCATGAATATATAATAATTATCTGATACTGATATTTTATAATTTCACCTTAATATCGATATTTCTTATACTATAATGTAAAATAATAAGTTTACTTCATTACCTAGCAAGAAAAGGATCTAGTGTCATAGTAGCAGCAAATGGATCAGGATTACACAACATTGATAAAAAGTCATTTGGATCATGAAGCTTAACACTAACTTCTTTTATCTGCTTCTGATTAGATTTAAATATATTTTCAGTTTTTCTTTTAGCTAAACTTGCTAGAGAAAGTTTAGAAATTCTGACGTTTGGAATTTCCACACTTTTGTGATCTGATAAAAAAATTATATTAAAATTATAAATTTAATAAAATATAATTCATAACTTACTTTTCACAGAATTATTTAGTTGCACTGTTTTCTTCAATTTTGATATATTGGTAATAGTTTTATCCTTTATTATTTTATTACTTTTTGTAGGTGATATTTTTCTGATTGGAGGTTTATTGAATGATTGTTTTTTGGGTGGAGAAATTTCGATACAAAACCGTTCTGATTTTTTTGATTGTTTTAGAGAATTTTCATTTTTTTTGTTTTCGTTTGTATCACAAGTATTTTCTTCAGTTATATTATCCAAAGTAGAATACATAATACTTTTAGAAATTGGTGAAAAGGAAGCATTTTTGGATTTTACCCATAAATCAGCCTCTACACAATCTTTAACACTACAAGAATCAATTTGACTTTTTGAAAACTGATTACTTGGTCGAACAAAATCATTTGTTATATTAATATAACGATTGTTTGGCAATGGTGTTGAGAAGCATGAATTAAAATTATTTTGACCAAATGTATTAACTAGACATATTGGCTTTATTTCAGAATTGGTCTTATCGGCTGTTGTAGATAGAGTTAATTCATAAGTATTGTTTTTTAGAGAATCATTTGTAGAATCGATATCAAATGTTTCATTCTTACTAAGTATACTCTTATCTGACTCATTACTAAAGGATTCATTTAGGCTGCATTTCTTACTTGTTGAATAGTAACTTGGCGTGAATATTAATTCATCATTATTTTGTGGAAATGAACTTTTTAAAGGAGTAAATTTAATATTATTCATTAAGAATGAAATGTCGGATTGAGGTTTTGTACTTTTTTCTTCGTTTATCTTAGGAGATAAAGAATCGTCAAATTCGTTTTCTAAATCATCATTATTTATAGTTTCTAATTGGATATCATTTAAATATTTTGGAATTTTCACATAAGTTTCTTTTCTTAATGTGAGTTGTACTTCACTTTCTTGTTTAAGTATATAGGATTTAGTTAAATCATCAATACCTAATACGTAAAAAATCAAATATAGGAAATATAATAATATTTATATTATTTATTAATATTTATTTTGTTTATTAGCTTACCCTGCTGAGTAATTGCTCCTTTAGTTTTATCTTGTGCAGTAGTTTCAAAACATGTAAATTTAGATTTTATTGGAGTAAATTTGAAAACAGACGAATCTAGAAATTTGGAAAAATCTAATGATTTGCTTACAGGTAGATGTTCTTTTTTCTGTCTTTTAGTTTTAGCTTGTTCCAGCATCCAGTTACAATCAACATTATTAGAAAAGTTTTCTTTATTGACAGTGTCAGTATTTTCAGGTCTTACCCTCTTTACAGCAGGTTGAAGCGTTAATTTTTAAATTTCTTTCTACTTTGTTTTTATGATTAACAGATGTTTCATACTTTTGATTGTCTCTTCGAAAATTTGATTCTGTAGTACTTTTTAAACCCAAAGGATTTCTACGTTTTATTTTATTTTTCTCATTGGTAACTTTGTTTGGATTTACACAAGTCAATGTAAGTGGTACATCATATTTAAGACGTCTATTATCAGACAATTGTAAAATATCTCTCCAACAACCACATTCTTGTGGTTCCCATAGAATGTCTAAGACTACTTTGCTCTCTGGCTGAAGATCCCATTTAGTTGCACTGAAGCTTATATATCTTTCCTGTGGTGGAAACCGAGTTATAGATACCTGTAAATTTTAATTTTTGAGTAAATTTTAAAAACTGAAAATATAAGCAATACTATTAATATAATATTTACTGTTAATGAACGATTATTGGAATTTTTTATTGTTAATTGACATTGTATTGCAGTATTGATTTTAGTGTCTAATTTTATTCTTGTAGGAGGCTGAAATGGTGCTAACAAAAGGTTGTAATTGGAATATACTTGATCTGTTGTTTTAGTTTCTGATACTTTCTTTTGCTTCGGTGTTATATTCACCTAAAACATAATAAAAAATGAAATTTATAATTGTTGTTTAATTTTATCAGTAATTAAAGTAGTTTTAATTTACCTGGAAAAACATTATTTAATTACGTCTTCTAATAATTGGTTCTGTACATATACTTAATATAAAAAAACTCAATTCAAGAAAACATTTTTTTAAGATTAAAATGCTTTTTAATTATAGTATTTGTTTGATAAGCTTCCATTACCTCATGGTTATATATACTTAATTTTTACGACAGACGAATTTTCATAATTAGTATTAGCAGTACGACAGGTCAACTGATTGGCATAACGGTCAGCGTTAGGATACAGAAATCTCATGATTTGAAATTGAACGTGTTCCAAATTAAATCAACAGAGGTCAGGCTTGCACCAATATTCACACAAATCACACCATCCACTACTACAGTACTAACAGAGATAATACTAATATGCACAGCAGAAATATACGTTTCTCTATACTTGGGCTGCCTCCCTACTCTTTCCCCGGAGCAAGAGAGAAAGCACTACTCGAGGCCTATCTATGTCCTTTAATATGAACTTCAGAGCGTCCTTTTAAGCGCGCGGTTTAATAAAAGTCTATGACGCAAATTTTCAACTAATCACAGTATAATTGTGCGAAAGAGATAGAAAACGTTTTAATACGGAATGCAATCTCCATGTATATATGCTCTAAGGACAGCAATGGTGTATGTGTATCATAGGTGTATCGTTAGGTTGAACCAGGTTGGACCTGGTTAGACCTGGTTGGACCAGGTTGGACTCTAGTTGGACCTGGTTGTATACTACAGTGCATTTGAGCGAAATTACACATCCACACACGCGCGCGCGCGCGCGCAAAAGTATGCTGATATGGTTTATGTTTATTTACACCAAGGTGTATCTGATATTACCAATTACCTGATAATTTCTATTAATCGAATAGCCTGCTAATAGTATATTTAATTATCTGGTTATGGATGACCTAAATTATAGTTTTATCAGGTTATATTAAACAAAAGGAAGTAATAGGGAAATATTTAAATTTTCTATGTGCCGGTGAATTGATGTATTTGACGATTCGTTCTTATTTTTCACAATCTAAAAGCAGAGCTACTAAAGGTATCAATAGTTGTAACAGAATTTAATATTTGTTTGCACGCAATCTGTAAAAATGTACGGAATATTTTGTAATTTAATTATTTAATAAATTAATAAAATTTTGCTACAGCCTATATTCAGGTCAGGAGTTAAAGAAATGACATCTGTTCGAGCATCTTTTTATTTTTCTGCCTGCTAGAGTAACGAAAACATGTATAATCGTATCATTACTCTGTGGCTAATATAAAGTGCCATTGAAACAATGTAATTCAAGGAATAAACAATAAATCGGTATGAAAGAGAAGGTACGTTATTGCTCAGCATATGCTCCGGTCTGCTTTGGCTGATTGGTTATTGCGTTGCGATATATTCTCAATTCTCATTAATGATATTTGATGATGTTATATGCGCCAATATGCTACTTTTTATATATCAGCGATTATCTGATGTTTTTATTGAGAGCAAGAGCGAGAGAAAAAGAGAGAAAGAGAGAGAGAGAGAGAGAGAGAGAGAGAGAGACAGCGAGAGAGAGACATAGATAGAGCAAAGACAGAGACAGAGAGACAAAGTGACTGAGTGAAATTAGAGTGAAATCAGAGTGAAATCTTCAGATCTGCTTCAGAACTATCATCAGATCATTCGTTTTTACTCTCTAGCTGTCACCTGCTGTCACTGTCATTCGTATAATATAAGCACAATAATAATCTGTAATCACCTTTGCCTGCCTTCATCATGCAGCTGCATGATGCAGTAGCGACTGCACACCAGATGACGTTGGCGTGAAAATACTTGGGAGGGGAAGGGGAACACAAATCTAACACGAATAACCAACCGTTGTACACGTACAAATACAAACGCACGGCAACCTATCAATATAAATATATAGGATAAAGGGAGTGACTCATATTATACATTGTACAGAATAATTGAACAATAGTTATATACTTGTCTTTTTCTAAAAAAATTGTTTTTGTGTACAGAAGAGAAATTTTTTATTGTTATTCGTGTGATTAATATTTAAAATTTTACACAATGATGCCTTTAATTGGTTTAACAACTAATTTTAATAAGTTGCTTGGTTAGTGCGTTGTTATCAGTAATTTTGATATGCTATTAAAGTATGCATCTTTTCATTTTTTATTATTATATCTGATTTTTACAGACAAAGCTACAAGTAATTTTAAACTTGAACCAAATTGGCCTATAATTTTGAATATTTGTGACTTAATTCGTCAAGGAGATGTTACGTGAGTATTTTTTATATCTGTCATAACCTATAGATAATTTATCTTTGTTATTGTTTTTATGCATAGCAATAAGATTTTTTTAATCAGCATTCATTTTAGTTAATATATCAACTGCTATAAAAAAATGTATATGTTCATTTTTAGTGAAATTTAAGTTCTAGAATTCTTGTGATTATTCACTTATTTTTAATTAAGTTAAGATTTTAATGTAATATTTTTAATACTCATTGTTTCTTTAATGAACTGTGGTATAAGATACTTTGAATATTATATACAATTAAAAAGTTTTATAAAATAGAGATCAATATTTAATGGTCAACAAGATTTCTTATTACAAAAGTATTCTTATTTTATAATAACAATACATTATTTAATAAGATAATTATTACAATTATAAAGAGACTTGTACATTTTTTCAAACATAATATAATTATGTATGTATATATATATATATATATATAAATTTTATAGTCCAAAAAATGCACTGGCTGCTATAAATAAAAAGATTACAAATGATAATCCTCATACCGCAACTTTTGGTTTATTGGTAAGTTTCTTTATTTCATTAATTTAGATAAAGGGAATTAAGAGAAATAATAATGTACGAATTTTATGTTATTTAGGTTTTAGAGTCTTGTGTTAAAAACTGTGGTGCTTTAATCCATGATGAAGTTTGTACTAAACAATATATGGAGCAATTGAAAGAAATAGCAAAAACAACTCAACAAGAACTTGTAAGAAAAAAAATACTAGAATTGATTCAAGCTTGGGCTTATGCTTTTAGAGATTCTCCAAAATATAGAGCAGTGCAGGTATAAAATATGTCGACTGCTACATTTCATATTTCGAATTTAAATTTCAAGTTAGTTATTTATAATTAGGAAATTATTTTAAACAAAAGCAATAATTTATTTCAGGATACAATGAGAATAATGAAAGCAGAAAATTTCGAGTTTCCTACTTTTCAAGAAAGTGATGCCATGTTTAAGGCTGATATTGCACCTGATTGGGTTGATGGAGATAATTGCCATCGTTGTAGAGTTGCTTTTGGCACATTTATGCGCAAGCATCATTGTAGAGCTTGTGGACAAGTATTTTGTGGTCAATGCTCTGCCAAGTCCTCTACATTACCTAAGTATGGTATTGAAAAAGAAGTTCGAGTGTGTAATACTTGTTATGATCAAGTGAACAAGTTAGTTAATAATTCTAACTATACTTGACTTTAATATAACGAATATAAATTTTTTATTTGCTTTCATTTAAATTTTTTATTACACTAATTAATTCATTACATGTTTTCAGACCTGCTGTACCATCAGCTAAGGAGACAGATCTTCCATCAGAATATCTTTCTAGTTCATTAGCACAACAACAGCAGGTAAGTGTAAACAACACTCTATTCTGTAAATATATAGCATTATAATTCAATCGTAAATATATTATATCATTTTTTAATAAAAGGTACCACCAAGAAAAACTGACGAAGAACTAAGAGAGGAAGAAGAGTTGCAAGTTGCACTAGCTTTAAGTCAAAGTGAAGCTGAATATAAAGAAAAAGAAAAAAAGAGAGTCACGAGTGCCATAATTTCAAATTCAACTACGTTTTCAAAAGTGAATTACTCACCACCACCATCTCCAGTATATAGAAACATTAATATAACTATTATAACTGAGTTCTATTTTGAATAATTGCAATGAAACATGAATTTGTTTGTTATTTAGAGTCCAAGTCCATCTAAAATTCAAGAAGATGAAGAAGTCGATCCTGAGCTTGCTAAATATTTAAATCGACAATTTTGGGAACAGCGTCATTCTGCTTTGGAAGAACAAACATCAAGATTAAATGTAACAAGTCCTTCAGCACCAAACATAAGTAGCCCAATGCCACAAAAAGTTATAGCTATCAAACAGCAAAACGGTGAAGTTGATCCAGAGATGAAAACTTTCGTTGATAATTTAAAGTCTCAAGTAGAAATTTTTGTAAATCGAATGAAAAGTGATTCGTCTAGAGGTCGGTCAATAGCAAATGATAGTTCTGTGCAAACTTTATTCATGAATATTACTGCTTTACATTCAAGGTAATTCTAATATACATTAAAAAAGGAATTAGATGTTATAATTAATTATAAATGACTATTGATTATTTTTATAATCAAATATATTTAATAAAAATTCTTTCAAAACATTTAATAATTTTTGAAGATTTTTCAACTATATTTCTTAAAATTATATTCTTTATTTAGACTTCTACGCTATATTCAAGATCAAGAAGATAAAAGGGTTTACTTTGAAGGCCTGCAAGATAAATTAACTCAAATAAAGGATGCTAGAGGTGCCTTGGATGCTCTGCGCGAGGAACATCGTTTAGCATTATTAAGAGAAAAACAAGAAGCAGATAGAAAGAGACAAATGCAAATGGCTCAAAAATTAGAAATTATGCGTAAGAAGAAACAAGAATCTTTACAGTATCAGCGGCAACTAGCGCTTAATAGACTCCAAGAACAAGAAATGGAAATGCAGATACGCCAGGAACAACAAAAACAACAATATAAAATTGGTATAAATTTTAATAATGTTTTTTAAATTTTTAATTCAGAAAGAGAAAAAAAATATGAAGTTTTCATTATTGTCAGCAGGAACATATCAGTCCGTCTCGGGTTTCATGGGTCCACCTGCTCAAGGCTCTCCAGTACGGCAAATGCCGTATTCGAATCCGGATCCAACTTATAACTCTTTAACCGCGGCAAATCAAGCGCAGAACGTTTACACTTATCCAACTGGTGCTACAAGTGCATTTTCCGTTCCGACTGGCTATTTAATACAACATCAACATCAAACACAATTGATAGATACATCAGCACTTCCAGATGCAAAGCCAGCCTCTGTAGAATCTCAACCAAATCAAAGTCAAGAAAGCCTTGGTCGTGTAACTGTTTCAGGCCCAGCAGTAGTAAGTAAATTGAGTATTATGCAAACACAGTATATAATAACTTATAGTACTTGAACAATAAAATATTAACGTAGCGTAGCATTCACAGACTCCTCAAAAAAAAAAATATATTTGCCAATGTATTATTTTATCTTTTCAGCAAATACCTCCAATGCAAGGTTCAGGACAGCAACAACTACAAGGGCCATCCAACTCAAGTCACATTCCTACAGCTGTCCAAGCGGGTGGACATCCTGGCCACATAAATGCTCCTCAAGCCATGATGCCACCACATATAGGCCCAACACAACCTAGCGTTGGCAATATTCTGCCACCTGGCGTCTCACCAAACACCATTCCACAGGGTACAGTGCAAATGCTGCCTAACGGTCAGTTATTACAGCGGCAATCAGTTGTTATAAATCAAGCCTTACCTCCAGCACTTGCAAGACAAATCGCTTTGTCAGGTCAATTAGGTCAACCTCACCCGCTAGGTGTTAATATGTCAATGGCAGGTGAGACCATACTTTTAATTATATTTTTTTCTTACATATATTAAATATTTTACTTCTAAATTTCTCAAAATAAATTATAATAATCAATTATTTGTTTAAAACAACACGAAAATGCTGATAGTCAAAGATTAAATTATAGAATAGAAATATGTAGAATACTTGAAAATCTAAAAACATTATCTTTGAATAAAGTTTATAAATAATCTTAAATATAACCAAATGCATATCTGTATGTAATGTTTTTTAGTTTTAATTTTAGTATGCATAGTTAATATGATAAAAGTTTTTGTTTGTTATTTACAGGTCCTAATCAACTTGTAATGGCAGGTAGTAATGGACAAATACAAGGATCACAAATGCAAGGACCACAGATGCAAGGGTCCCAAATGCAAGGACCACAAATACAAGGATCACAACTTCAGGGATCACAAATTCAGGGGCCACAAATGCAGGGAACACAAATTCAAGGATCACAAATGCAGGGGTCACAAATACAGGGGCCACAAATGCAGGGACCACAAATGCAGGGACCTCAGATACAGACTATGTCAGCTTCTAATCTTGCTGCATTGCAGGGGATGCGACTTCCAATGACACAGGCTCAGCTTTTACAACAACAGCAACAGCAACAGCAATTACAGCAGCAACAACAACAACTACAGCAACAACAGCAGCAACTGCAACAGCAACAGTTACAGCAACAACAACAGCAACAACAGCAGCAGCAGCAACAGCAGCAGCAGCAGCAGCAGCCAATGCAAGTTCCCAAAGTAGAAGAGGAAAGGAAATCACCTGAGACTGCAGTGCTCATTTCATTTGATTAAAATTACTTTTTATATTTATTAGATGATCAATTGAAAAAATTATTTTATCTTCTATCGACGAAATTATAACAGTGAGACATATGTACATTATCTTATTTTTTTCTTTAGCTTCTATAAATAGTATAGTTGAATATATTTCATAGAATCTTTAACATTGCCATTTTTGTTAATTTATAATTTTATTGTTAACTTTACTCGCTCATGTAACATTTCGAATTGCTACATATTGATTTGTAAAAATAAAAGGAATGGCATAAATGGTATTGAATTATTTAATGTTTAAATATTTTATTAGTAGTTTTTATTAGAAGTATTGTATTTTTGCATAAAATATTATAAATAAAAAATCTTTTTAATCTTGTTCTCGATTACTTTATATTTTGTTCAATGATTAATTGCAAAAAATCTAAGGCATTTGAAGTTTTAACAGTTTAAAATTTTAAAAGTTTTTTCTTGGTTTCAGATCAGTAATAGAAAATTTCGGTTACCGCTCGTACTGTTATCGAACAAAATCGACTGTCGTTTTAGTTTTTTTTATTTTATAGCACTGTGGAAACCTTTCTCATCATTATTAATACCTGATAAATTCTTTCATGCATGCTTTTCCGTATGAACATTGAATTCTATATACGTGAACTCTTTTAACTTCTCGAATGTAATGTCGGCTCGATTTTTATTTTTTGACATAACACAGGGTTTCCTTTCTAGTTAAATTCATTGAATTTAAGAAATTTAATTGATGTAAGTATTTTAACGAGAAATCCTGATTATGTGGTCTTTCTGACTTCAATTACCGCATAAAGCCCGCAAAAGTTAAAGAACTCCAATCCAATGACAGCGCAATAATGCCCACTCTTAATTTAATCAAATGACCGACATTGGCTTCAGATTAAAATATTAAATATGTAACGCGAAAGGCAGGCATTTGGCAGTAACCGCGCGTTGCACAAAAAAGGGGCTAAATTTGATCATGATTAATTTTACTGGGGCAAAAAGTACGATTCAGCAATTTCATGCATATTATAACTTTTGGCCGCCTTTTGTGAAATAAAAACGTCAATGACGATATATCTGAAACGAGAACCGATATATTAGTGACCGAGTGCCGTGAGAGATCGATAAAATCAGAAAATCGGAGAATTATATAGATGAGCCTTTTTTCAGATTTCAACGAAAGGCAATGTGTTGTTTTATTTTTCTTTTTTTCCGTGGGTGTTGCATAAGGAGTGCTTGTGTACATCCAGATGCATGAAAATTGCGGAACTGGCAATTTTTTTCGATGCGCTCGGAACAGCTCGAGCACTCAATCGAGCCGTTCGAACCTTCAAGCTACTCGAGCTAATCGAATAGTCGGCGGGCGTTTCAGAATGTTCGAGATAGTCGCGTAGGTTTAAGCTGTTCGAGTTGATCGAATTGTTCGTACGATATATACGTTCGTCCGAGCAGCCGCACAATAAAACATTGGAGCTCAAAAACTTTTTCATGCTCGAACAGCATGAACAGCTCGATCAGTTCGAAATTCGTACCATTTTCTATGTATATACATATATAATTTCGTTTGCATTATAAAAAAAAAATTAAACTGTATCTCTTAAGTGCATTTGTCATTTTAACTTTAGTCGTTGCTTTTTTTTCTTGCAACAGCCCATCCAAATTACGAATAGTAATGTT
Source organism: Sycobia sp. Sy_11 (assembly GCA_018907035.1). NCBI lineage: Eukaryota > Metazoa > Arthropoda > Insecta > Hymenoptera > Epichrysomallidae > Sycobia > Sycobia sp. Sy_11. The sequence continues at coordinate 373,105 of JACCIC010000218.1, read as the reverse complement.
TGATGGGGAGGATAAAATTAGTTTCGTTTAGTAAGCATGCATAGAAGTCAAAACCAAATTATATATATATAGAATCTTTATAATTAGAGGGGCATCATTACAAGTTTACGTGACAATTAGAGGATCGTTGGTTTTATAAATTTATTAATAATTATTATTTATTGAATAAAGTTTATTATTCGTTTTATTTCCGATATATGATATATATTGGATACATCTGTGATGAGTCATCGACATAGGCAAAATATTTTCAGTATCCACAACAATCTTCTATTTAAGAAATTAATAAATATTTTTTCATTGGTGATTGTAAATAAGGACAGTCTGATTGTCATTATAATTTTTAATTTAATTTTTAATTTTAATTTTTGTTTTTATTATTTTTGTGTATTGATGTATTAATGTTAACGTAGATGTGTATTGATGTTGTTACGTATTGTTTTCGATTGATTTGATTGGACTGTAAGACCAATGAAAAAATATTTATTAATTTGTATATAAGCAGTCGACAAAAGTACAATTAAATTATTCTATTTAAGAAATTATTCTATAGCACAAATTTCTTGTCTGTAACTATTCCTACCAATAAAGGAATTCAATATGCAATTGTTATTTATCTCGAATTGGGAATAAATGTTCAAATTTTAAATATCGAATTTACTAAAATTTTTTGAGACGTCGAGAATTTGGATTTCTAGAGTTTGTAGTAAGTCTGGAGTCTGGAGGATGCAGACCGTAGCCGTAATAATAATGAGACCTCTGCTTGTAATTTTATCACAGCATGGAAATATTACATTATAATGGGAATGTGATATATTCGTGTGATAAATTTGAATAACATATATTGTCGCTGAAAAGTTTCATGAATATATAAAAATGATGCATTAGACATGTATACACTAAATATTTTGGAAATTTATAAGTGCACAAGTGTTATCATTAATATATAAGCTGAATAACCATATTCCTCCGGAACCATAAAAAATACACAAAAATGTGTTAAAAATATTAAAAATACGTAGAATATGTAGATTTTAACTTTTATCATGCCTTATATTCATAAAGCACTCTAAGATTCTATGTAAAGCTATATATAGTTTTAAAGTAATAAGTCAGAAATAAAAATATTAATAACATTTTTATATGTAATTATTTATATATGATTATATGTCGGTATGTAATGATTTATATATGATACTTCACATCGAATAACATTTTTTTTTTCTTGAAAATAAATCACGTGCATGTAAAAAAAGTCATCTTTATAAGAATAAAGCAGAAATAAAATTACATATTATATTCAGCAACATTTATTAAATTATGACGTTTATTATCCTTGCGTCAAAGCCAAAAAGAGCGTTCATAAATTAAAATTTCTCCAAAGCACATAACTGCGCGCGCACTCTTAATATAAGCTAGACTCTACGTAGGAGTTATATATATATATATATATATATATATATATATATATATATATATATATATATATATGGATGAGGGCGCGTATTAAATGCCAGGGAAAAAATCTAATGACGTAATTACTCTCTATGTTATATTAAATTTTAAAACACGCGTGATAAAGACACACATCCACACACCCGCGCACGCGTAATGAAAGCTCGGCGCCCTCGAATTTCGCTGACATAAATAATATAATAACGTGCACACACGTCTCCAAGACGTTTCGAGAGGACGCGCGCATACGAGCAGCGCGACCGCGATTCGACCACGAAATATATGTGTGTGTCATATCGTATATATATATATATATATATATATATATATATATATATATATATATATATATATATATATATAAACGCACCGATATGATAACGATATGACAGGCATACGATTAATGTGTATCATTGGCATTCGGTTTACGTACGCGCGCAATTTCAAGCGCGACGGGGACAGTTCCTTCGAGAAATTCACGCGTTTCAATGCCCATATACATATATATATATATATATATATATATATATATATATATATATATATATTCATTAGCAGCGGAGCAGGGCAACGAGGCGGCGCGTTCGCGATTTCGAATGGAATTTTTTTACCGAACATCGATCGAATTTTTTCGGGGGAAAGTCCTGGCGGTCTGAACTTCCTTTATATACACGAATGTGGAATGGCCATGAAAAGTTTTAACGCACAATTTTAATCCACCGTGCAAAGTTAATTTAATCACGAACAAAGTAATATCGCAAGAGAATATTCGTCTTAACGTTAAATTATTGCTTAACATCGACGATATAATGCGGGACGAATTTGGATTTTAGCCACGTAACAATTTACAGTTAAAAAAGAAAAAGAAAATCTAAAAGGTACGATGAAATAAACAACTAAAGGGATAATTGACTGTATCTTGTAGCTACCTACTTCTCTGCAATTCCAATTAAATAATTAAATAGCAATAATTAGCAAAGAATATCATGTAATCCGTATAGGTGTACAAAATAGATATTCAAGTTTCTTTTTTTATTAATAGAAAATTACGGCTGTTAATTTGCTGGCTATTATATTAAAAAATAATACAAAAGAATAGCATTCGTAAAGATTTTTCAATCTCTTAATAATATTGATAATTATTAAAATAATTACGAAACTCTGTTGTATGTCTAAATATGATAAGTAAAAGTAAAAAAACGAGAAATTAAGGTTTTTTTATTGCGAGGTTAAAATTTCAAGTAATGATAACGAAATATGTCAGAAAATTGAATTTTAATTTTATAGTTTGACAAGTATAAAAATAATATTCAAATTTATATCGCATTTATCATATTCTTTCATTTTCAGTTTTTTAATAATTTCTTTAAATTAAATACACCAGTGTTTTGAGAATATAAAAATTGTATGTTAGGCAAGAAATTGCGTAGAACTTTTCAATAATACTAATCTTGCTATTGATAATAATAATAATGTAATTCGAAGCTATAATATATATAGAAACTATATCGACGTGACAACTGATAAAAAAATAATAAATAATAACAAGCTTACAAATATATACTGAAAGATTATAGAGGATTAAGAATATAGTGAACTGCGTAGTAGAAGTTGAAAAATTCGACGCTCTGTTTTACAGCAACTGAGGAAAGAAAAAAATAATAATTGAGATTGGTCATAAAAACCGTAACGAAAAATCAAACGTAGGAAGAAATAATATCGCGTTCTAATCATAATAAAAAATATTAATAAGAATTAGAGCGCAGTCCTTGGGTTTGGGCGGCAAAAGCACGGCTTTGTTTACTGTACAAACGCCGAGAGCGTTTCTACCAAAATCGAGGCTGCTCGAGGGTCCCGTCGGTGCGCAGATTCCCACGCCGTGTCGCGTCGCGTTCAATTTTACCGAGGCTTTTTTTACAAACAACGTCCATTGGATTTTTCGAGGATGAAGACCGAGCCCCGGGTCACGTCGCCCGCGCGCCTGTGCTTTGTAAAAGGGCTTTGGTGCATGATCAAAAAAAAAAAAAATAAATAAATAAATGTAAATAAACTATTTTTACCAGGTTGACTGTTCATATTGAAATAAACGGAACGTTACACGAACAGTATCTTGATATGAGGTCAATAGAATAGGCATTTAAACTATTCCATCGGTTTGTAAATTTAATCAATAGAGCTTTAGACGAATTACTTTTTTTTAATGCGCGTTTTTGTTTCATGATATTAAAATATCAATTATATTTTTGAAAATTCACTTTTTTAATTATATTAATTTTTTTATTATCTTCGTTTTAAGTATTAATGTTATGAAACATGAATAATAAATAATCCTTACTTTAATTGAATGAGAATTTGTTTGTCTATATCTTTTCAAGTAAGAAAATTCTGTAAATCATTGTTTAAGATTAATTTGTTTTGTTATTTCTTGGTACCCACTATATTTGATAAAGAATGAAGTTGTAATTGAAATTTCTAATAAATGTTTTTCAATAATGAACAATATATACATAATACTTATTTTTAACATTTCAAAAAGGTTTCAACTTTGCAGTCTTCAAATTCGATCGAGTACAGTTCCAAATAGTCATAAGTACTCCAAGTATACAATGGTTAATATTAAAATAACCCGTCTATAATGCTGATCAAGACAACAGTAAACGGTAGCTATATGATTGTGATTCTACAGTCGATTTAATATGTCATTTAAAAATAATATGTCGCAATATAAAATATATAAATTTACAGTCTAGTCCCTTAATGACTACCTTTTGAAACAATTTTGAATAAAGTTCATTTTTAATAATTTTTTTTTACTGAATTTTAATTTGACAACAAATACTTTTGATGTATATCTTAATCATTCTGTTTCACGAGAAAACTATATCTATATTATACATATAAACTATATCTATATTTTAGATGTATAATATAGAATGCGTGTTAAAAATTTTAACGCAATCGATTCAACAAACCAACCAGATATTCAAACAAATAAAATGCTTGCGTCTGTCTGTCGCATTGTAGCCGAGGGGATCGCTCGAGGGTAAATTTCGAATCTCAGTTTTACGTCTGTAATTTTCAAATGGCATCGAATTCCACATAATTACTGGAATTTGATATATATATATATATATATATATATATATATATATATATATAAATTAACCATTTTTTCAATTATATAATATTCTTAAATTTCAATACAGTTTATCGATCGACAAAAATTCTTGTATTCTCTTCATCTAGATCGTTGTTTAATCAAAAGATTTTTTTTCTCGAAAAAGTTAAGTCAACGGCTGCTCGATTTTGACCCCTTTTTCTGTGCCAATTGACTAGCGCACCGCATAATTTACCAAGAAAATATATCAGTACATTATATATAGAAGAGCGAGAGAAGTACGAGGCTGCGATCAGATCCGGAAAGAAGTGCGCGCTATTGCGGTCCTGGAAAATTTGCATGTGAAAATTGTATGTAATATATGTGTAAAACAATGAGTATGATATATATATATATATATATATATATATATATATATATATATTCTGAGGTATTTTATTTCGATATGAAAATGTATTTCTATGTAAGTTAAACATATAAGCACACGCGTAGGTGATTTTTATAAACTTGTCCCCTCTACATATAAGTGCCATGCGGTTAGACGCGCTCTTCAAGGATTTCCTATAACAAAGTATCGATTTCATATATATACATCTATATACGGAATACGAATCAACGTTATTATACATTTCATCACTTATTTATGTTCAGAATCGTATTGTCAACATTAATTGCATTTAATCTGTGTATATTGTTCAGCGATTCATCTTTATAGGAACTATAAAAGATATACTGATAATAGTTTATTAAATAATGTGCATTAAAGAAAAATTATGCTTTAAAATTTGTACTTTAATAAAATTTTGCGAATATTTTCTATGTAGATAATAAAAATATTTTCAACCAGCTTTATACTTCGCTATAATACTCTAATCCAGAAGTAAAATTTCGAAGTCTCTCTTATATGATAATAAAAATCGCCGAGAACAACGAGTAGAAATTTAAATATAAGAAATGCTTAAAAGTTTTTTTTTGTTGTTATTATAAAACAAACGTCTAAAATTTAATTAAAATACTAAATGAGAATTGTATATGTATATGTAATTAGTCAATTATAATTGATAATATGCAATTTGAAATTACAATCAGCACTTCGTAATAATGATCAAGAAATATTGAAATATGAAAAATGTATTATTTATTTAAATTGTAGCCAATATGTGAGTTAATTAATTTTGATAAATGAAAAGTTATTTTATTAACTATGATAATATATCAAATAATAAAATTATGTAAATTAAAAGTAAAAATGAATCAAAACTTTTTTATATATATAATTTTTTCCCAACTACTAACGTATTTAATTTTATATATACACTTGAATTCCAAACAAGTGGCCATTTTCAAACAATCATTGAGCATTTTATTATGAAACATTCGTCAATGGGTTACGCGCAATCTCATCGAGCGAATCTATCCGATTTCCGAGGGTTGGAGGAGAAACGCATCTGGCTACAGAGCCACGGCTCGTATATATAGAAGAGATTCTCACCGATAAAAGTCCAAGAAAAGAGATCGACATACATAAACGCGAAGACGAATCATGGATTCATATATATGTATATAGTAAACCAGTCACAATCATGTGTTCCATATATATATATATATATATATATATGAAGAAATACATTGCCGGAGAGCAACTTTGGGAGGAAGTGCCAAGTGGGAGACGAGGATCAGCCTGGGCGATGCGATGATATGCATCGTATAACGGAGGGGTCGTCGATGGCGAGCGGGAATATAGGAATTTTGAAAACATCCGCCCACGCCCGTACATGCGAGACGAGCGTCACTGCCGTAAAATTGGTAAAGCGCGGTGACGTTTTCTCGGTCATACGAATGCTGATCCTACGTGTTCGATGTGGATATATATATATATATATATATATATATATATATATATATATATATATGCAAAAACGTTGCACCTATTTATTTATTCGAATTCTCCGCATCCTCCCCACCCCGATTCACCCTTTTATCTAATTAGCAAAGAATTTTTATTATTGATTCTTTGCCTGAAAAGTTTAGTACATAGTACCTTACTTTTATATAACTATAATTTATAATATGAATTATAAAAATATAATAAAAACTATTATATTTATTAACGTAAAACCTTATTATAGAGTTAAATTTTAAACTATATTGTAAATAAAAACATTTCTAGGACTTTACAGAGTACTTGTGAATCATGTGATTAAAGTATGACAGAATATCTTACTATTGTAAATGAAATATTATATCAATAATGCACGCACTCCCTATAAATTTGCAAATTATTAATTCAACCGTAATGATTTACGCAAAACGTATACGCATTCCTCTATACTTAAAGAGGCATCGAAGCTTAAGAACAAGAAGAATAAAGAAGCCCCGGCACAATAGAGATCGAGAGAAAGGAAAATTAAGATCTCAACGCGACTATAAAGATAATCATCCAATTCGGCAATGGCGGCCATTCGTACGAGTATTAAAGTACAGACCAATACTGGATGCGTAAAATTCTGCTGCTGAAAATAAGATGCGACGAGTACTCTTATCGTCTATATTTCAAGGGATTGCGCAAAGTAATTTCCATATATATATATATATATATATATATATATATATATATATATATATATATATATATGGAATGAGTTGGCACGTATATACAAGCTAAAATTGAATACGTTATATGTAGAAACAAAGGGAGAAATCGACGCGCGCCGGGCGGGCGCGAATCGCGGAAAATTCGTCTCGGATCTAATGAGAAAAAAATTTGGCTGGTATTTATATATATGTACATACGCATACAGAGGCTCTATATGAGCGTGCCAGGCGACGATTTCGTCGTTCGGACGCCCCCGCTCCGCCGGATTCAAGGACGTGGCTCTGATTCATCCGCAACGAAAATAAGTGACGTTAGGGGGAAGGGGGGAGGGGAGAGGGCAGCAATCCATGAATGAGAGCGGCCGGCAATTTCGCTCGCGGAGATCCTCGTCGCGGCGACGACCGACCGCGCGACAGAGGAAGGACGGGGTAATCGATACGCATGTATATATATATATAGGGAGAGAGCGAGATAGAGAGAGTTTGCTAATATTCCGTTTGCATAGCGGGCGAACAAAAGATGATAACCTCCAGTTTCTCTAGTGAGACTCGACTGGTGTGCTATTCTATCTAGCGAGGCGAAGGTTTGAAAAGTTTAAATTTCAAAAGACAATTTGTGTTTGGCAATTTGAATTTTTGTTTTTTATATCCTTCTTTTTTTATGAAAATCATAAAAAATCCGTATCAAATTTATTTATGCCCGTTGAATCGAGCTTAATCAAGTATAGAAATTAAATTTCGTTAAAAAAATAAAAAATATATTTTGTAAAATAAAATGCAATTGTAAAATTTTTTAAATTTCAAGGAATTCATTATTGCAGAAACGTACGAACAGAATGCTTTGACAAGTTGAAATTAATTGTATAATATACAATTAATCCTATGTATACATATAGGATTTATGTTTAAAAATATATTAATGCAAGATCGTCTCCACATTACAAGACTTTTAAATCGTTTGTGGATTTATTTATTTTTTTTTCTATTCCTGTACCATTTTCTCATTCTAACGAGCCTATTGTCCTATGAACTTGTTTTAAATAAATAAAAACAAATTTTATCCTTACGACGACGTTTCGAGGCACTTGATTATTTTTGGCTTATTCTCAAGGCAAACCGTGACAATAATTACGAAATTTGCATTCTCAACGAGCAAAATACACTTGCAAGTTAATAAGAACTTCATAATTTTGAATGGCTGATCAAAAAAACTATTAGTGAATTGCGAGAATTGAATGCAATCCTGCGCTAATATCATTATGAATATACGTAAGCGTCGCAAGTGTTAAGTTGTACCAGATCTTACCAAACGGGCGTATAGTTTTGAAACGATATATAAAATTTTTGTATCCCATATTCAATTCGGTTAAAAGATTCCTTTAAAATTCGACAATAAATTCGTATTCCTTATGTCTGTCGCGGTTTTTGAAAATGTTTACGCATACAAATGCTCTATATCAATATATCCCGTTACTGCTCGTACGTGCGATGTTTACTCATCGATGTTATATATTAGTGAGAGTTTCCGTTCGAAAGGGCTTTTGCGCAAGCACTGTGACAAGGAATAAATAGATGCTAGGAACAAGTTACAAACGTAAGAAACAGGCTCTGGTGCCTTGTATTTATGTATCCGACAGCTCGTTCATAATCGGCAAATTTGAATCAAATTGGAATAAATTTCATTTAGATACTTTTTAGTAAGAAAATTACTCTGTAAATAATTTTAATTAAGAAAAATTCTTAATAATAGTAAATAAAGAGTTTGAATTTTATAAGCGCAGAATATGAATGAATAGTAAATTACAATATTAACTAACTTTGAAGCAAACCTGAACAATTCTGAAAATAATGATGATACATTTTATAACTATAGACTTAAATTACTTCACCTACTATTGTTAATTATTTCTTCGAAAATTGTTTTCATAGTAAATTTCGTATACGAAACTTGGTAAATAAATGTTAGTCCTATTTGATTCAAATTTAGCCGTTATGAATGAGCTGTCAGATACACACACACACACACACACACACACACACACACACACCAGTGTGGAGTTTTGTTGCTTTCTCCCATCTGGCGCCTCCCCAAGTTGCGGATAGGGGATGGCTCGCTACAATTTGTAGAGGGCACTGAGGAAATAAAATACTCAGGGCGGACAGAAAAAGCTAATAGGGAGGGCCTCCCGAACGTAAGGCCAATTATGACTAATGTTTGGTATAAACAAGGATATACCCCAGGAGTAACTCCGGCAAGACCGGTCAATCTCCTCACCGATTCCGATAGAGTGCAAGCCTCTATGGTCGGTGGTAGCCCCTCGGATTCTGGGGAGGGCAAATCAAACATAATCATAGATAGTACACTGGGTACTAAAGGAGATGTCATGATGGATCAAGAAACAACGGATCGAGAAATCTCCATCACGCGCAGAAACAATCACCTGGAGCGACTTGGTGAGAAGATCAGCCAATTGTTGGATTTTGTCAAAGATAGGCATAACGTACACAAGACCATTAAGGATCTTGCTCGTTCCATTAATGCCTCATATAAATGCATTAGTATGGCAGAGGATGATCTATTACAGTATCAACGTCCTAGTACACATGAAGTGGTGACTCAGACTACGCCGAGTCTACGCTCTGACACCAAACGAAGCGCAGCAGAAGCGATGGTTTCCACTCCTAAAACCATAGGTGGCAAAAGGACGATAGAACCACCATTGGGCTCAAGGAGACCACTAGAGTCGGTCGGAGTACCTACAGGCAAGTCTGAAGCCAAAGAAAATCAATGGCAGACCATCAAGCGTAAGAAGCCCAAAGGCAAAGATAAAGAATTATCTAGTACACGCAGACTTAATGGACGAAATAGGCCTAACTCCATTTTGATTAAGGCCAATGAAGGAGTTACATACGCGGAGGTATTGCGACAAATAAAGAATGACCCGGAGTTATCTCATGTCAAGAATGAGGTTAACAGGATACGTAGAAATGCAAGCAGTGCCCTTGTACTTCAGTTGGAACGGACAGCCAAAGATGCACATGAGTTGGCACGCATTGTTGAATCTAAGGTTGGCCATAGCGCATCCACTTCGGTCCTGAGTAATCTCATTACATTGGAGATTAAAGATATAGATGAGGTCACTTCAAAGGATGAAGTATTAGAGGCTCTGAGAACACACCTCGAGCTAAAGGAGACTAACCTACTAATTGCTCGTTCCTTGCGGCAAGCTTATGGGGGTACTCAGACGGCGGTGGTGTCTGTACCATATAGCCACGCAGCTGAGCTACTACGTGTAGGGCATGTTCGAATCGGATGGGTCAGCTGCAGAGTTCGAAAAAAAAACAGAAATAAAGCGCTGCTTCAGGTGTTGGCACATTGGCCATTTAGCGTCCGTGTGCTCGGGCCCTGACAGAACTAAACTTTGCAGGCACTGCGGTGGAAAAGACCATCTATCCAAGCTGTGTGTAAACGGGCCCTGTTGTTTACTCTGTAAATGTGAAGGAAAAAAGGAGATTAACCATCCAGCATACAGCTATAAGTGCCCGATTACCGTGGAGTTTTTAAACAGACATAAAACATGAAAATACTCCAACTGAATACCAACCATTGCGTAGCAGCTCATGACCTGCTGAAACAGACAATAAAGGAGCTAAGAATAGACATTGCTGTAATCTCCGAACCATATTGTGACAGGGTCAGACCACAGCGCTGGATAAGTGACACAAGCAATAGAGCTGCCCTCTGGATTGGTCAAAATAGGCAGGTACTAAAGCAGTCGAGTCATCGGAGCGAATTGATATCCTGGGCTAAAATACAAGAAATATACGTCTTTAGTGTATATGCTCCTCCAAGCTTGACGGACAAGCAGTTTGAAATCCTTGTAGCTAAATTAGTTGATGAAGCCATGGACAAGAAACCATTATTAATCGGTGGCGATTTTAACGCGTGGTCCACAGCCTGGGGAAGCGCTTCAACAAATAACAGAGGTAGTATGCTGCTTGATGGCCTTAATTCTCTTCAACTCCACGTGGTTAATAAGGGATCTGAATCCACTTTCATTAGGGGTGATAAACAATCAGTCATTGATGTAACATTCGCCAGTGATGACTTGATTCAGCGGATCCTTAATTGGAGAGTAAGCGACCTTTACACCCACAGTGATCACAGGGCGATCTTGTATGAGATTGCAGAGAAGAAAGTAAAGAACAAGTGCAATGAGTGGATGCCCACACGGAAATGGAACATCAGATCGCTAGACTGTGAAGTGTTCGCCACTATAATATCAGAAGAGCGTTTAGAATATGGTGCACCAGGCCATCTGGCAAATGCACTCATGAAGCATATCTCTGAAGCATGTGATGCATCGATGACTAAGACTAAGAGCGGATTTAAACATCGTCAATCTGTCTACTGGTGGACAAATGAAATTGCAGAATTGCGCAAACAATGTCATCGCGCACGTAGACTTGCCCAGAGAGCCCGCACCCATCGTGATACGTTTAATAGTTTATTTAAAGAAGCACAGAGAGTGCTTGTCAAGGCCATTAAGGCAAGCAAGTGTCGATGCTGGCTTGAACTGTGTGCAGAGGCCAACAATGACTTATGGGGACGACCATACAAAACAGTCATGGCACGATTGAGTAGGGCACCAATACAACCCACTAGCACGGTATTGATTGATAAGATTGTTTCCGCTCTCTTTCCCAATGACATTCATGGGACTGTACTGCGCACGCAACACTCGGACGATATACCTCCTATAACAGAAATGGAGCTACATAATGCTTACGCTAAGACTAGAGACAATGCTGCCCCTGGCCCTGATGGTATCCCTAATGCGGCAGTTAAGTTGACGATTCAGAAGAATCCAGCTATATTTCTAAAAGTAGATAATGCTTGTCTTCTTGAGGGTATTTTTCCTGATTGCTGGAAAACTCAAAGGTTAGTCCTGTTACCTAAGGGCAATAAGCCACTTGATGATCCTTCATCATACAGGCCATTGTGTATGCTCGACACGGTAGGTAAAATATTTGAAAAAATAATATGTAGCCGACTGGAAGCATTCACTGAAGGATTGCACGGCTTATCCTCACGCCAATTTGGATTTCGGAAATCAAAATCAACAGTCGATGCCATTAAACTGGTAGTGTGTACCGCAAGAAATGCAATCAGTGGTAAGAGATGGAAAGGTGGCACTAAACAGTATTGTGCCATTGTCGCTCTAGACGTCAAGAATGCCTTTAATTCAGCGCGCTGGTCTTCTATTATGAGTTCTCTTAAAGAGTTCGGAGTACCTGGTTATTTACAGAATGTCGTGGCCAGCTACTTTGAGAATAGGATAATATTATACCGAACGGATGAAGGCACTGTATCGCATAAGGTTACTGCGGGAGTCCCCCAGGGCTCAGTTATGGGACCTATATTGTGGAATATTATGTATGATGGCGTGTTGAGGATTCCACAACCGCCTGGTTCAATAACAGTAGGGTACGCCGACGATATCGCTCTAGTAGTGACGGCTAAGACCCTTGATGAACTTACTGAAAATGCCAATGAGGCAATCAGCAACATCAGTAGATGGATTAAGACGGCTGGTCTACAATTAGCGGAGCACAAGACAGAAGTAGTTCTTGTCAGCAGTCGTAAGAAGGTAGATAGTATTACTCTTAAAGTTGGTAGCTGCCGCATTAGTTCTGCGCCATCTTTACGATACTTGGGTGTCCAGCTTGATGCCAGGTTAAACTTCAAAGAACATCTAAAGATATCTGGCAAAAAAGCGCAACGAGTTTCAGCTGCCTTGTGTCGGCTCATGCCTAACATTGGTGGCCCACGTCCACCCCAGAGGAAACTATTAGCTTATGTTGTTAATTCTGTCAGCATGTATGCAGCACCAATCTGGCATCATGCATGCGGAATTAAATCGTATTGTGAGTTGGCCATTGCGACCCGTCGTCGCTCCTGTATACGTATTATTAGTGGTTACAGGACGGTATCCACCGACGCAGCTGAGGTACTTGCCGGAATTCTTCCTTTCGATTTAGCTGCAGATGAACTGGCTAGGCTGCATAACATATGTAAGGCCGCAGTGGATTCCCTACAAGGTGCTAAAAATGTGGAACGTCATCGTTCTATAGAAATATGGCAAAAACGATGGACCGATTCTAGCAAAGGCCGACGGACTTATCGTATCCTCCCAGACATACACAGATGGATCAACAGGAAACACGGGGAATTAGATTTCCACCTAACTCAGTTGTTGACTGGACATGGTTGTTTTAGGTCCTATTTCCACCGCTTTCACCTGGATAATAATGATCTCTGCCCCATCTGTCCGACTTTGGTCGAGGATGCTGAGCATATATTGGTGAGCTGTCCTCGTTTTAGAACACAACGTGAGCACTTGATGAACATCATCAATAAGCCAATAAGACCAGAGAGCATCCTATCAATAATGCTGGAATCTTCTGAAAACTGGAAGGCAGTAGCCAGCTTCGCAAAAGAGGTGATGACCAAACTTAGATATGCCGATAGAACTAGGCGAATGGCCCAGGATGAACCAGGCCAACTGATCCTATTTTAAGATACAGAGGACGAACACCGAACCCCTGATCACCTGTGTGGATGGGGGACGTAGGATAGTGTCATAAGAAGATGAGTCGTATAGGCTAATTAACAGCCCCGCCGAAGTAATATTCCCGGATAGTTCCGGCGGGATGCTGGTTTCGAGAGGCCACTAGTGCAGAGCTTGCTCTGCCTACGCCTAATAAAAACACACACACACACACACACACACACACACACACACACACACACACACACACACACACACACACACACACATACACCATATAAAAACAAGGAGCAGGCGATTGATTCTTGTATCTCTATAACTTACTTCACGCGTGCGCTTTTGCACTTGGAATTAAATTTTTCGTAAAGGCCAAAGTCTAAATTCAATATAACCAGTATGCGGTATATAAATAGACGTGGAGGCATTAATGAGCGCGTTTAACCAAGACAGGCGCAGTCTCGAGGGCTTTACGTTAAAAATCCAGTGGCTTATTACATTCTTGGGAAGCGTCCGTGTAAATGGTAGGGGGACAGAGAGTGAGGAGGAGGCGAATGTCGGCAATTATCCACCTCGGCTTATTAGCAACGGTTTAATGATAACGAAACACAGCTCCCTCGCTCTTTTACCGAAAGTATGTAATCCACAAGGGGCTCGAGTTACATGCAGACGGCCCCTCGATCCTCGGGTTGCTCTCTCATCGATTTCTGGAACTCGTTGTAGACTTCCCTGCGCACTGGCACATAGACTTTCACGATAATTCTTATTTGATTTGCCAGACAGTTCAAGTTAAAAAAAAAAGGAACCAATTGATAGATTAATTGCTATACTTGGCTATTCAATATTTAACCACATTAGACCGATTAGTCAATGATTTGTCTAAGTTTTTTAAAAACTCAAAATATAACGCATAACGGATAAGACTTTCGAACGATGAGAAACTCCAGATATACGTGGACAAAAAAATTTTTGAGTTAAAAAAATCTATAGATCATTTTAGCCAGCTTAATGGTGAGAGTATTCTATGTCTTTTTTTTTTATGTTATTTAACGTCGCTCTATTTATGCTTCCAAATATCGGTGCTAATCAGCGACGGAGGTCTACCATGTGTTTGTAAACAAAGCACATGTAAATTATTACAGCGGTGCCTGTATCAATCGGCCGAGACCGGGATTGAACTCGGGTCACCAAGTTACTAGTCCTTCGCTCTAGCGATCGAGCGATCGTAGGCCTCGTATTCTATGTCTGATGAAATCCTGATATGTTCCACTTTTAAGATTTTAAGTACATTTCTTACGTTTGTACCATAAGAACTTTATATATATATATATATATATATATATATATATATATATATATATATATATATATATTAGCATCCCCCGTCTCGGCTTTGCCCGAGATAATAATTTAACCGATTTCATAAATAATTCAATAATATTTAAGTAAAAAGTACTCTATATATAAAAATCTATGTTTCTATAAATAATTGACCGCAATTTACCTATCGCCGCTTCTATATAAAAAGCTGCTTTAAAGCAGTGTCCATTTTAAAAAGCTTTACAATATATATTTAAACATATACATATATATGCATATTACATACGGCTTCTATGGGCAAAATTGTACTTTCGAGTTCGAGTGATACGAATGTATCGAGGCGACGTTTCGGAGAGTATCATGTTCGGACTATAGGAAATGTCCCGGGACGACTGCGAAGAGTGTTTTGTGTTGGGAAGGTAAAATACGATGTCCAGGTATCCAGGGACGACTTCTACTAGTAGTTTGGGTGTTCGAATGACAGAATACGAATCTCTTCATAGAAGTTGTCTCGTCATACCTGGACTTCGTTTCCTACCAAGTAAATACGATACTCCCCGTAGAAATCATTCAGAGTCACCTGGACATCGTATTTTACCGTCCGATTATGAAAATATGCGTAGAAGATGTCCCGAGGAAGCTAGACATTCTTTCTTACCGACTAAACGAAATGCTTCTCGTAGAAGTCGTTCGGAAACACCTGGACATCGCATTCCATTATCCGAATACAAAACTCTCATGAAACATCGTCTTGTGACACTGGGATATCATATTCAATCGCCCGTACACGCCAACACAATATTTCTCCGTAAAAGCCGTATTTAAAATATTTATACCAAATTTGACCCGGACTGGCGCATTTAAACTCCGCGTGTAAACTGAATCGGTAAAATTTTTTTCCTATATTAAAAAAAAATTTCACAGAAAGTAATAAAGAATGATGGAAGTTCTAATTCGTTGTAATTTATGCCAAAAATATAAGAATTTAGAAATTATAATGAATACACACACACACACACACACACACACACACATATCCACTGATAGGCCTTCTTCAGATAATCGTAGATAGATTTGTTACTTTTTAAATTTAATTTTTAAATATAGATAAAAAAATTAAAAAAATACATGTAGAAATCAGAGAGATCATTAACTCTATATCATAAATGAACAATTATTTCTTCTGAACCTTATGAAGCCCATTCAATATTTTTCTATTTATAAACTATAAAATTTTGAAATTTCTCATCTGATATTACAAATAAGAGTTCCCCTTTACAAGAACTTGGACGATCTTCAAATAACGTTAAATATTTACCTTTATGCTCGAATAGGTCATTATTGAATTCTTTATTAAAAGTTGCTTTTAAAATGAACTTGATTTGTTCGGACATTTTATATACTTTCAATTATTTCGAAACATTCCAGAACGGACGTTAGGCATAGGCATATAGGCATTAATTTAAAATCAATACTAAAATATAAAACGTATGACGGACATTTTGCTGTTCTTTTTTACATTGAAATCATTTTTAAGATACAAATACTCATCAATATCAATTCGCTAACACCACGTTAAACGCTTTGTTATTTCTTTTTGTGTAATATCAATTACCATATACCCATACGCCTCGGGTTCAAACGGTACAAACCTCAAGGCTCTTTAAAAATCATTGAATACCATTTTTTTCCACCGCCCTGCGATATGTAACGTAGGGTGCTTAGCATTTGAACCGCGTCAAATCCCATTTGCCGTAGCTGCTGGATTTCGCCCCGAATCCGCTTTCGCATCACTTACTACTGGAGACTGGAAGCCACTGTTGGTTCGTCACGGATTCCTCTCCCTGACGCTTAATAGTGTGCTTTTATGCGGATTAGTGTGCTCTCCCTACATATATATATATATATATATATATATATATATATATATATGTGTGTGTGTGTGTGTGTATAATCTTTCATTGGTACTATTACTTAGTTTCATGATTGAAACATTTATAAATAAAATTTCTTCTTATTAATTACAATATACACTATTATTATTTCTGTTGCCGTTTCTCACATTATAGTTATAATTATTTTTTGTATTCAATTAATATTATAATTATTAACTGCAGACAATTGTAGACATCATATATATGTAATTTTACTTAAAGAACAATTATTAATTACAAATTTGAAATTTGTTGTACATCTTGCCGTATTTCAATTTACATATTCTAAGATAATTGCAATAATTTTTGTAATTGAAACCCAAATAAATATTATTATTGTAATTTCAATTAAATAAATAACTGTATACTGTATAATAAATATGAATGTAGATATGTGTAAATATCGTGCCATTGTAAAAATCGAATTAGCTGTTCCATAAAATTGCTTATGAATTTGAATTCTTGAATGAATTTTATAATTTTTTTTCTTCCATTTCACTTTTTTCTTTCTCCTATCATTGGTCTTTTATGAAATGCTCGCTATGTTTATTTATAGCTTTCAATTTTTTCCTCTTCTTCAATCATACCAATAATTTTTCTAAATTTTTCATACATATAGCTTTATCCAGCAATATCTAATTATTCTTGAGCTTTCCAAATGTTTTTTAACGTCATTTATTTACTATATATATATATATATATATATATATATATATATATATATATATGAGTTTTACATACATTATAACAGCATTTAAGATTACATATAAATAACATTTTTTGGAAAGTATTATTTAGTATTGATATCGTTAACAAGTTTGTAAATAAATGTTGAATTTTTTGGATAAAAATAAATTTATTTAATCGGAAAAATTCATACATTACTAATACTAATAGACGGTATAAAGAACAAGCAAATGGATGCGAGAAGCAAAAGCAAATACTTATGCCCTTGGGCATAAGCGCGTACATCTTTTGCATCGTCTGCATTTTGCAAACTTTTATGGAAATATCAATGAAAAAAAATCAATGCACATCCCCTTCAATTGAAAATTCCTTCGTTCTGAATTATAATGATGAAAAACCAGACTGTAAAATATTGCGTATCTATGAAACCTTTCTTAAGCTTGCATCATTTGAATAATTTCACTAACAAATGTATGCTTTATGAAAAGAATATCGAACGTGCAAGAAAACGAGGATCGAGGAAACATGGCCCGACAACAAATTTCTTTTAAAACATATTATAAATTGTACAATAGCAAAAAACATTTGTTGATAGTTTCACGACCCCTAGAATTGATTAACATGGTTCAAGTTTCCGATTTTTTTCAATTTTTTTTTTTTTTTGAAAGAGAGTTCATAAAACGCAGAAATATGATTTACTTCATTCCTTAGAAGGTGTCATAAAATTTCATCGTACTACGCTTGTATATGTCATTCTAGACTATAATTTTGACTTGTTGATGTACGATTCACAGGCTATTATTGCATTTTTATCATTGAATCCATTCTGAGATCATTTTTTGCGATTGAGTTTTGCTGGCCGATGATTGAGCATATGCAAACGGATATAAAAAAAAACAACAACATAGCGGATATAATATGGCGAATGGAAATTTCAGAAGTGTGTAATATAGAAATTAAAAAAAAAAAATAAAATACTGTCCGATTTTACACGAAATTTCAAGTCTAATGTCTCTTTTGTAATTTTTTTGACGAAATGCTTCGTTTTCGCAGCACAACTGGGCAGAGTTCGCGTTTGCTACGTCCTTTATGCTTTAGATATAGCACCCGTTATAAATTTTTAACAGAAATTATCGGGCTTTTAGCTTATTTTTTCAAAATATTCAATACAACAAAGTTTAGTAATATTATTAAATCAGTATTTCTACTTGCAGGCCAGTGCACATATAATTTTATGATACCTCATTATCAGGAGATTATGTATTAAATTTTTGTATAAATCAATTTAGAATTATAAATATAACAGTTCTTAAACTCTTTTACTTATTATTAGAGATAAACAAACTAAGCAGCATACAATTTATAAAAAAATAAAAATAAAAAAGATTTTACAAACATTAAATATCTGATTTCAGCTTTCATGGTCCGAATAATAAAAAAAATAATTTTTTAATATTTGTTTATTCTTAGCGTCTCTTAAAGAATTGAGGAAATCAGTTAATTTCTCCTTTTTATGTTGAGTTGCCAAAAAATGGAAAAAATCCAACTTTTTTTCAATTCAACCCTTGAAATGAATGGGTGTCTGTCTAGGAGTCGTTAACTGCAATTTGCAGCAAGAAAAGAGTGATTTTTAAATTATTAGACTTAATGTTTTACTTTATTGATTTGATTCACTATTATGTAACTGTGTAACGTAGCTGCTGAAATGGTTGGGAATGATACATCGTAACATCAGATTTGTAAAGATGTCGTTTCTTTCACCTTTCAGCTCTGTAATACTGAAGCGATAATTTTCTTTAAAAAGGTCTTTAATCTATATATAAAGACCGTTAGAAAATAATAAGTCAAACAAATTAACTTATTTCAATATTATTAGATAAAATGTTGGGAAACTAATTAAAGTTTATGAAAGTTAAGAGCGCGCTCTTATCGGCATCCATGTATATGTACACAGGGTACTTTCAACGCGAATTATGATTAAATATACATAAACACGCACACGCACGCATGCACACACACACACACACACACACACACACACGAAAAGATGCATACGCACACGCCCACGCACAGATATATTACGCCGGGCTCGAATAGCTACATCGCGCGAGCAACGGTCGACCGTTCGTCCGCAGCTCGGCTCCGGCCGAAGTCAGCGTGCACGAGAAAAGCTTTTTCCTCTTCTCAGCTTAGCCCGGCTGTCGAGACCGCGCGGATCGGTGTTTCTTTTTTTTTTTCCCACTTCACGCGCGTTCACGGTATCCTCGGCGACCCTTCGGTAGTCTCGACCCGCGCGATTTTTCAGCCCCGAGGCGACGGCCAAAGCCGCCGTGGGCTCCGTCGTCGGGCATCGCCGAGCGGCAATAGCCGGCGTCTCCTTTCCAGGTCCCCGCTTCGTATGTCGGCGTACACGCGCGACGGCACGCGACCGTCGGACGCGGGGAGGATCGCCACCCCGGAACGTGCACGAGTTCGCCGCGCGTCTCCGTCCGGGCCGGTGCTCAGAAGGCGCGAGTTAGGACGTGTTCGTGCTTTGTTTAATAATTTATAAATTTTATAATTTATACATTTTATCAATTTGTTTAATAGGGGGGGGGGGCTTGCGCTTCGCGCGCGCGTCTCGAAAAACGTATAGGTTGATGTGCCCCGTTACAATATATATAATTCAATATAGATAACATCTTTATACGGCCATTTTTCAGAACTCGCGCTTATGAAGACATTTTAAATGGCTGATTTCGCTATTCCATACGTAGACGGAACTTGTCTTTTAAAAATTTTTAATTTACCAAGCGCTAAATTTTTGTTTTTCCATTCAAAATTGAAGAAGCAAACATAGATTTAATTAAAATGAAACAGAAGGCTTTTTTGGCTTGCGATGAGGGTGATGAGGGGGATGGGGAGCATTGTTTTTGAATATAATTAAAAAGTTTATAATAATGCTGAAAATTACTTGTTTAAAGTCCGAGCGATTCAAAAAAGGATAACGACTTTACTTGCGATACTACTATAATGTACTTTTGCAACTTTATTATCTAATTAGATTATTTAGTTATTGAATGAAGGTGATTTTCAATACAACAATAATTTTTTTAATTACAATACGAAAATACAATAATAATTTTTCAATACAATCAATAATTTATTTGATTATTAATTTAAATTTAGATCATAGATGTGCTCGCGAGCATGCTTTGCCAAGAACAATGGTTTAATTAATTCTGTTCTTGGTCCATGTTTTTAATTTTAATTTTTTGTTTTGTATTTCTTTTATTATGTTGTTTATTTTGTTAATAAAGTCTGAAGATGAAAACAAACCTGACTATTAATACGTTGTAATAATAACCAAAAAATAATTTTTACACTTACTTATTTTTTGTCTAAAAAATAATTCTTTAAACGGATTCATTATTTTTATTAATTTTGTTTATTACACGCTGAAGAGCGTTTATTTTTTGCAATTATTGTAATTGAGTGAAAACTTTCTTTTATTTCATCAATCTCGACTGATGCATAGTCTTCCATACGCACATGTATTTTCTTTACAATATTATATATATATATATATATATATATATATATATATATATATATATATGTATATATATAATAATAATAATTATTTGACCACTTCGGTACTACTGGCGCAGTTGTTCTAGAACAGGAAAAATCAGAAAAATGAAACGGCTATTTATTACAGTAAGTACACGCGAACTGACGCAGCTACGATAAAACGCATGGACCAAGCTCGGGATTCTCCTGTTATTATCATGAAATATAGAGTGGCGTGCTCGTGTAGGAAGAGAAATATAATGTCTTTATGCACTTGTATACCGCAAGCATTTCCTTCGCGTCTTTCGCTGAAAAAGAAAGAAAAAACGCGACAATCACTTAAGTACGATATATTTCTAATCTCATTCTGATATATAATCTTTATTGAGTTTCTATGAATAGAAAAATGTAATAATTTTAATGAAGCGTGAAGGTAGGTGGGGTAAAGAAGTTGGAAAAAATTAATTGACCGATGATGTAAAATTTATCGGTGGTAATAAATTTTGACCGCAATACAGTTTTGGCATTGAATAAGAAATATTGAAAATTATTATATAACCGGCCTTTATGAAATGATAAATTCACAAAATTTTTCGAACGGCCGGTTTATGTTCGACGCTAAGTTATCTTTTTTATGGCTTCGTTTTATTTATTAATCATCTACGCCAATAACTAAATAATAATGAAAACATAAGAATGTTGCTTTTTCTGAAATTCAATATTATTTTAATTAAAATGAATTTTATATTTACATTAATGCAAAACTCGGAAATTTTCATGTGTTTCTGAACATTTTTCTTATCCATAAATTTACCCGGAATGTTGTATGTTTTATAGTGTACGATAGCAGAGAACTCGATTTGATAAGAGAAAATTAAAATGCTTACTTACAGCACGAACTTTATTGGATAGATAATTCTCGATCCTGGAATGCGGCGAATCGATGATAAACACCAAGATCAACGGTTTTCTTTTCCGAATCGCAACTTTATGAATGCGATTTGCGCTAAAATTTTAAACGGGCTTCAATCCAAAGTTCAGTTACAGTGTTCCGGTAAAATCCATCTCGAAGTTCTTCTAAAATTAAAAAACAACCTCACTGTTTTTGAGCTGCTTCTTTTTTGCTTTTTATAAATTTTGAAATTCCGTAGGCTAGGGACTTAAGTATAAAGATGTAGTGTATAATAACTCAAAAAATTTACATAAAAATGGCACCTTAGCTAGTTTAATTTAAAATTTAATAATTCGTGAGCTAAATAATCTACGGCTCACGTTGAACATTCTGTTTTTTCTTTTTCTTTTTTTAATTACAACTTGAATTAAGGTAGTAAAAAAAATATTGTGCAATATTCAGTGAGGCGTTAGATCGTTATATCCCAGGTACTAGATTATACTTTTAAAATAATATAATTTCATTTAAAGTTTTTAGAAGTATAGGTTCTTAAAGTTTTCTCAAAGCTTAATCGTACTGGAAGACCGTTAAAGTATGAAATATTTGATGTCGGTAAATGAAATTCATTCGATCGAACAGTTATTTCTATAATAGGATTTGCTCTATGCGTATTTCGAAGAATTTTTTTTGTCGTTGCACGATAACAAGTATTTGCAGAAGAAATGAAAGTTCAGTCCCGTGAGATTTCGGTACGTTATAAGCAGTTCATAACATTCTTACATTAATACAGCGCTTCGAAAAATATAGAAATCTCAAATCTAATGTTTCCAACGAACGTTGATAATGAATTCGCCTCTTCTTTCAAATTTCAGTAATCCATTGAGGCAAATTAAATTTCTAAAATTAAAATATTTTGTATCATTCCATTTGATTAAAAATATGAAATTATATAGAGATCCTTTTTATGCGCTGTTTTTTTTAGTCTCGGGGGCAATATGAGCCCGACCATCTTGTTCGATGGTTTTCACGTTCTAAATCGAAATCAGCCGATAGATATGAAAATTGAAATACTTATGAAATTTACGAGAACTAACTGCCGGGCTCGAATTTATGGTGGAAATAGCAAAATTTCAAAACATGAACCATAAAACCATTGTCTATCATCGAATTGGGTCGAGTGATTTTTAAACCTATGAACAAGTCTGATTGGTGGAGTTTGCAAGTCAAGCAGTTTTTAGGGGGGTTTATTTTTTTATGTTGGATACCGTCGAATTCAAAATATCATCTTCGCCCCCCCCCGTTGCAGAAGTCCTTTCCCTTTACTCAAATTCGAATTGCTCAAGATATTTGCATACTAAAATTGTTCCACAAAGTCTTCGATAAGGTGAATTTGAAATTAGTTGTTAAATTGAAAAAGATCAAATTGACACGTTAATGAATTTGCTGGGATCGCTTAGTGAGTTCCTTGATCGCTAATTTGCAAGTCGGTAACATAGATGGTTTATTGATAATATATTTCTTGAAAAAAATATAATTAAAAAAAACTGATTTCAAGACAATGCAAAATTCGACCATCAAATCAGAGGTCATCGATGATTTTTGAACATTTGCCGATGTTAAAAACAAAAGATAAGTGCTCACTCGAAAAATACTAGAAAAAATTTCATCAAAATCGATGATTGATACTTTGGTAGCGTTACTTGTAAGTGATTAAAATTGCGTTCAGCGATTCAAATAAAATTCAGGAATTCATTTGAATCAATCGCATCTATTTTAATTTTCATAAGAATAATTTGGATTATCCAAGATACGCTAGCGGGCACTTTAATCAATGCATTTAATCCGCAGCCTCCATCTAAGCTCTAGTGCCTTCCGAGAAACTGCATTGCTGTTACCCAGTTTTTACGAATTTTACACGCACGCATATTTTAACGATATAATTACAGCATTGCATACATTAAAGAACGAATAAAAAGAAAAATGGAGACTTAAGAGAAATACAAGGGGATGGCGACGAAGAGTTACAAAAATTGTTTTTCAAAACGTCGAAAGGGCGCCGCCTTCGGTGCGTCCATTTTTGAGCGTCGCATTAGCATTCCTGCAAAATTAAACGTATACGGAAAATTAGAACGCAGCCCGAGAGAAAGCTGGCCACGGGTTAATAATGTAGCGCCTGTATGGAGGGATGCCTGAAATCGCGAGGTCCTGAAATGCGTGCTATTTCACGACCGAGATGCAAACATTCGCCACAACCTGCTTTGGATTCGACGACAAACTGAAAGCGACTCGAGGGATATTACAAGAAGAAGAATTGAGTCTCGTACAAAGTATGAATGCCATTTTAGTGCGATCGATCAAATTTTTCGAAGTCCTTTAGGAAATCGCACATGCTAGCGTTCGCATGTTTATGGAGATTTAGTATGTACGTTCGTTTCGCGTTGCCAACAATATAGACAACTTAAAGTTACAATACGTTTAAGAATTTTTTTTCTATAAATTCCGTTATTAAATATACTATAATTAGACAAAGTAAATCATTCTGAATATTGTTACCTTGTCATTCGTTATGACTATTATCGCTCAAAATGTTAAATATAATAAATATATTCTAATTTTATTAATAAAATTATTATTAATAAAATAATGGTTATTACATGAATTATTAAATAATTAGATACAGTTAAAAGACGAAAAAAGGCTTCTTACATAAGTTTTTTTTAAGAACTGAATTTATTATATAACTCGATTAAAGTTTGAAAAATATTAGTTTTAATGAAACGAACATTTTTTTGGGTAAAAATAACTCATTTTTGGTTTTAAAAAATCTAAATTAAAATATAGATTCTTTAAAACTGACAAATCTATGGTATAAACAAGTGATTAAAATTTGATACCAATCGGTGAAAGCATTCTTGCGATATCCTGATATCCTGCACACCGCAGTAGAAAAATGTCGTTCAGTGAAAAAACTCGTTCAAAGCCTCACCGTGCAAGTCGCTCCGATGCTCTGCACGATCAAACATCTATATTTTCGAAAGTTGTTACATGGCTATTTATAAAATTTCATAACTAACCCCTTCATTCCTAATTTTCTAAATTACTCGACTTATTTATTGACTCGTCGTATGATCAGTATACCATAAACACAACAGAATACAAAGAAAGGATACTATTTTTAGTGTTTTTTTTATAAAATAGTGTGTTCGATCTAATGCTCTAACACTCTCTTTCGCTCTTTCTCTAATATTACTATTGTTTTATACCAGATTTATACATATAAACATCTATCTATTTATCTATTTCTTTATCTGTTTATCTATCTATATCTCTCAATCGCGCATCCACCATAATTGCACCAGCCGCGTTCTTAAACAAATCCTTTGCCGCGGCTCTGCGCTCCTCCGCCTTCTCAGCCGAAGCCCCCGACGCCTCACTCTCGCCCCGTACTATTGCACCGCTCGCCCGGGGAAAAACGGGAGGAAATAAAACGAGAAAAAAAAAAACAAAAAACAAACAAAAAAAGAAAGAAAGAACGAAAAAAAAAAATGGCCACTCGAGCGTTCGCCGCGGCGCGTGGGGAAAAATCGCCACCGAGCGCCCGCCCATGTTCCCCCACTCTCCCCGCCCTCACCCCCGCCGGCACGCGTCGCGTCGCGAGCGCTTGCGTCAGCACGCGCGCGCGCCCGCCAACCGGTTCCATCCTATATGTATAGGGCGGCGGGCACGAGGAGCCTCAGTACGCCTTCGCCCGCCGACGACGCGCGCCGGCTCGCAGAGGCAATCAGGTCGTTCTCGCCCCACGAAGCTTTACTCACGAGGTCGAGGCGCCGGTGGCGCACGCGGAGTTCAGAACCAGAGCCAGAACAGAAGTCGGAGGGGGAGAGATTTCTGCTTTTTCGTCCCGAGCACCAGAGTCTGCACGAGGGGCCTACGAGGTTGGTGCAGCTTCTTTCACGATTGTTATTATTGATATCTTTATCTATTTACACGCGCGAGGATTTATGATCGTGGTGGCGATCGGTAAACGGGGACGAAAATGGTGGAGCAAAGCCACGGCGACGTTTTTTGCCTCCGTCACGTTGATATGTATGGAACTTTTGCTATCGAGTATCCGAGCTTATAGGACTGATCCTCGGTGGAAATTGCTCGACTAAATTTCGTAAAATAAAAACAACAAAATGACCACGGAATAGTAATTGTTTTTAGGGAAGAAATTTCAAACTCTTTTAAAATATTCGGAACGGATTCGGGACAATCTTGCCCAAGCCCAAAGAAAAATTTTTTTTCTTTTTAATTTTATCAGCATACGTTGACAAATCGGATTTTTTTTTTAATAATCATCAATTATAATTCTTCCAGTATTTTTCAACCGAATTAGTCGCAAATTTTCTCCTTCGTGGGTGAGAAAATATCGCAATGCAGTTGAAAGTAGCTATTAAAGGTTAAAAGATTTACATAATTCACAAAGAAAATTCTAAATATACGAAAATTTTATTGTATTATTTCTTCTGCCACTTCATTCTATGCTAAATCGTGCAGGGATAAGCATACTCTAATAAAACTATGAAAAATTAATTCCAGTTTTAGATGTTCTATTAATGTTTAGATAAATTTGAGATTTAAAAAATGTATACTATATGATCCTAATAATAATAATTTCTATAATTATACTGCAAACTTGATTAAAAATAATATACTTACTAATATAAATATAGTAATATTTATTATGGTTCATAAAGAAGTGAACTATAACTATAACTATATATAGTAACAAATCTCATAAATTAAATTTATTTCCGTATTAGATATAGCAAATCTTTTTCGATAATAATCAGCCATAAAATTTCCTTACGCAGCTCGTTCAGCTTTTAATTAAAACACACGACAGGTAATTCACGAAATCACTTCAACACTATATAACAATAGAATTACTTATTCGATTATTTCCGTCGACAATGTTATAGTGTCGATAATGAATTTTGGTAAGCCTTGGTACACAGCAATTTAAAATTTATTTCGAAATAATGCGTGTCGAAGAAATTGCTTTCCTAATAGATCAATGGAATCCGAACTAATAAAATCAAAAGTTATAAAATTCGATAAGAATGTTACGAGTTTACTATATAGTTTTGTTTTTTTTTTCCTTTTACGAGTTTCTGCGGCATTGTCCGATTAAAATTATATATATATATATATATATATATATATATATATATATATATATATTTAAGAAATATATTTTTATAATACTCATAAACTTCACGTTACATTTACGGAACGACAGGTGTGCGAAGTCGAGGAGTAGGATGATTTTTATTTATGATTGGTTTCATGTAATAAAAATTAATATTAAGGCAATATAATTGAAATTTTTAACCATACATAAAATTGAATATATATTATTTATTTAAAGATAGGTATGGTTGTTTGAAAAAGTCAATCATTATTCCTTGTGCACGTAAAATAATTTGCGCAACAATAAAATTGCTTGGACTCGAAGAATGTTACTGATTTTCATTGAAAACAGAGGGCAATAAATTCTGGACGTAAAGAGAAGTCTTCTAGGGTATGTTATACCATCGTAAAACCTGCGCATTAATAGAAACTTACCTTTCAATATAGAGATAAAAATATGATCTTCTCGTACATAAAATTTTTACAATAATCTGAAATAAAATTCTTGAAAGAGCTTGCGAGTGATTAATCATCTACAATGATTTAAAAAGTTCGGATAGGACCCGGGCGTACTCGAGCATTACTTGAAGTAATAATTTAATTTAGCAATTCTTAATCAATATAGCCTAATATCTGCATTATTGCGCATCGGCATAAAGGAATTAACGCCGCGAAATCCCGCAACGCGCGCGAATTAAACTAATTGTTTGGTTTATACAACGCAATTTAAAGTCGAAATGCGCCTGTTTCATAATTCATACGTACTTTACAAACTAAATGATTTAATATGAAAATTTTTCAAAGCCCCTATAACAAGTTTTCGTATGGTAACAACTGAGCGGCGGTCTTGGATTTGCATCGAAACTCGTTGAAAGCAAGATTAACATTTTCCGCCCGGGAAGGAAGAAGGTGAAAAAAAATATACAAAGATTTTTTTGTCAAGAATTTCGATATAACTTTCAAGTATACAGAGCTGGGTATGTTATTTTTATTTCTTTTTTTTATTTTGCTTTAAATCTCAGTACTCTCAATTAATATTGCTTTTAATTATCGTCGTTTAATATTTAAATTGATTCCGTTTTGCACATTTCGCTGATATAGTAAGATATTGCAATTTGAAAACATACGAGCTTACCTGTAATTCGTTTGATATCACGATTAATATTCAAATTACAATTTATTTTCAATAATATCAAGAGTTATATACATAGACTTTTACTTAAAAATATTTTGAGTATTTTGTACCATGATTCGTATTAAAGCAACATTTATAAATTTCTCAATAACTGTAAATTTTTTCAGAATTTTTCTCTCTCTTTCTCTCTCACTTTCTTGAAATATTCCTTCAAACCCGTAATTATCTCATATTGTCATTTCAATGGATTCTTGCGACTGTTGCGATTCAAGATGCCTTCAAACAATACGTAGTCAAATTATATATATATATATATATATATATATATATATATATATATATATAGAGAGAGAGAGAGAGAGATAGAGAGAGAGAGAGAGGACGATGCTTTTTGTTCTAATTCTTAAGAAAGGATTCTTTGCAGCATAGGTGAGACGTTATGGTTTCGAATACCCATAGTGCACGTGTGCGTATATGCACGTATGTGTGCACGCAATTGTGTGAAATAAAAGTGGGTCAGTATATCTCCGTTTACCATTACGTAGAAAACTCAACTCGCCACTTTGTCCATAAAGATCCCCTATAGCGTTTTTCCTTTTCTCTTTTATTCGAACTATAAGAAGAAAGAAGTCTTGAAGTAACTGTATTAATGTCGTGAAAATTATCAAATCGCTATTGCATTTAATCGCATCCGTTATCAATAATATAAAGAAAAAAAAATCTCGGGACGACGTTTTCTATATGAAATTTATGTTTTCAATTTTCGATTTCCATTTCATATAATAACACGGCTTTTGAAATCAGGATAATATAAAAGTGAAGACGATGCACAAAGAATCTTTTATATTTTTCGAGATTACGGAAGTTAGAAATTTTCGTTCTCTTTCTGTATAAAAGGTTATCTGCAGATAATGCAGTCGTATAGAGAAATATTGAAATTTTTTAATTTAACGTCATCATTTAGAAATCGTTTTTCTTCTGTTTAATTCAACTTTAACCGCAACCCTGATGACAATTTCCAGTTGCTTTTCAACAAAGTTGCAGAACAAGCCAAATACCCATTGTATCATTGTAAAATTAATGAATACATATTTCAAATAATATTCGCCGTACGTTCTTTATCGATCTGCTCCATAAATACCTGAACGAATCAATCTCGAATTTGTGACAAAACAAAAGAATCAAAAAAAAAAGAGAGAGAGAGAGAACGTCAACAGGTAGGACCAGTGCAGCGATCGATTTTAATCGAAAGCCATCGGGCCAGCCCCAATCGGAAATGCGCCCCCGCGTCAAGAGTCGCGCTCGTCGAAACAGCCTCGGCAAAACCGACGGATTAATGCGCCCGTGCGGTCCCGCGGCGCGGTCCGCTCGATTCGCGCTCTTCGAGCGTTGATTCTCCAGCGTGCGAATTAACCGCAGCGTCGCCGCGTCGCGTCGCGTCGGCCGCCGCCGGAAACTCATCGCTTTACCCTCTGTTTGCGCCTCGTCCGTGCGGTGCGCAAGCATAGTCGCCGAACTGATAGTCGCGTGAAATGGCGTATGGGTGTCTGTGTGTGTGTGTGTGTGTGTGTTTGCGCGCGGGCGTGTTGACGCCAGTTCTCGTTGTGTATGAATAGGACTAATGAGCAAAGAGATTTACAGTATAGAACCATGGCGCGATATATTAAGACCACAATGAGGGGGGGGGATGACATCGAAGCATCTAGGATTAAATATGGATAAATTTAGTTTCGAATATATAAGTGAATCTCTTTTCTTTTTTTAAAGGTATATGTTGCGATTGCAATTGTGCCGTATAAGTTACAATTCGAATTAAATGAGAATATTTATTTGATGAAGAAATAAAAAAAATGTTTTTATAGCTCTGATTAATAATATTGTTTATTTTGTTTTTCTAATTAATATATACATATACTATACAACTTACTTATAAACACACTTTACACTTTTCTTTTCTAATGCAATAAATAATAATTAAATATATCAATGTAAATATATGTATATACACACACCAAAAAACTAAGACGCTAGGCTTATTGCCTCGATTATCACACTTGTGAAGTTCATGGGTACAACTTGAAACCAGGTAATTAAAATACTTGAAATTTATTTCTAATTTTTATCTAATTTATAAAAAATTTCACTCTGTATGATCGTTCACTGTTTCAAATACATTCACCTAGAAACTGCGCACTTTTTCGTAATTAATAATATATTATAGAACGATTTTTCTGCAAAGCATTTAGAAAAATATATTTCTTATAATAATCATCGTTGCTTCATATTTTCAGATCGTATCGATATGCTTTTGAAATTCACTAGTGTAACAGTAAGAATCGGTATATTTAGTTTATTCGGTCATTGATGCCTTTTTACTCTATAGTGTTTAACAATAGTTTTGTTTCACTTACATACTGTTTGTAGTTAGAGAGTTGTCCAAGCTTTGTAAAAAGTAAATCATCTTTTTATGGATTTATTTCTTTAATAAATCAACAGACGTGTTTAAAAATAATTTTATTAGATTCCTACTTATATGTTATACCAAGATGGAAAGTAATTACAATAATTCTAATTTCATTAATAATAATTAGTAAATTGTATTATTTACTAATAGAATCCATACACGTATATATTTTTTTAGAAATAATATATATTCATAACCAAATTTGCAATTTGGTTGTGAAAAGGACGTTTTCTAATATTGAAACTATGGAATTTATCGATTTTTTTCTGATAAAATATTTCAAATTTTTACATTCTAAAAATGTAACAAAATATTGATTTCAAAAAGGTAAAGGGCTAACTAAAAGGTATAACTTTTCAAAAATGAAGAAAACTCTTCTAAAATATTTATAATTATTATAATGCATAGAGAAGAATCGAACAATATTTACTTTAACGAAGAATGAAAGGTTGTCTAGCTTAGAAAATGAAGAAGAAAATCAATTAATTATTTTTACGCTAGCCTATAAAATTTGCTCCATATTACATATACATATATACATACATACGTACATAGATATATACATATATATGCACATGAGCATATGTACATATCTATGTTTTTGCATAATTATTGCATTATACATATAAGAAATAAATCAGTGGATTCGCTATTTTCTGCGACATAGTCGTTCTATTTCTCGCGTTTTGTCTTCTATGTCTTTTGACAAGTACAAATAAAGGATATGGTATATATACTCTACCATATATATAGGTAGATACACTATTTGCCTTTCTAACGAACGAGCTGCTTTTTCTAATACGACGTGAACATATATATACACACGTAGAACCCTTTCTAATACCACACTTTTGATACGCAAGCATATAAATAATCTCCGTAATTCGCTTAAAGTCGACACGATATTCCCAATGATGTTAGACTACTTGCGATACACAGGAAAAATATTGTACATTCTATGGTCCTTTTTTCTCTCTTCTAAATAAATCGCTTTGATCGACACAGCGTGCCACGTCGCTCGGTTTCTCGTCGTTATTTCCTTCCCTTCGTTCCTTTAGCCGATGCAAAGGTAAAGGAATCCTCAAGCTATAGGGGCTTGTCTCTCTTTCTCTCTCTCTTTCTCTCTCGCTCTCTGTATGATGTGTGTGTGCGTGTGCATGTGCGTGTGTGTGCGCGTGTGTGTGTGCGTACAAAACCTTTTATGCTAACCAAATCTATCCTCGGATTTCCTTGGAAAGGGATCGGCCTCCTTCTGATAACTCTATAAATATAATTAGTGGCTTGGGTTTTTACCGATAGTACACAGCCAGCCGATGCAACATCGCCGGACAGTCGCGGAATGAACTGGGAGCAGGGGGCAAAGTCTTTGTGCGAAGAAAAATTTGCATGGAGAGCGGAAATCCGTGCGTCAGGTGCGGTAACAAGTATATGCACACGCACACGCGCGCGCGCGCACACACACACACACACATTTTTGTGGAAAACCGAAGGTAGATACGTGGTAATTGGCTCTTGGGGAGAGATACGATTTCCACGCGCGACTGTTTTATGAATTCGAGAAGGAAACGCGTGCAAGCTGAGGATCCTCTTTTCTCGCGCTCATCCGTTGACGTCGGACGGGAAAAAAATGTCGATGTATACGCATCTGTAGATGTGCTGGTTGTAAGATACCTCAACGTTTTAGAACAGGGGCAGGCTAGTTGTACGTGCCAACGATTGCTCCTCTCATTAATTAAACAGTTTTCATTTTTGACGACTAAATCGATATAAAAAAAAAACTAAATAAATAAAATCCTCGAG
This sequence comes from Sycobia sp. Sy_11, assembly GCA_018907035.1. Classification (NCBI taxonomy): domain Eukaryota; kingdom Metazoa; phylum Arthropoda; class Insecta; order Hymenoptera; family Epichrysomallidae; genus Sycobia; species Sycobia sp. Sy_11. The sequence goes on along the minus strand of JACCIC010000218.1, from coordinate 340,409 downwards.
CCGGTGTAAAAAATAATTTTGTTCTTTTAATACAGAATTATTATATATTAATTTATCGTAACTTTCGTTATACACGAGCGATCGGTGTAACGCTTCCATGCAAACAGCAACGGATTTACACAGAGACTTCAGTGCATAAATTACATTCGACTGCTACAAAGCCAATTGAATGAAGCGAATGATCGGTACATGAAATGAATAAATAAGATTACCTAAACAATTAGTTCTCGTGTTTGAAACAGCGTTATTGTACAGCACTGTTGTACCCTTTTAGTATCGATTTAAAGCGCGCCCGCTCTGTTTAAATAAAAAAGAACACTGAATTTTCATACATCATAAAATTCTATTAAAAAGCTTCCGTTTAGATCACGAGGCCGTTTTTTTCATTCATATTTTATTCTTTAAAAATTTATTCGGCAAAACGAACAACCGTGTTTTTTAAAACAAAGAGAGAAGCGTTTAATATCCGTTGTTTCATTTAAACAAATCCACGTCACGCGCAGAGGTAATTTACACATACGTTACGAATTTACAATTTATTGCGAAAGATAAATGCTTTTTTTCCCCTTAGACTAGGGGCCGAAACTTTCACGGGTCTACGCGGCTGCGTATTTATAAGCCGTGTTTAGCGGCTTCGATCGCCTCCTGTACGGGAAGGCATTTCAATGTCGCTCAATCTCGTAGAATACGTTTAATACGTAAGCAAGTACGAAGCCTTGGAGCGTTTTTCTGGAAATAAGATACCGGAAAAAAGAGATGGTAGATACGAAAACTATTGCTGCCCCCTCTCGCCCTCTCTCTCTCTCTCTCTCTCTCTCTCTCTTGTTTCGAAGTCGTCCGCTCGAGGAAAATTTTTGCATCGATTGCCGATACTCGCTCCGTTATTGTTTTAAAACCGCAAGTTTTTATTCGCTTCGAGGGCGGTCATTGTTAATAGTTATTATAATCCAAATGGAGAGTTGCAATGCAAGTTGCATTGTTACAATTTACAATTTATAAAATTTTATAAAGAGCAGGATGAAGTATTAATTCATATATTTTACGATTAATTTTTTTCATAAAATAAGTAAACTATTTAATGTAAGACATTAGTATCGTTATTTTAAATACTGCTAAAAACTGTATCGTTATTTTAAATACTGCTAAAAAATATTTAATGCATTTTTTAGCAAGTAATTTAAGAATTTAATAATTTTAAAATTATTTAACTATTCCGTTTTATGCTTAGAACAGCAATTAATATTTTTCTTCTCGGCTTTATTCGAATATTGCGGTAATAGTTGGTTTTGAATTTCAATCATTGCGGTCGCCGCAATGCTACTATGTAAAAATTTAAACAAAGACATCGTTCCGTACTCGGGCGAACAATGGATCGTTACAATTTTTTACGGTTCTAGTTTTAAATGTCGGAAGATGAAAAAAAAAATGGAGCGTGAATCGAAAAATTTACATAATGAAATCAGCGAGACTTTTGCATTAATTGCAAAGATAATTTTTTGTCGTAATTTTGAGAAATTTTTCTTCAAAAAAAAAAGAAAAAAATAGTAATTCAGCTCTTGTTCGCATACTTTTCCTAAGACATGCGCGTCGCTTAGGCACTGTGACCGCTCGATCATAAAATCCATCTATTATTAGGTGTTAACCTCAGAAGCCGACCGAGCAACTAACGAGAGAGCGAAAATAACATCGACACCGTGCCTTTACTACTTAAGCAACGTGGAGTTTAATTATAAAAGTATCCAATAACAGTCCGATAATTATTTTTGCGTCTTAAAAACTGTTTATAAGCTAATGTGAACTTGAAAAATGGAGTTGTAAAAAAAAAAAAAACAAAGCAACAACTTGATAGAAGAAAAGATCTCGTTATATTTTCCGCCCGGTCTGATGTTATTTCTAAAATTGTTATCAACGATGGTGACCTAAATAATTTTAATAATTATATTTTATAAGTATAATACTAGATTCTAATATAGAACTGGAATACAGATTAAAATTATCCTGTAAAAAAGTGAAGTAGTGAAGTATAAATAAGAAATACAATCCAGACGTTGAGAGTTATCCTTGGTAAAACTTGACTTGGAAACATTCGAGAAAACATATCCACAGATGATTGATTTAATTTTAAACTCGCATTATCAAATTTTCACGATTAGCACCATTTACTATGCAACTGCAATTACAATAAATTTTCGTCATGCGACTATATAACAATTTTTCATGTATAGGTTTTTTACATGGTTTTGGGCGGCAATTATTATTGATGAAACAAAAACAGCGAACAATAATAATATTTTATGCACGAGAATTGAAGTCGTAATATTAGCTAATAATCGGCGCTGTAACAATAATTACCACTGCATTTTTTAATATGATTTTAACGATGTTTATTAATTATTCTCGAAATTTCCTTGATAAACCGAGAAGAGATTTTATTAGCCATTACATTGAAATGACTACCACTCGTATTTCATTCGTTAATTAAATAGCTTATAATCAGAATGGCAAAAATAAATACTTGAGTTTCATGAACACATTTTTATCAAATGCATAATTACATTAATCAACAGGAAACAGTATCGTTCATAATAAAGCAATCTTTAATATCGAGAATGTGAGATTTTTTTTTATTATTATTCTTATTCAGCTTAAAAAAAAACTATACATCGCCATTCGAGTTTGTTGCAGTTTGTTTTGAACGCTCCATATTGATACTAAAGCCACAATAAAATTGGCAATAGTCTCTTGATCAAACAATTTAACTAACGTCAGTGACTATCTGCACGGCCGTAAAACAACTAGGCAACCTCGTAAATTCGGAAAACGTAAGCGCGAAACTTCAGCGCTCCCCCTCCAGACCTCCTTCGTTGACGTCGCAGCATACCCAATTTATACTACTGAAACTTTAAGATTTAATGTTCAAGATACACATAGTTCTCCGTTCATTTACAAGACGACAAACTGCTTATATCTGTTTTCGCTATCTCTCTCTCTCTCTCTCTCTCGCGTTAATTAAATTTGTCTGCTTTTGTATGATTCTACAAAATTAGTATTTACAATCTTTTTGGTGGCATTTTTGTGGCATATATGTCTCTGAACTATATATTTTAAAAGCAACGTATAGCAATTTTTGACAGATATTACTTTTCCACATTCTTTTATTTTATCGAATTTATTAAATTTTGTTTTAGATTAATCGAAATAACATCCCAGCTGTATCTCCCTTCGACGAATATATCGCCACGATAAAAAAACAAAAACAAATAAATAAAAAATTTAACAAAACAAAGCAAATCCAAGAATAACCGAAATTCCTCAACGAGAAGCTCCATACAAAAATTTTCGTTGTACACCCCCAAGCGCAACGCGAATTCCGTTCAATCAGATATCGTGTATATGTAAATTTGCAAGAATCCCCGGGTTTCGTACACGATACGTACATTTAAGCTACGATTGCGGGACTGTTTACAAGGGCGTATAAACCGTATCAAAAATCTGGGCTGATCCGCTTAGCCAAACCCTAGCAGTTTATATTTCGACGATAAGCCGGGGCGGTCTTTACCTCGAGTATATGGGAGACGTTGGTTTTTACCTGTCAAAAATACCGGCAGAATTTGTATTATACGTAGGCGTGGCAAATAATCACTGCTCGCTGTAAGCCGTTCTCGCTGATCTCACCTAGGGACTTCCGATCCCAACGACATCGACGGTATGGAGGTTTTACAATAACATAAGATTTTAATGTAATTTTTAGCTTTAAACACACATACTGTAACAGTCGGCTTCGATGCGCATCGATAGTTGAGAATGGATGATTGCGAAATTTTACGCCAAGGGCCGAGATTGGCCGGGTATCGCGCTTACCCTTTGAAACTGTTTATATACAAGTGTTTCCTTATATACATAAAATGTGGCCGAGTGGATGGGATGGGGGAATTGGAATTTTTATGAAAGAAGCCGAGATTTACGGGTCGATCGTTGGCAGCGCCTCCATACTGTATTATTCGAGCCTTAAAATTTTCATTTCGATTCTCCGTCGCGTAATATGGGGGAGGGGATAAAAAAGTAAAGAACGCGAGTGTTAAAGATAACGTATATATATATATATATATATATATATATATATATATATATATATATATAACAAGTTTGAGAAATATATATGTCGTACGATACGAGCTTAGAATTATATTTATGTTCCTCAAAATTCAATGCGCCTTTCATCGTTCGGCGATAATGAATTTTTACGATTGACAATTGCGACTAATGGAAGAACGGTAACGTGTACGAATGATTATACAGCTAATGGAAGAATAATGTTTCGTTTAAATTGAATGTTTGCAGAATAAAAAAAAAATCTCGCCCATAAAATTTTATGCATACCGATATTCAGTTCAGTCTATAATAAACACCGCGCGTATATCTTTAAATGAAAAGTAGTCCGCGCACATTCAACAAGGATAGTCGCGAGGTAAAGTACAAAATGAACTTTCGCATTTATGAACCGCGTGTATTACGATATTTTCTTCGTTTTTTTTATACTTAATTATATAAAATTATAAAATGATGAAAAAATTATATTTGCGAAACCGAAACTAGATATATTGCGCGAAAACGCAAGTGCGTGTGTATACAATTTTCTGTATTTCGTTATATGCGCATAGTTGAAATTTACTTCGTGTTATAAAATCGCGATCTATATGTATTCTACACGTATTTTATAATATAGATATAAAAGATATATACGCGCCTTATCTTAACCTCTGAATAATGTGCCACTTTTCTAGCACGATAGACGTTTAAATCCGCCGAAAAATTGCGTTTTCACGCTCTTTATACGCAATAAATCTGTACAAAAATCTCTCTCAAGAAAGTTTATCCGCTTTTTTTGTTTGCTTGAAAATGCCAACAAACTTTCTATACACTAATTTATAATTATCTTAAAATTGAGCTTTAAATTTTATCGCGCGGTTAATTTAAATAGAAAGATAGAGAGAAAGAATGGCAACCTTTTTCTCGTTACAGCGAAAACACGGAAGTTTGAATTTGCATAGTATAATGCCGAATGAATATTTCAAACACTGAATTTCTTTTTTTTTTTTTTTTGTTTTTCCATTCATCTCCATGTATTCGCGACGAGTCATGAACCTTTTTTGGAGAATGAAATATTTCCTTCTAAAAACAAAGGGGAAAAAGAAAATGAAAAATATGTAAATAAAATAACAAAGAAATTTTCAAGGGAGCCTGTAAGATATTAAAATATGAATTTTACCCTGCGAGCTTCTTACGCGCCTAAACTGGGATACGCGGGATTTTTTTCCCCTGTCTTCTCACTTCAAACGGCATACGAAAAGCTCAGAGCATTTAAAATAAATAACCCTTTATACATTTCAGAAGCATAACATTTTTTTATACGTATAATATTTAAGCAGATTTTCCTGGCTTGTGCCCTTTTTTCACAGCATTTGGTATGTACATGTGGTTGAATCGTAATTTCGCTACTCCTACATTACGTGATGCAGTATAGATTATATATCTGTACTAATAAAATCTTAAAAATACGGATTTTTCTGTTTCAAAAGTTATATATATATATATATATATATATATATATATATATATATATATATAAAGTGTTGTAGAGTATAAAAGTCTAATGATTCAAATTATTATTTAGTAACCGAAATTTTATTAACGATTTCTGTTCATATTAGTTTGCTCTTATCGCTACAATGTGTCAAAAATAATTGCAACATTTATTACTAGATCTTAATTATTAAAAGTATAAATAAATTATATCTCGGAGTATTGAACATATTAGAATGCAGCTTCGAAATGACGTATAAATGAAAGAATTGAACGCCACATATACGGCACTTCTCTGCTTTCTCAGATCTCTCACTTATTTATGGTCATAACTGCATAGCAAAAACTATATAGCTTTCATTATATTATTATACGGGCCGCCCTTTTATATTATCGGAACAGTGCATTCTCGAGTCTCGTTTTTTTTTCTCCCCCGTATTCTGTAATTATACAATAATTTTACCGGCAATGGACGCTGAAACGGCCGCGGGCGGTCGTTAAAAGTGCAATATTTCACATAATGCAGCGCGACCAGGTGGGGCGATATTTAAATTTCGCGAAATGAAAAATTGCCCCTTGACGAAAGGCACCGCGCCCGTTGAATAAGAGATGCTCGTATATTATTAACACGATGAAATTTTTTGCATAAATCTTAAGCGTAAAATTTTTAAGAGATATGACTGCGTCCTATTCGCGAAGCATATAGAACCTCGAGTTATTATTGAGGGGCATGTTCACTATACCGCGTCAGCTGCATGTATATTTCTTTATTTACTATTCTCGTGTAATGATACAATCACGTAATCGCATGTAGGGGAAAAATTGAAAATGTATTTTTTGGATATCGAAATTGAATGGATTTCTAAAATAGGTACCGAAGTATTGGTAAATGGATTCTAGTGTAATCAATAATCAGAATGTTTTCTGCAGCAGGCACTTTTTCGACAAGTGTTGTTCGAAAGTGATTATTACCGTCATCTATCGACAGTTGGCGAAGTGATACTTTTTCGCGCATCAAGGCTAAATAATCATCTTTAAGTATTAATAGCAGGCAGCTAAATCGTGCTAGAACTTCTTTTAGTAGTAAAAAAATTTTTTTCACTATGTCTCTTAGTTCGTTTACATACGTTATCACTTAAGTATTTGAAGAATTTATTTTTTAATTTTACCGCATTTTTCATAATTGGTACTTCAAAATTCCATTGTCGAAATCAGTGATTCAGAGGAGGAAAATAAATATAGGCTTACATTTCTTATTATTTATTTACACTTTTTTAATTATTCAACCGTCAATAAGTAGCTTAGCTATTTATATCTCTTATTGTATTTTTTCAAAAGTACAAGACTTTTATGTCTGAACTTATTCCTTAAACGATACATATTTTAAATATAAGAATTTTAATATTATGTAACAAAAATTATTTATTTATCATTACACATGGCTTCGGAAATAAAGAATAGTAGAAAGTTGGCAGAAAACAAAACGTGTAGAAGACGAAGATATACTAGAAATTGAACAGAAAAGAATGAAAATGCAATTAATGGATTTCACGAGGAAGGAATGAAATTTATAAGATTTCATTTGACATTCTTCATTATATTTTAATTTTTTAATATAGACGTGCAACGTTATTTAATTAAATATAAATCATTATCTTGCCAAATCGTAAGAATATAAACATTCAGATTTTATATAGAGTACGAAAAACTTAGAAATTTTTCTTTGAATATTTTTTAACATAAATAAATATATTGTGTTTTCCAATTTTAATGGCATCAATAATCTTAAATCGCTTTTTGAATAATTAAAAAAAATATATATATATATACATATACATATATATATATATATATATATATATATATATATATATATATATATCTCCATTCGTAAGAATAGTATCAAACATTTTGATCGAAGTTCTATTTTAAAATCGTTTTTATCCGCTTTTCTCCGTATGAATCCGCACGAATTCCAGTCCCTTTATCACACGTACGACGATACATAACGATATAAGAGCGCTCAATAATTAGAGACTCACGCGTAAGGGGCCGCACGTGGGCTCTCGTGGCTCGACTCTAACGCCCGCGCAAAGCAGCGGCGCGCGAAATTAACCGCTCGAAAGTCCGCGTATACGAACTTCCAATCCCGCTGGGCGGTCACCTTATATATATATATAGATATTCCGCTTTCTAAGCTCGACAGCCTGATCGTCGAGGGGGAGTTGGGGGGCGAGTTACGCTCGTGTAAAAAGTTTCGTGGCCGGTGTTTTTTCTTACATTCCTTTTTTTATTTATTTTTCTGTTTTTTTTTTTTTTTTCAAAGCTGCGCCTGGTCTCCGAGACGGAGCAATCTCCATGGCAAATTGGACCGCGCTTTAAATGTACGAGGATGGGAAAAAATCGATTTAATTCATGATTGTTATATCGCGGATGGAAGACGGAGGAGTTCTTTAAACCCTTTTCGAAATCTTGCGTAAAGCGTCGAGTCGAATAGGGGTAAATTTCATTTTTTTTTTTCTTTTTAACAAATGAGCTCTTTTTATTTACAGGGGTACGTATTGAATTTCGATATATTATTAAATTGTACAGTTGGGTATACGTTTGCTGGAAAGTTTTTTATTTGGAGGTAAAAATTCGTTATTTTCAAAAAAATATGAGAAACTTCGATAGCGTATTCATATATATATATTATCGATGGATAGTCAATACTATTTATTATTTTCAAGTTGCATTTTAAAGTATTTCTAGTGATTTAGATATTTTTTTCGAAAATCTTTTCAAATTTCTAGATAATATATTATTTTGTTTCCAAGATTGATTCGAGGTATATCTAGTAATATATTAAAATTTTTTTGAAAATGTTTGAACAATTTTCTGACAAATAATTTCTGTATTCGAAGGTAAAATATATTCTGTTGAACGTTATATATATATATATATATATATATATATATAGCGTTCAACAGAATATATATATATATATATATATATATATATATATATTGCAACACAGGAAAAGTATTATTTGTTACATTTTTCATGAACTTAAATAATCAATTAAATCTCTTTACTGCGGTCCTTTTCCGAGTATTTGTCATTGTGAATTAATCGCTAGCAAAAAGACTACAGTTGAGTTCGGTATTTGCATAAATATTTACACTGGACGAATAATCTCACCGGCGTAATTGCGCCCTCCCGAAGTTGCTGTGGCAACCAATATTTTTCAACGAAATTGACAAAAATTACATCCATATTTACGCCATATTCATCGATATTTTATTGATTATTTCTTTATGATTCCTGATAATGTTAGAAAAAGTTCACTCGTCTTTATAGCTATTCTTGATTTATATGCATATATTTTCGTATGCAAATAAATATTTGAGTATTGTGAAGTCGCTCAGACATTCGTAGTTTATTTATGACGAATGCCGTGAAAATACATAAATTAAATGCAATCGAATGGAAATATAAATTTTTTCGCATTAATTAAATATACGCGTAACAGTGGTAACAATTATTTATATGTAAGTAAAGAATTTTGATAAATTTAAACTTCATTTAATATATGAAACATGCGCGAGGGAAAGGGGGACCTGGAATTTTTAACGAAAACTTTTAATAGAATATGTCAAAAGAATTTTCGCGACGTGTCCGTCGCCCCGAGGTGCGCTCGAATAACTTCTGGCCGCATTACATTGAGCAACGTTTGCATTTCCATGTGTTCGAAATGTTTTGTTATAGCCGGTCTCGCAAAAAATATAGAAAGTCTATTTCAATCTAAGTGTTGATTTTGTTTTTTCACCACGCTTTTTGTTATTTTGCCGTCATTTTCTTTTTTTGTGGTGATATAAACTAGACTTCATTTCTTGAGATCAATTGTATAATTTGTAATATATTTTTTTTAGGTATTTTGAACCGAAAATTTTCCACGGGAGATGGAAATTGAAATAAGTTAAAACAAAAATGCATCGACAAATAAGTTCCAAATGAAAATACTTTTTCTATCTTGTAAAAATTTGAATAAAATCTTTCAATAAATCTTAGATTTTAAAAACGATATCGAGATATTACTTTCGAAATCGATACGAAACTATCGAGGGGATTGAGATGATCGTTCATTTATCAACGTACGTATGTTATACTTGTTGCATCCGTTATAACGCTTCAGTCGTAATGCGGTTCGACGCTTATTTTAGGACTTTCTTTAACGCAAATTTCATAGAATAAATGAAAGAGAACCCTTTCATTTATATCCCCCCTCCACGAAAAGGATTATTTTTCGATAAGCGCATCAGCCGCCTGATCGAAAATTCAGTCACCAGTTCACTTTAATATACGTAGGCGCATCATTCTGTATTTTTCTTATCTAGATTATCGGCGGGGGTGGGGAGGGGTGGAGTTCGAAACGATATTCCCAGCTTCTTCAATAAAGTAATGGGAAATTTTTTGTAATTTTTGAAGGCATTTTTAGATATACATTTCTTTTCTAAGATTTGTTAGTTATAATAATTTTATTTTCAAGTATTACTGTAATAAAATATTTGTTTAATTTTTTTTATAAACATAATTCTATAAATCATATTATTTCAATTTATAATATTTCACATAATATTTCAATTTTACCAAACGATAATCCCATATAGAGCTTTGAGTAAGCTTAAATAAAATAAAAATTTTAGTATGTAATTCAACTGTATTGGTTCTACTAAGAAGTAGTACGAGTAAATATTTTCTACAACCGGATTAAGTATTTATATATTACTGAAAAAAACACTATGTATACAACTAAGAAGAAATTCTTAAGAACAAATGATTTTATCAAAATTATATGCAGCGGTTATTATAATTATTTTATAATTTATTTGCATGTTGAGCGGCTTATTTGTGCCGAACGAACTGTGAGCCTGACTCTTGCATCAAACGAATGCTATATATATATATATATATATATATATATATATATATATATATATTAAATTTTTAAAGTCATTTTTTATTACGTTTCTTGTTCTTTTGAAATTTTTATAAATATTATTTTTATTTTACTGAAGAAAATATTTCATTTTTTCAGCAGGGCTAATTGTTGTAACATGAAAAGTATCGATAAAAAGTTTAAAGTTTGTATTTAAATTTTTTATAGTTTGTATTTATAGTTTTTTGTAGTTGAATAATTCAAAAAAAGATTAAATAAAAAAAATTAAATAACTGTAATACAATATTAAATAGGACAGGATCAAAGAAATATCTCTCGAGGTACGATTTCTGAAGTACGTTAAAATTTTGCATTTATGGAAATTTTGTCAAAGGCCATTCAAAATGTACTACTGGAGAGCGTCTAGATTTATTAAGAATTTAGATCAGCCCAATGGAGAAAGCATAGATAAAAAATTTTTTTTACGTTCTCAGCGTATACATAGCAAATAGTTCGATTAAGGATTAATCATAATATTTGAAGTTACAGGATCGAGATGAGATCCTTAAGGTAAACCATAATGGAATATTTCAAAAGTGGAACCAATACCCTTTATAAGATCAGGGTGTATTCAGTTTGTTTAATAGGGGGTAATCAAACTCGGATCTTTACCACGAACCCAATATTATAGAGTTTACTAGTTAAAACATTATGATGCACTCTGTCAAAATCTTTGGAGAAAAATAATTCAAAGTAAATACTATCATTTTGCTCCTTGTTCACAAGATCCTTTCAGATCCTATTATCGAAAGTAAGTGTATTAAATTGAACATTGTTGATCGGCGTTCGGGAAATTCGAGTTGATTCAATGGTGAAATCGAAAAGTCGAGGATTAAACACTTCAGCCGCTCTTAAGAATACGGATAATAAGGACCTCGTTCGAGGAGGAGCAATAGTGATAAAAACGCTCCATCAATGACTTCATGCAGAATTTTAACGAGGACGCGTCGGATTGCCATCGGGTTCACCGGCCAAAGCCGTAGCCCAAAAGCTTGATCAGTGTCGAATCGTGATGAACAGAAATGCAAGGCGGATTGCACTTGAGTAGCTGCGCGCATTGGAAGGAACTAGGGTAAAAAAGCGAGGCTATTTCTGATGCAGAATATGTACATATGGTGGTTTACGCACCCGCGGAACGATCGGATATTATTAATCCATTCTTTCACCGAAGCGTATACGGCGGTAGAGAGTGCACTTTTATACGACGCTCGGTCACGACGACGCGCTCTTTATTCGTTATATATATACTAGTTCTCGTAGAAGATGCACGTTCTTTCCCCTTTAAAATTTCTCCTATATATCGCTGCTCTTTATCTCGACCGCGCGCTTATCCCCCTTTTTCTCCATATACGTGAGTACGTTATATTACCGACTGATAAGTGTATTACAATGGAATTATTTGAAATGCTATTGGTTTATTCAATGTGTTCGTATGTGTATATGTGTATATGATTTTTCATGTTATTTTATCATAATAATTATAATTTCTTTTAATACTTATTTATAAACTTTTCGTCACCATATTTCATAAATGTCATTTTAACGGGATAAATGAGCTTAAAATTACAAAAGCAAAAAAATATTTATCTTATGTTATAAATATTTCATAAAAACTTATCTTTTCTACACCAAGCAGACATTATTGTCTACGAGTTGAGGGGCTTAAGACCTATTCTAATCTACATGATTGGAAGCTATGGTATTTAGGAAGTACAAAATCGAAATTCGCTAACCGCAGGATTGCCAATGAAATCGATCGATGCAATGATCTTAAATTTGAGAATGTTGTTGCTAAATACGTGTCTTATCGTTCATTCAATTTGTATATTTCGATAATGTTTTATAAAGATATTACTGATTTTTTAGTTAATTATTGATTAATTTAAGTATTAGTTGAACTCTTAGTTCATATCAAGATAAGTAGTATGTAAAACAACAATATTTTCTATTTGAGCTACGGCCAGTGAATTTGTATTTTGTACTTACTTCCTATTATAGCTTCAACTAATTTGGACATCAATAGGTCTTAAACCTCTCAAATATTTAGTAATGTCTACTTATCTAGAAAAGATAAGTTCTATATAGAATATTTTATATAACTTATCAAATGCTTTTTCTATTTTGTAATTTAAAGGTTGTATGTACCTCTTATGTGTAATTTTATTCTACTATCATTTCTTGAAATTATTTTAAAGTAGGCACTACAATACCATATGATTTTCGCTTAAAGATCAAATCATTATCGTATTTATTTGAACGTTTACGTTAATTTTACTTTATCTGTTATTCATATATTTTTATTATTAAAAATCGATCTTGTCTTTCTTTTTACAAGTTTTTTTCTCATTCTATTCTCCCTTTCTCTGTCTGTCTCTGCTTCCCCCCTCTCTTTCTCTCTCTGTCTCTTCAGTTTGTATAGGACGAAATACGCTTGTGTCATTTTTAAAGGACGAGTTTACCCTTTACTAGACTGAGATTTAATATGTGTGTACACCTTGAACGCCGAAGAATAGAGAGCAGTTAAATTTAGCCTTTTTGAATTCAGATGAACCCAGTACTAATGGAAGATACTTTAAACATTTTCTAGTCTCGTGAAAAATTAAATATTTTTCTGAAGAAAAAATTGTAAACAGGACACTTTATGATTGAAGATTATGGAATTGAAGAAAACGATTGTTGGCAATATTGTATTTATACTTTTTGATATATTATATAAAATATTAAATATAATCTGATATAATATATAAGGAAGTACCAATAAAATATTGCCAATAATCATTGAGACGCGAGAGAGACCGCTGTGAAATTTATTTAAACATTTGATAGTCAAGTTCGAGTCATAACGATTGGCACAGTGAGCATTAAGATTACTGTTTATATCCGATAAGAATGAAAGAATCTAATCTTAATCTAAATTAAAATTCAATAAAAATTTAATCAAAATAAGCCAATCCTCAATGCCCTTATATCAATAATTTTTTTAATTTCAGCGTTTTATGTCATTAAATTCGTCTCGTTGATGGTCTTTTTTATTGAACGACCCCACTTGCGATAACCGAAACACAGTTAAATCGATCCTCGATTGTTGCACACGGTATATCGATTGTTGCAGCCCGGGAGTCGCTCGATTCCACAGGACCGACGAGAGGCAATCTTTTACATACACAAGCGGTATAAAAGTCCGCGAGGGTTGATTATTGGGGCGCAGAAATGCGTTTGTGTGCACGCGCGTCTGAATTGTCCGAGTTACGAAAAACTTTTAATTGAAAGGTAGGTATATTAGTGTAAGTGCGTGCTTGAATAAACACATACCGAGGCTCGTCGAAGAAAGGACATTTTATCCGATTGGTTATATAGCTGAGGAAGTGATTCGACTGCCTCCCGTCAACTAATGCGTGCTTTTAAATTTCACGTTGATTGATATTTAGCCAGCACTTTTTTAAGCGATTATCGGCATATTATTATGTATTATTCGTGGAAAAAATGGTTTAAAATATGGAGGGTAATGTCGAAGATCTCGAGTTTAAGCTTTTTCTATACCTATTGTCATCAAAACAGTTCTCTTCGAATTTCTCGACAAATCTCTATAAAACAAAAAAGATTAAACTTTATGTGTAGAGCGAAGCCAAGACATAGCAACGCGTTTCAGAATGTTTATTCTTTTTTATACATACATGGTTATAAAAATCAAACAATATTCATTTTTAAATAGGAAAACTTTTATGCACGTTGTAAAAACGAATGTAATTTTAATTAAAAAAAATTTTTTTTAATGATCTGAAATTTATGCACGCGATACAGCCGGGAATAGTTAAATCAGGTTGAAACGAAATAAATTAAACCGACTTTTTATGAATCTTTAAAAATGAGAGAAATAAACATTCGAGCTTGGGAATCGTAAATTAAGTCGTATGCGCGTCATTTTGCGACTTTGTTTATAAAAAATAGGGAACTGTCCAGCATTTTCATTACTTGTCAACGATAAATGTCACTATTCCTGGATATTTTATATATCTGAAGTATTTTTTGTAAAGATGCATCTTTCCGAATATTTTTAGACGATATTATGTTTCTCTATACAGTGTCGCTTAATTTTATAAACGTTGCTATCTCGAAAATTTACCCCGTACGCGGATCTTTATTTTTTTTCTGAATTGGCGAATTTCTTCGTGTCTTTATCTTCTTCTTGCTTTGAGCATCGAGCCCTTTTGAAAAGTATAAGCATATTATTTCTCTAGTTAATCATATCTTTCAATGCGAACGTAAATAATATTTTTATTCCGTAAGCGGCACATAGGAGGGAAACAAGATAACGTAATCTTCGTTTTAGGAAACCGTGTAATTTCTTTCCCGCTATCTCATTCTGTTAAAATACTGCGGGGATATGGTTTGGTAAAAAGAAGAAAAAATCGTCAGACAGAGTTACGCGAGCGAATATCTTCCTGTAACTACGGACTGCGTCCTATAATTGAAAATTCTCGTTGCGCTCGCTTCTTGCCCGCGAAAAGCCGTAGCGTTCATTCCTTCCTTCGTTTCATGCTTCTTTTAATACGAGTGCTGAATTTCGAGAGAAAAAAACAGTTTTGACTGCAGATACTCAGTAATGGTTTATGACAAACCTATTTTTATCATACTATAAACGTTTCTCCCCTCCCCCCCTGCGGCAATGCTTATACGATGCCACGATATTGAATTTTGCATCTTTCAATTATTGAAACGTACGATTCTGTAATTGAGAAGATATTCGAATCTTTACTCGAATTTATATAAATAAAAAGCGCATTTAATAATGAGTACATGTTTTTCAAACTCAATGAATGTAGAAATATTTGTAATTTGATATTATGTAATAATATTTTAATGAAGCATTCTTGTTTAAGAAAGATTCTGCTTTAATTGGATTAATTATAAAGTGAAATTTTACGGCATATAAAGAAACTGTAGTAAATCATAGCATTTCAATCTTATAGTTACTGACATAAAGTCAATATTGAATAAATTATAAAACAAAAATCTCATATATTTTCTGTTTCAAAGCGAAGTTATAATATAAATATTTTAGATTTTGATCTATATGTATATCTTCTGAATAGTAAAAATATTTAACATTAATAATATAGACATTTAATTATTATGTTACACCAATGTTCTATTAATTAATTATGCTACACTAAATTATTACGTTACACCAAGTATTTAGTAACAACCACGCGCAATTTGTTCTCCTCACTGCGACGCGTCTCATGCCTATACGTATTTAAATTCGACTTCCATGGATTTTTCCTTTATCGATATAAGATCATTGCGATCCGTCGGCGCCTACGCTGCGTATAGTAAAAAAGGCAAGATATAACTCTGTGATGACCGTAATAAATGCCGAATCAATCGATGCAGCGCCTCTTTCTATTTGAATTCTAAAATAGGCAACGATGAAAGATAATTGTCAATTGCTATAGCGACTGTTATATCAGGATCTAACTGCACGATAGTTGAAATATGTATATATATATATATATATATATATATATATATATATAACTTTACTATACACTTGTATCCTCTATTTTGATTAAATAACGACGATGCAGATTTGCTTCAATTATTTGGAATACGCGTATACTTAGATTTACGATGTTTTCTTTAACCCTTTGCCCTCCCCCTTTTTTCACGATAATAACGTCACTACCTACATTTTAATAATTCACGGTCGAATGTAACGTTCGCGCGTGTATACTTGCACTCAATGGATTTGCGGTCTCCTTTGAGCGACTCCGGCGACGGCTTGTCCGATGGCAAAAAGGGAAATAGATTGGATTTGACTTTTGAAAGGACCAGAGTACTTAGGTTTTGGTTCTTTTTTTGGTTTCTTTTTTTCTGCTTTTTTTGCTTAATAAAATGGCCCATCGACTTCTCCTTCGTTATATATATAATATTTAACATCGCGAGGAATGAGTAAACGGATACATTTTTTGTCTTTACCGCAGTCTCTCTCTCTTTCTCTCTCTATTTCTTCTTAATGTTTGTAGAAGGCTTATAAAAAAATATTAAATATTCTCCAGGGCTCGCGACACTCATTAACCACGCCATTACAATCCATATAATGATCTTCTTCTCTAGCTCTTACAGTGCCCCGTCTGTCTCTCTCACTTTCTCTCTCTCTTTTCACAGAGAGAAAGAGAGAGATAGAGTGGGATAGAGAGATATCAACAAAGACTTTTTATTCTCATTCGCTATTTAGCTTAAATTTATTGTAAACTTTTCCTTCAAATTGCGCAATAAAGCTGAGGCTTATTTTCTTTAACAACAACAACAACAACAACAACAATAATAATAATAATTTTCTCCTTCTAGATGAAAAATCTTTCATGTATTTATGCAATATATCAATTAAATATATATTTTAAGATTTTAAATAATCTAAATGTACATTTAGAAGGAAATTTCGTCTCCTTATTTTACTAAAATATACATTTAGCGTTCGAGAGTGTTTAGCAAAATTTATCTCATTAATTCTGTCCGTATTTTGATTTTTCAATAATAAGCCAAAGCCAAACTCCGAATTTGCAGAAATCTTTTTATTCCTTCTCCCGATCAAATAATATACCAGTCGGAAGTTTTTTAAATCGCATAAGCAGACTAGGCGACGCATCGATCGATCTCCATAATAATGGCAATTTCCCGACCACGGAATTTTCGAACGATATACGTATACGAAGTAGGTGCTAATCTTCGAGAAGCCATTATAAACTTCCCGGTTGCATTGAATTTATATTTCGAGACTTAAAATGATTCCGAAAATACATTTCGTCGAGGTAAATGTTACGCCGATCAACGGTCGAGTAATGTTTCGTGAAAGGAAATAAGGAGAAAAAAAATAACGAATCCTCTTTATGTCGATTAGGAGTGTCGTTTGATTTACTCATTAAAATAAAACGGCCCTGAAATCCATTTTACCGGCGCCCGTGGAAATTCAAAAGGAGACAATAAACGAATGAGTTCGCGCCGTCTCCTGTCGCCGTCCAGAAAGAAAGCGCGGTTTTCTTATCATGGCAGAGAATTCAATTCAGCGGGCACACATCGACGCTATCCTCGGCCACGCAAAAATGGATAGATAAGTAAATAAAAATAAAAAGAAAAACCAGAAAAACAAAAAACAAACTCGTGAAAAGCATCCAGAAGCATCGCGATCCTCCCATTCGCGAGCCCGGGCGAATTATTCGCGGGCTAGCGCGTAGTACGGGAGAGGCAGCAGTGGCGGGGATTTGGGAGAATCTCCGCGCGGCGGACGACGCGCTCAGTGATACGAGGCTAGTTGGGTCAGACATGTGCGTCTCGGCGGAACTGCATCGTCGTATACAGTCGCGTGCGTAGGCGGAAGACACGCGAGAGTCTCGCACGGATCGATGAATGCCCCTCCATCTCCCGGAAAGTTTTCGCCTCGGCGATTTGTCAGTGCCTGGGTCTCTCTCCCTCTCTTTCTCTCTCTCTCTCTCTCTCTCTCTCTCTCTGTCCCTGTCTTTCCCCTCTTTTTGTATTTCTCTCGGGCTATAGAAAATCGGACGCGTGTACATTAGTTTGTGGCTACTTAGCCGAACTTTTCGTCTGAAACGTTCATTGATTTACTTTTTAAAGCATCTGCTTCTTTGCACTCGTGCCAAGAAGAACGTGCACAAGAACATAAATAAAATAGGTTCCAGAATTTTATCAACATGTATAGATTGATTTTGACTACTACATTTTTTATTTATTTATTGAGTTAGAAAAAAATTACATTCATATAGAAATCTATATAATTGTTGCTATAATGTAATAGTTCTATGAGTTGACAAACCTAAATATATGTGGATTAAAACTAGCAGAACATAAACAAAATAAATCAAGCAAAGACTAAAAAATTATTATACTTGTATAAGAGAAATAATAATACTAATTATGCAAACTTCATAATATTGATAAAATTCATAGGAATTACAATTATTATACTATATTCAATAAATTAAAAATGATTTTTTTCATTTACAAATGTCTCAATATTATTGTACAATGAGAAAACATTCTTTTTATTATAATTATATTTTAAGTCATATTTACAAAATCATTGAAATATATTTATCTATTCTAAATACGATCAAGAATATATTATGTGTAAATTAATTAATTTATTTTTATTTATTTTTAGAATTCGAATACTAAATAGAGACAATTCTGCTAAATTTAATTCATTAGTTGTCATGTTGATATAAATTAGGACTTGAAGAAAATTTTCATGAAAAATTTCGTGTGATCTGAATGAGAATAATTCTCCAATTATTCATAAAATATATATTTTATTTCATTCGAAGAAAGAATTAGTAATTTAGGAAAATGTTTGATGGAGCATAATATTAAATATTTCAGTAATTATTCTACCCATACATACTTTATTTATCCAAAAATCTACTCCTCAATCCGTGATTAACTTAAGATAAAATATGCACTCAAAATTTTTATTACAAATAACGGGATCTCTATGTTGTACTATACGGAAATAGCCGTGCATTAAGGCTAATCTTTATCTTGGTATTATGGCTGGAGGGATATTCGACGATATTGACATCGTCGTCCCCGATGACAGTTCTATACTCAGTTCGCCAAGTACTTTAAAGAAAATCAATTCGAATCAACGTTAAAAAACATTTGCTACTTTATTTTCCTTTCTTTTTTTTAATCAAGTATTACACAGACAGTCGTTGTTATTTGTTATAATAATTTGGTAGGAAAGTTATTTACAAATTCGGGGCGCAGAGTAAAATTACGCGTTAATAACCCGATAATAGTTAGTAATTTACAGCAGAGTCTCGGAATTATTGCGCCGCGGAATGCATTGCAAAGCAATACATTAAAATAATGCATGAATCGTCAAAAAGCAATTAAGATTCGACCATCGCTGAAAACGAGCGTCCTGTTACGATAATTCGTTTTTTTTTCTTTTAACGCGTTCGCTTCTGTAAATGACGCACGTAATTTTCGGTGTTCTTTCTCGACCGCCTCCTCCCAGAGGTAGAGGGGGGAGGGACGAATTTTATCACCGAGTCCTCGCTTAAAATCGCGCGAATTTCGCCAATTTTTCTTTTCTTTGCTTTTTTTTTTGCAGCCTCCATCCAGCTTCGTGTACGCACAGCGGAAGACTGCGGAGCGGAAAGTTTCGAAGAGTTTTATGTGCGCGAACGATATTTTGCCAGAACAGCGTCGTTTGCACGCGAAACAACTTTTTGCTGGACGACCGCTTTATTGCGCGTTGCGAGCAATTAATAATAAATTATATCGCCGGATTTTCGTTCTGCTTCTTGTGCTTTGTCTTATGCTTATCGCCTCATTTCTTGTCTGAGCGACGCTAATTGCTTCACTGCCTCGGGGGAACAATAATTTATGTTTAATTCTTTAGTGGCTGTTCAGGGTCGATATACAAATTCGTATTGATAAAATTTCATTTGGCACGAATATCGCCAGGTTGTTTTGACAGCTCCATTATTCGTTTGCAACTTTGATTTCCGTTTGAAAACGCTTAGAGACTGCCAATGACTGAGACAATAGTACCTTGTTTTAAATAATATTATATCTATCAAGATTAATAAGATATATTTTTTAATTCTACTGTATTTCATGCAGATTCATTGAACCGTGTGAAAATCAGAACCTTATGAAAATTTCATTTATATTTTGTGGTTATGAAATTTTCAAAACGGTTTGATTTTCACACCATTTGGCGAATTTACTTAAAGTTTCGCTCTAATCTAGAATATATTTATTCTATTAGACCAAAGCATTTAAAACAGTATACTTTTTACTCGATCGGTAAAAACTGACCTCGATAGTCCCATTATTAATACTGATGGCTTGATTTACGTTAAACGTTTTTTTTGTCTTTCAATTTCTAATGATTTTTCATTTATCCGATTAAAGTCACTGATTTAGTATATCATAAAAATTCAAGTATATATATAAAGTTATTCCTCTATTCGACCATGTTCTTAATTTAATAAACGTCAGCGAACCGTACGTAAAATCTTAAAATACTTGGAATTTCGGGTACAATTAACACGTTATCGTGAGATTACCGAGAGAAAAAAAAGCTGATACTTGTAAAGTCGTGAATCATCGGTGGAAGATTCTGCCTGACGTTGAACACGATTCTTATCGTTCTTTATTTCAAAGAGACTTTGTAATTTCTATTTTAAACTTATTCAGAAGTCGCGTGCAGAACGATGTTGGCGAGGGCGGTATACTGAGTACCTCCAGGTGAATGGATAAAAGTACAATCGACGTCCTGATATATACATCGAGTTTGTCCGCGTGGTGGCCGTAGGCCGTCGCGTCGTCGGTGACTTCAATGCGGCGGCGCGCGTCAATCTGTACACGCATATACACAAATTTCGCGTTTCTTTCGTCAATCTCACGCGCTCGAATTGCTAATTTCGGCCGCGCAACTGTCCGCCCGGGGATCCGAGAGTTTATTTTTCGATTGTTGTTGCCGATTCTAGATGCCACGATAAGAATTTAAATTTAGACGCGAGACTCGGGCTGCGCGTGCTTTGGGAATTTTATTTTTTTCCTCATCAAATGTCATTATTATAGGACGTGTCGAAAGTTCTCGATAAAATAATTATGTATAATAGAACGTATACATATGTAAATCTTTTAAAATATAAAAACTAAGCTATAAGGAAATCATAACGACGTCTTTCAACGAAATATTCTGTTTTTCTTTTATTCGCAAGTTATTCGCCCGTATTCCATTCATATTTTCAAACTAAATGTAATAATATCTGTTAAATGAGAGCATAAGTCTGATGCCTGTCGTGGCATCTATAATGAAAACGTGGGCGTTGCTCTTGATTATTCGATTGCAAAATTTCTCTTCCGTATCTTTATATTTTGTTGCAGCTTTCGATGTAATTGACTTTACATCCCTAATAATCGTTAAATTTAGATGAAATCATAAATAAATGTATATTTTATATTTATCCAATTAATCGACGTACGTTGATCGCATTAATGTAACCCGATCAATATTGCCCATATAAAAATGCATAGCTCGTACGAGAAAGCCGCTTCATTTTGTTATTAATACTAACGTCATTACGTTCAGGCAAAATTTTATTACACGATCTTATAGAGATATTTAAAATTTACATCCTCGTAAAAGACAATGAACAAGTTGTCATAAAAATAAATTACGTCAGTAAGCTAGCAGGAAAATTATTTGTTCTTATTTTTAGTGCGCATTAATGTTTGATGGAGTCAATAAGTCAATATCCTTTTATTTACTTAATCTACGTAGTTAATTTACACAAGAATATTTTCGATATTGCTATTACTTAAATTATAAATCATGTATGTGTTTCAATTTTTTCATCTTAGCCTTTTTATTTATTTATTTATTTATTTATTTATTTTTTTTGATAAAAGAAAATTTCTATGTTTTAGTTTCGATTCTTATTTTCATGTATAATTTCGGTAAATTTATATTTGACAGTCTACAGAGCGTGATTTGGAAAGAAAAATTTGATACTTGATCGTGAGATTTTTAACCAAAGAGAATAATAAATGAAAATCCCTTCGAAAATATTGCAGCGACACAAGAAGAGCGACACCGGGGTACGGATCAATGCAGAAATATCCATATTCAAGTATGACAAGAAAATGTCATATTTCTTAATTATCTTCTTACCTGTCTGTTGGTAAACTTCGGTAGTGTCATTTGTGTCGTATTATATTATTTTCTCAAAATCTTACATTATGTTTACAAATTACATTTGCAAAAATTTATTTTCACAATTTGATTTTCCAGTCCTCATTCTTTCTTGTGAATTACGTTTACTGAATGAGCTAAAAATCGAACAAATTAAAAAAAAAAGAACAAAATAGCGTTGAACGGTTTTTATAATTAATTTCCGATCAGATATCTTGCCCGAATGATTATGCAGCTACGTCGGCTATTTTTTTTTTTTGGGATCAAACATGGACGCTCGGAAAAGTCAAGAGCTCAGTTTATTATAATCCGCAATTCTAATGCGATTTCACAACGAGCGATTATTGAACGAGTATAGGTGTCGAATATCCGATTCGAGAAAGTTTTAATTAGTTATGGCCCTGCTCGAAAATTAGTTTTTTAGTCGATAAAAGTTGCGATAAACGCGCGGAGCTTGAAAAAAAAATCAACGTGCAGGAGAGCTACGGACAGTAGATACGATGTTAGTTTTTTTTTTCACCCAACGTAATCTGGATACAGAGTGTGTACAGATACTTTAATGGGATGACGTTCTAACACAATGGTATTTGGTAGTTCGTTTAGAATTTTCATATATTTCAGTTTTTTCACATTTCGACAGAGGAACTCTTTCCATTATCACAGAGCTAAAGGCATTGTAGTATCATCGCTCCTCCTTATATACCGGATACGCCTGGGATCTCTCATCGGCCGTTAAAGTTTGAAAGATAAGTTTTAATTAATCTCAGTAGTGTAGTCTTGAGATTTAGGTAATTGATGGATATGCTCATACTGGACGAGATGATTTCTTAAGGCACCTCATTATCGTATATATATATATATATATATATATATATATATATATATATATATATCGTATAAATAATACGTAAGTATTGCTTGTAGTTTCGAGCTTGGTTACAGATGATTTGATACAAGTCTAGAGAGTCAATAATTATAAAAGTTTTTTACTAACTGTAAATTTAAAAAAAAAGATTCTGAAAATGTAAATATTGAATTAAATTACGGACAAATAGATATATATATATATATATATATATATATATATATATATATAATTATCAAATAATCAAATGAGTTCTGTAATGTGTATTACGCAAAGACCCATATCCTATAGATTGAACATGATGGATCTGATAAATATCCGAATATATCCATTCTGCTTAATATCTTTAACTTGTTTAAGCTTCTTAATTTAATGACCAAATTATAAGTCCAATTAATAGATTGTAGCTTAAAACAACTTATACTTTTACAAGTTTTTCATAACTAATATTTTAGAAGCGTCTCCCAATCAGATATAAGTTAGAGGCTACAAGTATATTTTATTTATTTAAAAATAACTGTTGACGAAATTTTAAAAAAAGATCTCATAAGCTGAAACTCATAATAGGTTCTGTTCTTTTTGATTTAGGCCTCATGCCATTCTTGTAGATACTGAATATGACACTTCTCAGAATGCTTCGTTATAGAATAAGTAAAAGACTCATCAATTGAAATTCCTTTATATAGTCATTTACTTATGAGTATTTTATAAACATTTACATTGACAGTGTAATCATTTCAATCTATATACGACAGTATACTTTGTTTACTGCCGTTTGTTAATGTAATATATGTAGTAATATAATGTAATATATGTTGTAATATATACTTGTTGCTCGTCTAAGACGGCGGTTGGTATGAGCCTTCGCCGAACTTCAGAAAGATTTTTGATGGAAGCAATTTAAATTTGTTTTACTTTTCATCGATTTCTATTTCTACCATTGTTACTTTATTATACTTTTTCACATCTTATACTTTATGTTACAATACAAATTTTTTTACTACATTCCCTCTGAATCACTGTAAAATTTGTCAAAATCACTATAAGAGATAAATGTATAAAGAAAGTTATTGTACCAATGTACAGCTGAATAATCTACGTTCTTAAATTGTACTTGTTATAATAAAAATAATAATTTGTCCTAAGCCAATACGCGGCGAGGTTTAATTCGAAAATCCTCGATTCTCGGCAGCCCTTAAAACCACCCCCCTCCCCCCGCCACGAAAATTCCTAACCACTTCTAATCTAAATGGCAAGCTTCCTCGAATCCAGGAGCGTCTAACGACGCAATTAATAAAAGCAGAATTGCCGCGCGGTCGCCTCGCATCGCGTCGCGGGGGAGGTGGGACGATGTTCGTCAGCCCTGCGGCAAATTACAGGAATTAATCAACGGGAGCTAAATTGGCCGGTAACGGCAAGCGCCGAGTCACGCTCTTCTTCTTTCTCGCGGTACGAGGAATGAAGTTTCCTCGGACAAGCTGTCTCGGCCGCTTTGCTCGGGTTCGGCGAATATTTTTCGAATATCCTCGATTATTATCGACGAAGAGCAAAGAGTGCCATTGATTTACTCAAGCTTGATCTATATATATATATATATATATATATATATATATATATATATATATATAAACGTATAATGCAAAACTTATGAGTCGTCTCGTTGTCTGACTATAATTGACTACGTTCGAAGGTTTAATAACGATCCTAATTAGCGATGGTTCAAATTATTTCTAACCATTTATTGCCTTTATTATACTATGTCTATATAATATAAATAATAATGTGTACATATACATTTCACAGTCTAATAGCTTCTGCTTAGATATTTGATTACTGGCACTTTCATTGTCTAATCAGAAAAATAGTACGCAACGGCAGCTGTAACATATTAGAATGTTGATGACTCTAAAATTATCATCGCATGATTTCCTTCGCTTTGAAAGATATAATTTATTTGTTTTCGGTACAATATAAATTGTTAGAAAACTTCGAGGGTTATATTTTTTAATTTCAATAAATTAGTCGTTTTAACTTGTATATCTATCATTTTAGTTCAATATAAGGTAAACAACGTTTTTATGAAAATTAATTACAGAAATAGAAAAAATTCTCTGGTTGATCTATATTATAGAATTAAAAGAATTTCTGAAGCTGAAAGTATACATTGCTTTTGATTCAACAACACTCTATCTCTCTCTCTCTCTCTCTCTCTCTCTCTCTCTCTCTCTCTCTCACTCCAGCCGTGTCAGTGAGCGGTTACGAAGCTGATGGTATCCGATAAACAAATATTAACATAAAATATTTATTGGCACTTTGTGTATAAGTATCCGTTTGCTTCGAAGATCTGCAATAATATATATATATGTTTAACTCTTAAATCTTTTGCTTCTCCTCTAATGTTATTCTATATAAGCTTAGTATAATATAAAGTTTTTTTGTGATCCTAGGTGTCCTCTTTTGTCATCGTTACAGGATCAAAATATTTTTGTAATTAATTTCAATATTTCATATTAATTTGTTCATTAATAATCATGCATTAATTAAGTTTGTAAAAAAGTAAGTATTATTGTGAGGGGACGATATGCAATCGTGCTTGATTGAATGAAAAACACATAAATTTTCCTTCCTTAACCAAACCCATATATAATTCTTATCATTATATTAACTTTCTAATCGTAACTAATACAATTAATATTAAAAATAATAGTCTAAAATAAATACCTTGTCAATAATACAGGTAAGAGAGTTATTTTAAACAGAGTTAGTTTTTAAGAGTTCATTAGGTTTTCATATATGATTCACCCCTTTATGTCGCTCGAGTTCGTTTCTGCGACAGTCACGTATTTAACCTTGATAGGTCGGAGGTAAGTTCGCTTCTCCCACTGTATCATTCGAAGATAATCTCGTCGGCTCAACCGAAATTCACTTCGAACCCCCGCTTTCTTTATGCCCTCTCGCACGCGACCAATCGCTACACGGCGCGGAACTTTTCCACCCGAGAGATCCCGCTCGCGCCGTTTCTCGCATACGTACGCGTACTCTTACGAGAATTCGCGCAACGCGCGATCGAACGCGGTCCTCCCACATTCGAGTCCTGCGGCCTCCCGTTCGACTCTTCAGAAGTTATAAGACAACGTCTAATTTCCTTACAGATCGAACTATTATAATTTTCTTTCATAAGCCACTAGGATAATAAGAATGATCTTATTTTCAAATTTTTGATCATTAAATGACGTGTTATTCTATGCATAAAACGATACTATTTCCATGACTCAGCTGAGCTTTTTAGACGAGCCATACTTTTACTAGTGGCATGCTTTCTTTATGGGTTGAAATGGAATACACACTAATGTCTTATTCAACGTTAATTTTATAGACCTTAATAATTTTATTTTCCAGTATAATATAATCATTACATTAAAATGGAACTATATAAGTGTATTCTATAAATTTTAATAATTTCTTTTAAATAATTATCACTTATATTTTATTTGTGAATGCCAAATTTTATAGCAAAAGAATCCAAAAAAACTAGCAATTTATAAAATGCATATAATTGAAACACAAAGTTTAACAGAATTTAATTTCAAATTATTATTTTGTAATATATGCTTTTCAGAAGTTGTACAAATTAAATTACATAGGAACTAATTCCTATAAACGTGCGTTTGTCCACGATCATCACAATAAATACGCACACGAAGTTTAAATTTGTTGATAAATTTAATTAAAATATATTTGCAGATTTGTATTTAAATTTAATAAACATTAATTAATAAATATTTATATTGGTCTTACAGTTCAATTAAATAAATTAATACATAATAATATTAATATATATTTATATAAATTCTAATACACATCGATATATAATTAATTCAAAATTATAATGACAGTCAGATTGTCCTTGTTTAAAAACACCCCCGTAGACTAATCTTAAATAAAAATATATTAGCTGGAAAAAATTCTTTATTAGTAAAGTACAATCTGACTGTCCTCATCACCTTTACCCAATTGAAGATCAACTGAGGTTGTCCAACGTTTCGAGCTCGCTATGGCTCCTCATCAGGAACTAAGCTAAGCCTTATATTAATATTCTAATTTATATATACCCCTATCCCCACTAAACGAAAAATTTAGCAATTTGAATATACAATCCCCCCTCTACATAAAATGTTCGAAACCAATCCATTTAATACAGAATTTAAAATGTTATCTAATTTAATTGACTCTAATATTAAATTCACATTATTTCGATTCTTTGACATGTGAATACTTTCAAGACTCTCCCTTTTGTACTTATTATTAATACCATGTTCCAACATATCCACATTCACAAAATGACAAAAACATCAATCAATAATATTGATATTATTATGTATTAATTTTAATTTACTTAATTGGACTGTAACACCAATAGAAATATTTATTAATTTATCTAATACAGTCGATAATTAAAGTATTTTAATACACATTATTTCGATTCTAATTTGTGTCACACGATCAAATTCTATATCTTGCGAAACGAGATGCTTTTGCCATTTTCACTTTCTTTAAGTAAATCTTCATTTCACACATTATTTCGAATAGAAAACTACGCAAAGAATTTTGTAATATAGCCCCTTATAATTTCTTAGAAATTTATCACAGATTATATTTCATTATCGGACTGAATTTCTGTCTGTTTCACAATGTAAAGTGTAACAAGATCGTCAATCAGCAAGTATACAATAAAACGGGCGGGGATACATAGGTAACACCAAACGCATTAGTTTTTTTGACATTTATAAAAAAAAATCTCGTTTTATTAAAAATTAATTTTACACGTTTATTTCCAACCGAGAACCTATGTGTACAATTTTGCTGATTTTTTTTTCTCAATCCCTAATTGGTTATATATATAACTTCGGGCGAGTTATCCGGTCCTTTCCCTCGGGTTTTCGCGTCTTAAGGCAAAAGGGTGGGGGAACTCGTAAAACTCTTTTCTATAAATACTTCTGACACGCGTTAGTTCAATTTCCAAAATAGAAGCGCGTTGTTCTTACATTGCTACACGTTGATTTCTTATTATACATTTGGCTCGATAAATTTTTGTTATTTACTTGTCATTATTTAACTACTTAACCGTGCCGATACGTAATAATTTTATTATTGCTCCTAATTGTTTTACCTGAGCATATCTTATGCGTTCAGCTGCACGTATCTTTCGTCAAAGTCTTACCCACTTATTGTACATACAGTTTATGAGGATTGAGTTTTCGACAAACGTTACAATTAGCCTTATTTTTTATCAACTCGCCCGAACAACTGATAATAAATTTATTTAATAACATATTTTAACAAAATAATGCATAATACTCTATATATACTTTCTCTTTCCCTAAAACTATTCTTACTAGTGATTGAAATTGTACCTTCGAACTCATCGATTTATTAAGTCGTGCTCACTCATTTACGTATAATTCGCTGACTAAATCTCGGAATCGCTATTTTAATACCTATGACAACGGATATTGGCGATGAAAAACAACAACAAGAAAAGAAGACCCTCGCACATCTATTAAGTAATCGGGGACTAAATTGCCGTGGAAAAGCATTTACGCGCTCTCTTGTATTTCCATGCGATCCGCGCGAGACTCCTCGCGTCGCGCCCTTACCTGGGACAAACGGCAAGAAACCAGCGCTATTACGACGGGGCGATAATTAGTCACTGTTTACTCTAATTGCTCGGGCGCAATCGATAACTCCGGAGCCCGCGCAAGTGGGAGAAAACGAACGCGTTGCATTTGTCACGTCTCGCGCATTCGGTGATTACGCAGCACGCGCTATACGCATAGAATAGAAAATTAGCAATTATACAAGTTCTATGGTGTATATTTACCAAGGACATGTGTATCGCAGAAAATGACGTCTATGCCGGACAAAATTTTCAATTATTGTTGAATCTAAAGTACTGGAAATCAATTAAAACACCAGTTTCTTAGTTATGTTTTACATATTTGATGCTATGGATAAGCAGCCACACTAATTACAATTGAAATCTATAATTTATCACGTTTTACTTGCATGTGCGCAAATATAGCGGGGGGGTGTAAAACTGTAAATTTGAGTATTTTAACGAGGGGCGTTACAATGAATACGGCTCAAATAAATTCGTTTAAATATTTTAATCAATTTATTTAAGACAGAAACAGATTTATTTTGTTCGTAATAAAATCAGAGAATTAATGTCGGGGATTAATTTGGACTGACTGCTAATATATAAAATAAAATTTCACTTCTGTACGTATGAGAAAATTCGTAATTAATTTAGAGCTAGAGCATAGCTGAAAGCTTCGTTTATACCTTCGACCAAAGGCCGCGCGGGTCGCGGAATCAACTCCCGCCCGTATTTATATTCAAGGCGCGACTACTGCCTTTTTCATTTTCCGAGGATTTTCCTATACGTACGCGGGTCTGTGCCGTATTGTTTTCCACCGACTATCCATTCCATTCTCCGTCCATTTGAAATTCAAAAATTTATAATTCAATGAAAAATGGAAATACGTATAAAATATACGGGAAGAAACAGCGTTTCAATAATTGAGAATTATTTCCTCTTGGCATTTTTACGGTAAATATTTGTTTCATTGTTCAAACAGTGTACAATGGCAGTAAATTTAAAAGTATGCACAAGCTTAAGGATCTAATAATAAGTCTAGTGTATTGATATATGTTTTTTTTTATTTTTTTTTAATTAAAATCAGGAAATGCCTGTTTTTATTATTTTCTAAAGAAAATTTTGAATTAATTCTTTATCATAGTGCAAATAGATCATGTATATGATATTTGTTGTTGTATTTGAACAATATTGTCGAATATAATTTTTTTTCTTATTGAAAAATAAGAAATATCAATTTTTGCATTTCGGAAAATTTCTTTTAAACTAATATCAATGAAAATGAACATTGTTAGAGAATTTATTGCATACTATATACTATGATAGTAAAACATAGCAGTAATATTTATTTAGCTTTTTTTATTACAATCCAACATAAATTATATCGGTCGAAAAGATAAGAAATGTATATAAAATGGTGTCCGTTTAAATTGGATTAATAATATATTACGAAGCCTTAATAATTATATGACGCGTCTCATAATTCAAACATGCGTAAATAATAATTATTTGTAAACATGAGTTAAAATCAAGCGATACTCGCGCAAAGAATTTTAAATAATCCGAGAAAGATTTTTGGGGGTGTAGCTCGTTGTCTGAGTAAACCGGCCATTCTACTTGCATATTCTTGCGCTTCCGCCGAAATATTGCCCAAGCTACTTGGCGAATTTTAATGTGCTCTTGAAGTACTATAAGTACGCACGGGATAATCGAATTTTCTCCCCGATTTTAATACATTTTAGTAGTGCAAGTAACGCGAACTTTGTATTACCGAAGTTTTGAACTTTTTTCCCCCTTATACTTCCTTAATTTCCTCTACGAATTGTATCTTGGCTTTATTTCGCCACAAATTGAAAATGTCACGTTTTTAATTCTTGTTTTCTTTATGTATTCTTGACAATATTTTTAACATAATTTAGCATAAATGTCGCGGACTCTCAACTTTACTCAACTCGAGCAATAATTTATATTTTTATCTATTTTGAAATTTTTGTATAAGATACCTATATTTTTTTTTAATAGAAAATAAATGATTTTCTTAACATACGGTCCGGTGAAGTAAATTCATCCACTCCAGTTTCGTTCTTTACTATCCATCGGTGCACTGAGCCGGATAAGCTACCCTTGCTCCGGGCGCGTATAAAATGAGAAATAAAAGCAAGAATCTCTGCATTCGTTGACGGAAATACGGGAGATTGTAAGTTAAATTTCTTCGATTAAAATTCATTGATTATTTATTTATGCCTTATTACCGTTCGCTTATCAAATACGAAATTTTCAAATATATCTTTAAATACGATTACAAACGAAAGATTTGTTACGAATAGATTTAAACATCCTAGAGTGTGGCTTTTTCGCTAGCGCTAAACTGTAATCGAGAATTTCTTTTTTGCTGCTGCTTGTGTGACGAGAACACACAATGCAAACCTGTTCGCTTTCTGTAACAAGTGCGATAACGTATACAAGTCAATTTCAGATTTTCTACTCTCGCTCGTTTTACCATTTCTATATTGTCGCCGTACAAGCCAATAAAATCAATTTTTGAAGAAAGTTACTTTCCTAGCACGACACTCGCCAAATTTGATTTTCAAGGATACAGTATAAATATATATATCTATACAAATGTATAGTTGTCGCGCTATGACGTATATCGCAAACAAAATCCCCCCCCCTCTCTCTCTCTCTCTTTCTCTCTCTCTCTCTCTCGAGTTTCCGATTGTATCTTTCAAGGGAGAGAAAAATATTATCTCGAGCGCTCTTTTCCCGCAGAGGGAACTCAATCTCCGCGGATAAATTTACCGAGGGTGGAGTGGGGTGCGGTCAATCTTAGAAGGACAATTAAGCCAAATCCGCTGTGATTCTTTTTAATCTCGCAGTCGTGGCTCCCCGGGTCCCAGTGCTAATTTCTTAATTTTTCTCAGCTGCGCGCTTCGTCGTCGCGTCTCTCAATTTGCCGCGGCGCCGGGCGCGATTACCGAATTAGAAAATAGAAATCGAGATGGTGGCGAGCGAGAGAGAAAGATATATATATATATATATATATATATATATATATCGAGAGAGAGAGAGAGAGAGAGAGAGAGAGAGAGAGGCAGAGAGAAAGAAATTTTCGCTCTTTTTATTATTATTTGATCGGTGGCTTAAAATTGTTTTCCAGTCATGAATCGACTATAATTAAATTAATAAACAATTTTGATCGGTTTTATAGTTTTATACTGTAATATTATATATTATAGTATAAAGACTGTAAGATCGATAAAAATCTTTATTAACTAAATTCAAAACAGTCTACATAAGTAAAATTTTTAATTTATAATCGACTATAATTATTTAAAGAAGAGATTTTACACAATAATTAAAGGACCGCAGGCTTTGGCTTAATTTTGAATTATCTTGTCAAAGGGCGCTTCAATTTTCAGAAAAGCTTTGAGATGTACTGGTGGTCGCAGTCTCGTGGGATAATGACGAACATTCACACATTTATTCTTCATGAAAAATTTAACAAAACAGAATCATGTTATAATCAAGATTGAATATTTATTTACTTGTTTATTTATATATTTACGCATTGATGATACATTAAAATTTTCTTAACACAGGTAATAAATTTTAAATAAACAATCATAATAATAAAATAAATATAATAAGCTTAGTAACAACCAAACAGTAATATCGCTAAAGTATATTTATTTTTCAAGTTAAAGAAGAGATAAAAACCAATAATTAATGGCAAAAATTCACCTCCTCGAAATTAATACATCTAAAATTAGTTTTATACTCGTATAATTAACACGTAAAAGTTAAAAGGCAATTTTCAATTCGATGAATTGCCGTCATTACCCGATACGCCCCCTCAAATGAACTCTAGCCCGGTAAATTTATACGTTTTAAAGTGAAAGCAGAATCTTTTATTCAGAAGTCCCCGATTCATCTTTTAAGTGGCGACGACTAAGAATAAACGCGCGCGCCCGCTTTTCACGCTCATTACTATAAAACGTCGTTTAATTGCAAGCGATGCTCTGAGGATACGGGCACTGAAAATGAAAGACTACCATTACGATTGAATCGATATAATGCCGTTGGAAGAAGGTCCGAGCGAAACGCTGTTAGTATCAGTTGTGCCTGCTTCTATAGTTTTCAAATCACATTTGATAATGGACGATGACGTTCGAGCCATATTTACGCAAGAAATCCGTCGGCCCACTTAACGATTGCGTTGAAAATCGACTGGCTTTCGTCTTAATCCCGAATTCTTCGGCCGGTTATCCCGCAATTGGGGGACCGGCACACGGATTATTAGACCATCGTCGACTGTATATCCAGGTGAGGGGTTGGGGAAAAAATCCACCGAAGCCTTGAGCGAACGCGGGCGGTCGAGTATTTTTCTGTTTAATGGCCAATATATTCCGCATCTTTGCGCGTCCGGCAGGCATCTTTGTAGCCAAACGAGCCAATCTTCGCGCGAGATTGTAAAGGAGGCGCTTGTAGAGAAATAAAATATCATTACGACAATAATAGCCTATCTTTCGCTTCGCCACTTCTCCTTTTTTTTCCATTGGCGCGCTCATTGGGGTGTTACGAAGAGTTTCGATGAGGGCGCGCCGCGGCGCGTCGGTGAAGCAGACCGAACGCATACAGAAACACTCCCGGCACAAAGAAACCCGCGCATACACACACGCACACAATAGCAAAATTTATGCAGGGCGTCAGGCGTCACAAATGAAAAAGATACCGTATAATAATAGAAACTCGCTTCGTAGTTGGTTAAAATATTATCAAATATTGAAGTATCACGAAGTTGGTATATATATATATATATATATATATATATATATATATATATATATATATATATATAAACGTATCGAGACTCGGAAATTTACGTTGCCCTCAAAATATTTCATTGAGAAGATAAAAAATATCATTAATTTCATCAAGTGTTTTTTTTTTCATCAAGTTTCTTTATAGTCTGGAATCGACCCCAGCTCCAATTATTAATTAAACAGGATTTCAACTCAGACATTTAATTTTGTTTAGAGGCGATCCCAACTTTGGTATACAATGAAAAAGAATCTAGTTCATATTTTGAATGCAGACGATCCTCGAACTCCTACATTTGGAAACAAAATACAATTTCGTATTTGAATCGAGATGGTCTCAAAGCCAATTTTTAATCAAATAAATTCCAAATCAAATGTTTGAGGGTGCGATCCCAACTGTTTACTTTAAGCAGCACGATGCTGTCAATTCTATTGCGAGTCGTAATTGTGAGCATAGCACCAGCACAAGCTTGTATATGTAATTGTTGCTTCACAATTCATTGAGGCGCAGCAATCAACCGATTAAAACTACAACAGTCTAATTTCAACGATCTACCAAATTTCATTGGATCGATCGCTTATAGATAACTCAACGCACAATCAGCGATACGCAGACCATTCGGTGTAGAATTAGAAACAGGGAGAAAGGAGCGAGGGGAGGGGGGTACGGTCGGAAGGTGAGAGCATGAAAAAGCTTCTCTAACGGCGAAAATAAAGAAATTTATGTTCGCCGCGTGCATTTGACCCGCACGCGCACGTACATCGCGGAAGATCTTCTGCACGAGCGTTTAGATACGTGCACACTCGAGAGCAGAGAGAGAGAGAGAGAGAGAGAGAGAGAGAGAGAGAGACAGACAGAGAAAGGCAGTGCGAGAGAGAGGGAGGAGGAAGTCTGCGTGTGCGCGTACAATAGTCTGCCGGAGGGCTCTGGGGAAGAAGAGAGGAGGGAAGAAGAGGGTATGAAAAGGACAGTGTAGGAAGGGAAACATCGTAACGAGTTAACACGCGCGCGTGAATACCTGCGAGTGGGGATGGGAGACGGAAGAGGTATAAACGCCGCGCGCGTGCAGATCTAAAGGGGTCATGTATAGCTCGAGGCGATTCTCCGACCCCTCTTGTGTATATATATATATATATTTAAGAGCGCAACGTATAAAGTCAAGTGTTGCTTCGTCTCCTGCCCTTTCGCGAGCTTGATTTTCTTCCCTCTCGCACACTCTCCCTCTCTCTATTTCTCTTTGTTTCAAACTTTTCGTATTCGCCTACCGCACATCTCATCCCTATATATACATAATCTTAGAACCGATGCGCGCTTTTATCCATAATTTATCGCAGAGGATAGGGCGTACATAGATGTTGGAAATCGAATAAAAAAAGAGTACCTTGCTTTATATCGCTTGTCATATAAATGAAGAAGCGCGACTCCTGTTCATTACTAATATCTATATTTAATGTCTCACTTTACTTTAACGAGCAATTTCACGTTATTCTTTATACACAAGTCCTCGTTAAAGTGCTCTCGATTTATGCGCAATCGTGCGCGCGCAAAAGGGAACAGAAATAGGGGGAGGGAGGCCCTTAAATATACTTTTTATATATATATATATATATATATATATATATATATATATATTTACCTCTATTCAAAACAAGCGTATAAATTCAGGTTTTGCCATTGAAGTACATAATATGCAAATATATTGTGTGCAGAGATTATTATAATCTCAGTATTTCTTATATTAATCTGGAACTTTTGATTTATTTTCTTATGCACGTATATTTATGCATGTCATATATATAAATATGTGTGTGTGTGTGTGTGTGTGTGTGTGTGTGTGTGTGTGTGTGTGTGTGTGTGTGTGTGTGTGTGTGTGTGTGTGTGTGTGTGTGTGTGTGTGTGTGTGTGTGTGTGATGTATATATATCTATATATATATATTAAAGAACGTCATATATATATATATATATATATGTATATGACATTCTTTAATTTATCGGACAGTATTTATTTTTTATACCGCTGCACTCGTGTGAGGCGCGTGGGAAGGTAAAAAACCGAGCCAATGCCATTAAACCGTTCGTAAATATTAAGATACGTACAAGATCAGCACGTCCTGTAGAAATAGTGGTCAGTATTATATTAAACTTTGTTTTCTGCGGAGAAGAAATAGAATTAGAGGAGGTATTTTGAAATGTTTTGTACCGATGACTTAATAATACTCTGATTTAAATAATATTATACCTGCATATTCAATTTTGCGAATTTCAGCTAATTATGTACTTTGCTTACTTTTTTTTGAAATTTCTTCAAGTACATTAATCAAACGGTGTGGAAATGAGAAATTGTTTTTAAATATTTTATAATCAAATTTTAAAAATTTTCTAATTTTTACGTCGTTCGACTAGTTTTCTCGACTATCTTTAGGAATATAAAATAAACAAGACAAACTTAAGTTTGAAATAATTTAATGTCTCTATAATATTATATAAAACAGAATACTTTTTTTTCGATCGATAAAAATTCCATTCGACAGCCCGCAGAAAATTATTATACGCATATTATTTCTCATTGTTTTAGACATGCTTAGATAACTCTAAGAATTCTGTAACGAACTTTACTTTTTATTATTCGATGATCTAGTGGACCGTTAAAGTCATAGCATTATAAAGTTTTTGAAACAAAAGATTTCTTTTTAATCGATTGAGTGCAGAAAATCGTCATAGGAAATACGCGTGTAACTAGTTAATCTAAGAATTTACAGAATTAATGCCGAAAGATTATCAAAACTTTTTTATAAGGAATAATGCAAATCGAGTACGTGGGTAGATCATAATGATCTGATAAGAGTTATATGTAACTGTTATTTAAATTATAATCGATCGAAATTCGATCTGAAAAAAATTGGGAATTTGAGTTTAAAATTATTCTTCTTATTTAAAAACTACATATATATATAGAAATTTTTTAAAAAACAAAGCTTGTACAGTACTTTGAATCGTGAATAATTTTAATATCGTGCAAAATACATAATTAGATTGTAAATATTAAATATATCTCTTAGAATATTATAGGTCATTTCCAAAGTAGAACTATTTTAAATTCACTATTTGAGTTCTCTATGTGATATTTAGATAGTTTTGGATTTTTGTATAACAAATAACTTTCTTAAAAGCTAAATACCTAAATTCTTTTCTTTTCTTGAATATTTTCTTAAATGATTCATCTAAAATATTGTTTCAGAAATTTTTACATAAATTTTTTTGATTTATTTATTTAAAAATTCATTCATTACTGCTTTGAAAAGTGTGTTCGCTCTTTTTATCTGGAATTTCCGAAATTTCGCAGACATCTTCATTTAGACGCGCGTTTGCTTAATATTTCTTTTTCTACGTAAGATATCGACAAGTGAGTTACTCGATGAAAACGCCTTTTTTGGATATGCATGTTTCATGAACAAATTTTTCCATTTCGATCTATATGACTACGAAGATATAAAAAACGCAGTTACAAGGAATTCGAATATATAGAACATACGAGTCAGCGAATGCACAGTAGAAGAGAGTAGAAAACGAATGCTCAAAAAAAAAAAAAACGTGGAGCAAACTTTTTTTCACGATTATCACGCGCTCCCACAAATCGGTTATTATCTCGATCGCCTCGAAGCTGCATATAATATAAAATTAAAATAGCCTTTGAGAGGCACGGTAAAAAGGAAAAAATTTCAATATCAATTTTACGCAACGTTACGTTAAAAATGTAGAAGCCTGGCGGGCGAAAAGGCATATTAGTATGGTTATTACGTTATCTACATTACATTTTACATTGCATTCATCTTTAAAGTTGATATTTCATTGTACATTTTTGATTTTAAATTACTCCAAATGGTCATGCTATAAATACGACATCAAGTTTGCAAACTTATTCAGGAATCTATAATCAATATTATAAAAATAGCCCTTGCGTAATATGTTAAACTACATATTCATACACACATATATATATATGTAGTAATACAAATCGTATACGAAACGGAGAAATTTTAAAAAGCCTCGCCGCCTTTTTCCTCATTATCGCCCCCTGTGGTAAAATTATCGCGTGCCTCTGAACGCAAATCTGCCGTATCCCTCGACCCCACTCCCCAGATTACAGAAAAAACGAGAAAAAAGAAGAGAGCGAGAGAGAGAGAGAGAGAGAAAGAGAAAGAAAAAACGCGCAATCGTCCCGCAAATCTAACAGTCGAACTCTCACCTACCCCCTCCCCTCTCCTCAGACCTCCGCGGCTGCCGAGGGATATATCCGCGATTATTCGATTGCTGCTCTAACCTCCCCCCCCAACTCTCGGCTCCCCTTATCGCGCCGCTTGTATATTTATTGCGACGGCATTTCACCTTTTCTCCCGCGAGAAC
Source organism: Sycobia sp. Sy_11 (assembly GCA_018907035.1). Taxonomy (NCBI): domain Eukaryota; kingdom Metazoa; phylum Arthropoda; class Insecta; order Hymenoptera; family Epichrysomallidae; genus Sycobia; species Sycobia sp. Sy_11. The sequence continues at coordinate 302,367 of JACCIC010000218.1, read as the reverse complement.
ATCCCCTCCCCCTCCCTATCGCCAGCCCCGTACGGAATGGTAATCGCGCGCGACCGTCCCCGCCGGCTTGCTCTATACGTGTATATGTCTCCTCTCGCTGCCTCTCCCGATCGAGATTGGCTGGCGCTCGGCGAGCGCGCGGGCTTAGACCGATTCCTTCTTTACCAAAAAAAAAACACTAAAAAAAGAAACGAAAATGAAAAATAAAAAAAAAAAAATAAAAAATTGAATCGTCGTTCAGGATCGTGTGCGGGTTTAATGAAATTCTCGAATGATTTTTATCCGAGGGGAAAAATGGATATTGACAGCGGGCGCTGATCGATTTGCCGCTGCTCCTTTCTTTCAGCGCTTTGTAGCTTTTTAAAGAATTATTCAAAGCTGTTTTTTTTTTGTTCATCTTTTTACGTAGAAAGTGATAAATTTTCTATTATACGAAAATTCGATTATTTCGACTTTGTAGCTGTTGAATATATATAGATATTAAGCTCGACATTTATTATATACTTTTTTCTTCGTGTAATGAATAGTGCGAGACACGCGTCGAAGTTATACTGGAAGTTTATTTTAAATTTGCCCCAACACTTTTAGCGCAAGTTTAATTAGTTTAAAACTAGTAATTGTTAAAAAAAATACAAACTTAAATTACTTAATACGTATACATAAATGAGTTTCATATTGCGTTCCTCGTTAGCATTAAGCTTCGCATTTGCTGCGCTTTTAACTTCTGTTTATTATAATTTTGCGTATGTTCAAAAAATGAACATGTCTATATTACAACGAATGATTGTAGTAATAAAACGTCGTTTGACACTATGTTACTATAGGGAATACGACTCTTAATCATATAAAATAAATGTTTTACCAGAATATAAGTTTTTAATTAATTTCAAACCTTTTTTATGTATTTAATAATGGTTGTTAGATAGGTAATTCGAATATATGATGTCTTTAAAGCGTTATTTTCATCATGAAAACCATTGTGTTTTAATGTAACATCCCTTAATCTTTTTCAAAAAAATTTTTGGCATTTTTATTATAGTATTTGAAATTTAAACTTTATAGAAAAATTTTGTAGAGAAATAATTGTATAATATATCATTAAAGAAAAAAATTTTTTGAGAATTTTCAGATTTCTGAATTTTAACCATACAGCAAATTTGCATTTTATTTCTATAAAAAATAATTGACACAATTTTTTAGTAATACTTCATAGTGACGTGGAGCCTTCATAGATTCGATTTAATTAATTAAACAAATATTTCCATAGAAGACTTTTTATTATTTGTTTAATAAACATTTAGTAAAAATATTTAATAACATATATTTGTAGGACAGATATATATATATATATATATATATATATATATATATATATATAATATATATGCATATACATATATCTATAACAATAAAGATAGTAAGATGACTTTAAAAATAGAATAGCATTGTATGTGGTAATAGCATGGTAAATTTATCCAATCTGATTTCACATAGCTCAACCACAGATATTCATTTGTAATCTTAGATAATTCACTCAAAAAAATTGAAGAAGGGCGATAGAGAGTGAGAGAGGGGGGGGGGAAGAAGACAAACTGTCAGCACTTTATACTTTCTAGTTTGAGAAGTTGTTATTTGTACCTATATTAAAAGTTTTTTATGAGTTTGAATTTTTACAATCAGAGAAATAAGATGAAAATTTATAAAAAGAATATGAATTTATTTTTAAATGAAACAATAAAAAGAAATTCTAAAACACTGCAGGACCTCTTCTTGTTTTAGTCACTTTCTCTCCCTCGCTCTCTCATTTCCGCTCTCTTTTTCTTCTCTCTCTCGCTCTCTCTTTCTCTCTCTCTCTTAACAGCAATGATATCACTCTGCTTTCGCTTCATTTGCTCTGATCATTCGGAGATCATTCATTTTTTACTGTGATTTTGTCGCATAATGGTCTTCAATTATCACAACAGTCTTTAAAGAAAATTTAAGTGAATTTTGTATTTTTGTCAAAGTTTTTATTAAATAAAAAAAATTAGAAAGCGAACAAATGATAAAATATTTAGATTTGTTTGATTCTAAAGACTTTTCAATTAATAAATAATGTATGTTTACCCTGTTACAGCGAGATTTCGGGCGTCATATTGCACTTACTATGTTCGAAATCATTTTTGCAGGTCCTTAATGTTTTTATTTGAGCTTTCATTACATAACTTTAATATCATTTACTGAAAAAATATTTGCTTAATTAAATCTTCAATTTCGTCATAATAATAGTCCCTGGTGTTTTGAGCTTCTTTTAATTTTCACCCGTATAAGTAGGCCAGTCAAAGGAATGTATCATAAACAAGTCGGATACGTTATCGAAGAACTTTTTATTTAAAATGTATTTATCATGCCATTTTAGTAAAAGACCCAAAGGTTAAAATTGTATCGTTAAAGGGTTGATCGAACCGTTAAAACCGGTGCTAATTAATAATATTAAAGTTTGGCACGGGCTGCGCGAAATTTCAACCGATTGGCTGAGGCGTGCGAAATCGTTAGTTTCAAGTGTGTTTATACATACATATATATATATATATATATATATATATATATATATATATTTGAATTCATTTCCCAAGAAATTTCTGAGGATTGTGGGAGTCCGCGTACAATGCAATTATCGACGCTACGCGAGTGCTCGCCACTGCAGGACCGCATCGTTTCTCCCTCGTGTTAATTAATTTAATTTACGATTACACACACACACACACACACACACACACACACATATACACACACATATATATATATAGTTCTGAAAGGGAATTGGGAGATTACACGTGTCCTCGCGCATGGGTGTCCCGCAGGCACCGATTGAACTTATAGATATAGGTTTGCGCGAATATTTCAAAAGGTTCTAATTGCGTTGTTTTTCGCTACGCGAGAGTTGAAAAATTGATTTTTCGGATTCTGTGTTTTTTCTTTGGTCGTTGGGTTACCCGTTGTTTGCCCGCTTGATTAATTTTAGTTTATGCATCTGCCATACATATTGTATCGATATTGAATTGGAAATTCGGACATCCGTACATTTTTCAGGATTCGCACGTTTTATATTGGATCGTATACGAACTTTTTTCCCGTATTCCAAAATTCGTATTACAAAATGGGTATATTTAATATGCATGCATACATCCAAACGTGCATACATATAGAGATATGTATATATAATGTAGATATATGTATACATAAACTTTTAAAAGGTCAGAGCCCGTTTATGGTCCGCAGTAGCTAAAGATATCTGTATTAAAAATATAAGAATATTAATTTTCTATTGTTATTCCTCGTGCTTATAGCGCCGGACCAAAATATTTCACGAGTCCGAAACTGAAATATTAACTATCGAAAGTTGTTTTTAAAATTTTAAATACTCATAGTAAATATTTATTGACTGAAAATTCGTGTTTTAGTTTTATACAATTAACTTTACCTATGCTTTTCCAAAATTTAAGAATTAAAATAATTTCACGAAATTAATTTTAAATAAAAGATTTATTTTTGAAATAGCCGATTAACGTACGCTACGATTACTTGCTGAGATGGAATTGAAATAAGAAAAATGTATTTTCAAAGACTTGAGAATTTTCATAAGACCGATATATCACATAGGACCTGTCCTTTAGTCGAGTAAGCTAAATTTTAAGGTTTTTACATTATATAGCTATACGAGAAACATAAAGCATTTTTTCCTTAGAAAAATTATGAAAATTAAAAATAGAAATTAGCTGCGGGATATGACTACTTTTTACATTTAACTATGAGTGACATCACAGTTGGTCTAAAGTTAGACGTAAGAGAATGGATCGAGAATTTAAGAAACGATTCATATGAAGATAAATACGATATTTACGGGAGATTGCAAAAAATACGGTAGAATTTCATTAAAATTAATGATTTCAGATTCTTTATGATATAAATTGTATACAATAATATATTATTATATAGCATATTATTATACTGTAATATATTAGTCTCCCATCAAGTGATCTATGTCAAAATGTGTAAAGCTGTGAATTTTTCGTTTCGTTAAAATGATTTCTATTTTTAATTTTTTTCTTTCTTTTAACGAAAAAACAAATTGTCGCACACTCTTGGTAAAGGAAAAGAAATAATAATAATAATTATAAAATAAAGCAAGAAGTAATAATAATTTTTAATCGCTTAAAAAGCTAATCTTTGTTATATACATTGCTTTTGTGAAACTTCACATATACTTGAAAATATATTTCTCTTGCATTCCTCTTACTGATTGAAATCTTTACTGAGCTTGCCATTAGCCGCATAATACGAAAAATATGTGTTTCCCTAACGTAGAAATTCATTTCTTTGTTTCAGGTACGTACACTTTAAAGCAACTAGAACACTCGTTAACATATCTCAAACAAAGCTCAAGCGAACGACGATAATCGAGCAGGAACAGCGCCGATCAGGTAAGATCCGACGCATTAACGGGTAGGCTTATTTCACCAATATCGCAGTTCATGATACTTCTGCAAATCGAACGTTTGGATTGCCAACAGCAAACGGAAACAAGGAGAGTCGAATGGCGAAATCGACACCTAGCGCGCGATACCCGAAAAATACACCTTTGTATCTGAAGCAAAGAAAGGAAGGCTCGCTCGGGGAACGAAAGGAGGGCGAGTTCGCGTTCCGCGTGTCCGCCGGGGCGCTTGCGAGCTTCAACGTTTTAATATTTCAAACATTTAATTAACGCCGCTGGAACTGAAGTGCATGTAAGCGTGATAAAGGGGCAACTTCGTATTATATAACACAACGGATCTTTCTCTGTATCTGTCTATCTCTCTCGGTCCATTTTATACTTCATCGCTTCCTTTTCCTGATCTTCTTGTTCTCTTTCTAGTCGACAGGAGCGGAAGAGGAACAGAGGTAGACGAGAGAGAGAGAGAGAAAGAGACAGCGAGAGAGCGAGAGAGGGGGATAGAGAGATAGAAAAGCAAGAGCTTAAACAATAGAGAGAAGTTAGCAAGGTAAACCCAACCGTGTGTACAGTGGCCGCGGGAGTTTTTTCAAGATTTGTCGGAACTGAGATTCGCGTCGGATGTACTGAGACAGTGAAACGGAAAGAGAGAGAAAGAGAGAGAGAGAGTGAGAGAGGAGAGGGAAGACAGTGCATACGAACAATCGGTGTATGCAATCCAAATTATAGAAATAAAGACAGTTTCGCGAAAATTTGGAAAATTCCTCCCCACGGACACTTTCATTCCTCTCTCTCTCTCTCTTCTTCTTATTTTTCTTCTTCTTCTTCTTCTTCTTCTCCTCTTTCTTCTTCTTCTTTTTCGACTTTCCCCTTTCCCCTGGCGCGAAAAATCTTCGACTACCGTACGAGTTTCTTTACTTTCGGTTCTGCGATCGCTAAAATCGCGGTACTCGTCTCGCCTTTATCCAGGCCGCGATTATATTATGCGCACTTCGTTCTTTCTCTCTCTCTCTCTATATATATATATATATATACATATATGCACGCATCTCACTACACACACATACACACACGCGAGCGCACGCAAGTACACACACATATACATACCGTATCTCACTGTAGGAATTCTGCACAGCGAGGCTGTTGAGAATTGTTCTGAAATTACATATTCGCAGGATATATCCTATTTTAATCGAATTTTCAAACAGAACTTACAATGAAAACAATTCTAGGCAGGGTCGATGGAATTCGTGTAATAATACTATTTGGATTCTTAAAACTATGTTCAAGCTCGTTTGAAAGTCAAAATAACTTTTTTTATTGAGTACCCCTATTCTTGATGCCAAATTATAAATGAGAAGAAATTTTTACGTAAAATGGATCAATCGCGCCTATTTCCGAAAATGTACATCATTTTTTGGTTATTATGAAATGAAGTTCCGTGTATGAGTATATATATATATATATATATATATATATATATATATATATATATATATATGTATATAAACATCCAGCTGCGTAGACAGAGGAAACGCCAATTGACAGAAATTAAAAACAAATATTTAAACAAAAGGGATTCTGGTTTCAAAAATTATTTTGTGGTCTAAATTACTTCGAAAATAGCTCTCAAGGTTAAAACAACTGATACCATTGCTCGGCCTCGTTCGCATCCTGCAAATTTTGTCTTCGAACTTTTTCCAATTTAGGTCATGCTGTAAAGTTATGTTGGATATCCATATGCATAATTTTGCCTCGTTTTGATATGCAGTTTCATGCAGCTTCTTTAAAGCATTCATGTTGCTATTACAGATTTAGAACGCTCTTCATTTTAATTGATCTTAGTTTTTGATTATGCACGAAGGCAGAGAATATTGTAATGGTAAAATAAGAAAATAATAATTTTCTAAGCAAACGTTGGAAGGACTTATTCTTATAATATCGAAAGAACAAGAAAGACAGAAAGATACTTATAACATCAGTAATTACTTTAGATGCTGTTCGGTTCATAATTTTTTTAATAAAAAGCTGACCACTGTCTGACAAGCCTAAATAACGTTCTAATTCATTGAGTTCATAAAATTCTAATTCAAAAAGAACTAACGAGGTAGACTTCTGTAATTTTGTGCGGCATTTATTTCTTCAATCATATGCATATAGATGGCGTGAGAAACTGACACATACATACGTCAATCTATGAAATTTTAACGTGAACGAGCCGACACAATTATACATCTCTATGAACATAACAAAGGGCAAAATGCAATTTTGACCTCTCATTCACGATAATAATCTACAAATTAACGTTCGCGAAATTCAACGTTTACTTTGATGTTGGTATATCAGACACGTTAACTTTGAGGTCTCGAAAGAAAATTATTACGAATCATATTATATTAATAAAAATTTATAAATGAAGTAATTTTCTTCTTGTTCACATTTTATTAGTTAATTATAAAAATCGTATTGAACGCAATATCTGAAACTGAAATTGTATATTAGTTTCTAAATTCAATCTAATCTGTAGATCCCCACGGTTGCTAATTGAAATCGAAGATAAATAAATTAAAAAACAAGCTTGAACAATATAGATCTCAAATAACATTGATGAAAAAAGACTTCGCTATTTTTCAAATTTCGGTGATACACAAAAGCTATATATATATATATATATATATATATATATATATATATATATATATACATATATATATATATATATATGTACGTATATATGTATATATATATGTACGTATATATGTATATGTCATTTCAATTAATATCGCAAATCTGAAACGAAAACCCATAAACACGATATGTTGGTCCCGAGTCAGAAGGTGCAGGCGGGCGTTGAGGAATCTTTTTACACGTCCTATCACTCTATATATATATATATATATATATATATATATATATATATATATATATATATAGGTATTATGTACATAAGTTGAAATTCACCATACATTGAATTATCTCGATTTGCTTAAAACCACCCGGAGATAAGCTGTTCTCATTTAACGATTCGCTTGAAATCTCTTTCGGCGTGCAGCGCGACGGGAGAGCAGTAATGCAGCGCACGGGCAAAATTGTTCTACCAAAAATTACAGTGAATTTCTTACGGGGTTGCTCTGAATTACAGAGAAGCTTCTCTTTATAAGCTTATTCGTGGCTCGAAATATTAATAGCTGGCTTATTTTTGCAAACGCATAATAGCGACTTTAGATTAATTAACCGTTTCGACCTAATTCTGCGCTCGGTGTTCGAAATAATTTTTAATCCACTTGCCTTACTCATATATACATACTTGGATATATATATATATATATATATATATATATATATATGTGTATATATATATATATATAATATCAATCCGTAGTATTTAGTTTAAGCGATTTATATAATTAACGCGCATAATATTAATTAAGAAAGTGGAAATTTTCGTGGAAGCGATCTCTGAAGTGGATGAATTTTTAATTTCAGCAATGGAAGGAAAACGTTTTCTTGAAGAAAATGGTCGTTTTAATAGTTTTAACAACGAATTAATTATTATTAAGCACATGAGAACACGTGCTTTTCTAATTTTTCTCAAATTCGATTTTGTTTTTGATGCTAATCAGTTATGTATCTATATAAATACAGATAATAATATAGGAAAAACGAATTTTTCTGCAAATTGAATTTTTACTGTCTGTCAGTTTAGAGATTTGTCACTCTATAGCAGTGTCGCCACCTTAATTCTCTGTTTCAAGTTTTTTTGTGTTCTTACAAATTAATTAATTGTCCTCAATAGACTTATATTTAAGTGCGTAGGCCATGCTATAGAATAACTCGATTTTATCCTATATATATATATATATATATATATATATATATATATATATATATATATGTAGATGCTTCGAATTCTCGATCGCATACCGTTGTGTCAGCCAGAATTTGAGAAATTCCTTCGGAGAACGCCAAATTTTTTTTTATCTTCTTGTTGCAACTGCACACGAATAATAAATAAGGTAAGGAGAAAAGCTTCGAAATTGAATATTTAAAATTAGAGCAAGAAATTCTTTCGAAAAATTAAATTTATTCGCAGGTACTTGCTTTTTTATGTATAGTCAAATATTCAGAAATGATTAAATTTAATCTGAGATTCTTGGAACTCGTACACACACACACACACACACACACACACACACACACACACACACACACACACACACACACACACACACACACACACACACACACACATATAATTATTTATTTTGCATCGTTTTTCAAACAGTAATAGAGGCTACCCGAATTATGAAAGCCGCGTATTTGCATCGATAAATATACAAAAATAGTCTAAATGACGTACTGATAAAGCAATTGAAAACAACTGATAGATAAAATATTTATGATAAATGAAACAGATAATGAAATATTTCACGCGTATTGCGCTTCTTGTTACGCGAGAGTATATAAAATTCAAAATTCAATTTTATCCTTAGCTCTGGATTATAATTAATTTCTTAATAAATAAATAATAAAATTATTATATATTATAATACTTGTTTCAGGATACGCTGTTGATAATAAAGACGATTTTTTAAACGACTAATTACTTTTCGGTTTAAAGAGAGCAATTTTAAATTTCATCCTGATCCTTTTATATGAAAAATTTAATATATGGAATTTTCTCGGGCATTTTAATAAAAACGGATTTCAAAAATTTTTCATTATCGATGCATTTATGAAAAAGTATAGTAATCCGTCTTCGATTATTCGTACTATCTATAAGATATAAAACAATTTGTAACAATGACCACTGCATCTATTATACCGAACTATATCGAAACACTAGAAGCTATTTTGACAAAATGCTTAAGTAATTTTAATATACTTATTTAAAAAAATTTTTTTTCTTTGTTATAATCATTAGTTGGTAATATAATTAATAAACTATAATGAGTTTCTTTATAAAATAAAGAAACGAAATTTAAAATTTTTAAAAAAGAAGTAGGCGTACGAGAAACAATTAATAGTTTCAACGAAATCATAGATTTGAATGGATTAGTTTTCCAGGGAATAATCAATGATAGAAACAATGCATAGTGAAAGATTGAGAATCAGTGAAGAATGCAGTTTGAGATGACTCTTAAATTAAAGATAAACAGTGATTTTGTCTAAATTATTTCGGGCAAAAACCAAATATAGCAACAAGAATACTCAATCGCTTTAGCTTATTTTATTAGATAGGATACATATCTTATAATTTAATATCCTAAAATCTTCACCGATTCATTTATTTAGAGCGTGTATGTATACATGCATGTATGTGTGTGTGTGTGTGTGTGCGTGCGTGCGTGCGTGCGTGCGTGTGCGTGTGCATGTGTGTGTGCGTGTGTGTGTGTGTGTGTGTGCGTGTGTGTGTGTAAACTAGGAACGTATAGATTTTCAAAAAATTACCCCCCATAAAGCCAACAGTCCCGTTTCGTAAGCTAGATTAAACACCCCCTCCCCACGCATCTAAGGTCAACCATTCCCATTCGATCATCTTCGTCCGCTCGCGCCCGTTCATCCATTAATCATTATCTCTCTCGCAACTCTCGACGAAATGTACTCTTACGAAATTTTATCCCGTACGGCGGAAATCGACCGGACGGTTCCTCGCCCGTGCATATACAATACATGCGCTCGCGCATACCGTCGAATCTTGCGCGCAACGCGACCCGCGACAATCTCGGATCTCGAGCAGGGGATGTTACATCGCGATCCTCCCACGGGAACTGCGACGCCAGCCCCGCTGGGTGTGTTTGCTCAAAGTCACACCGCGTGGGCTTTTTCGTGATTTATGCTCGCCAGCACCCACCCGCCCACGATAACTTCGACACTTACCAGTCGGCTTTATCAATTAGCGAGTGCTTATATATATATATATATATATATATATATATATATATATATATATATATAAAAGCGAAGACTTATATATTTTCCGAGATCTTGTGTGCGAGAAAACTTGTGCAAACGCGGATTTATTTGTACAAACATTCGTAGAACGCGTGGGGCATTATGAAGGATAGAAAATTGTATAAATTAAACAAAGACTCTGAACACGGATTAATATCAGCCGCGGAAAACTCAAAGTGACGAAAAATTGGATTTTAGGATCACGCCAAGATTCGGTCATGAGAGTGTAAATTACATATGGATCACGGGTAGTCAATGAAGGAGGGGGGGGCGAGTTTTACATTGCGATAAATAGATAAAAAATGAAAATAAAATTTAAAATATGTCGAAGTGCATACTTTCCATATAGGCGTCCCGAACGGACACCGGCACAATTTATTTCGCGACAATGGGTAATGCAGAACTGACGAGGAGCGGGGGAAAGTAGCGCGACTCGATGTTTGAGACGACAGGCGAGGAATTGAAATTATCGCGACGAAAATTCGCGCGTCTAAATTCTTAGATATTTCCATAGCAAAATTTCGAATAGTATATGCCAATTTTTTGCGATATGCCACATTTTATTGCTCGTGTCAATGCAAAATTTATCGTTTTTAATATACGTACATATCGTTAGCTATTAGCGAGCACGTACAATAAAGTTGCTTGTGCACATCACTGATTTCCCAGCGAATTATTCACTAATCCTCAAATAATTATATTTCCATTATTTTCACAATCCGTCCAAATTGAATTTCCTCTACTCGTAGCGCAAGAATTGTATTTAACTAAAAAATCCCCACAATTGAGCTGGCTCGGCTTTCGCTTCCCTGAGAATACTACGGTAACTGAAATAGAAATTTCAACGTACTTCTTGCTATAGCTTCAATAAGTCTGAATTTAAAGAGGCTTTGAACCACTGAAATTCTAGCTACTAATGTCCTCTTATACTTGAAAAGATAAATTTTCAATATGCAAGATGTATTCATTGTATTTTCAATGCTCCTTTTTTATTTTGCACTTTTAAAGGCGGTCCGTGTACCCGCCTTAATTCGTTATCGTGTACTTTTCACCTATGAATTGCCTTCTGATCAAAGCTTTCTATTTTCTTATTTTATCGTTAGGGAATCTCCATCTACGCCGTCCATTGGAGGAGTTAATTTATCTTACACAATCAATCAAAGTCCGGAAATGATTCACCATCTGACGATGAGAAAAGAATAAAAAAAAACACGAAAAAACGATTACATATATATACCTTTTATTGAATCGGTGAATTGCTCATTGTACCTATATACTACTTATATTTCCGCCGATACAAATCCGTTTCTTCTGAAAGATGTTCTTTTCAACCCTCATCTCTGATCATGACATTCTTATTCCATTCAAGGAATATACAGCAAATTATTCAGGAAATAACGATATTCATGCCGTACTATATTATTGTATGGATGTAGAATATATATATAATGAAATCGGGATAAAAGTTGAGATTTACGTTTATTTCACAAGAAAATGAAGTATGCATATAGAGAAATTTCCGCAGCAAGTTGGAGGGGGGCGAAAAACGGACGAGAGCGGCGTTTATAAAAGTGTTTCAAAAAGTTAGAAATTCTTTATAGTCGGGCGGAAGTGGTTTCGTAACTCTTTGTAAAAGACAGGAAGTATAATGGGATTAAAAATCGAGAAGAATAATGTAGGAAATATCTGTACATAAAATAAATGCGCGAATCTACACCGTTGAAAAGGCTTTCGTTCTTGGCAAAATTCTGCGCGGTTCGCGGGAACAGGTGCCTACACATAGGTACACACACATAGCTGCGCGCGATTGGTTCGAATACACATCTTTATCGTTAACAAAATGGCTGCCACGATGTTAACCAATGATTTTTCGACCAAAGTTTGGACGTTAACGGTTGGAAGCGCTTCAATAATTACAATTACAACCGCGAGTGAAAAGAGCTGAAGCGAACCTACCTCGAGGAACCTTCCAAGTTTTACAACTTTTATTTCGCCAAGATTTTGCGAAAGAATATATAATGAAATTTTTTGCTCGCGTAAATTTTTTGCTCGCCTAATTATAGCCTAATTGAAAAGTGTGGTTGTCTTATTCAAATAGCCTATACTTATATATATATATATATATATATATATATATATATATATATTTATTTATGTCTGTCATTTTAACATTATTCTTTTTATATCGGTGAAAATTATTGTTTGAAACAATTAATTACTTCATGTGCTTAACTGAATCGCTAAGTTACACCCTGATACCAGCTTTACGATAGTTTTGTGATAGTTACACGATAGATAACTGATCAGATTTAGTAGATTACAATTTTATCCATATAAAACTAATTTAAGCAATATAAAAACAAATTAGTACAATATATAAAAATCCGTATACAGAGACAAAATATATATTAGAGTAATTAACTTGAAGAAAAAAAATAATCTTCGTCTTTTGGAAATAACCAATGAATTCTGACTTCTTTACGTTGCTCGGTGTTTTTTTTTATTATTGCTTCTAGATATTTATAGACAAGAAAGAAGTTTGCCCCGCTTACGTGAGTGGGTGCAATAAAAATAACAAAAGAAACGCTGCGATTTTCCGTCGATGCGTCAATGTCGTTTCTGCCCCGTTAACTTATTATTTTTCATAAAAGGGCATACAAATTCAGTTATCCCGCGTAAAAGCGTCGTTAATACGTTGAATGCTTTCGATGGCTTTTCGCGTTCACATTATATATATATATATATATATATATATATATATATATATATATATATATATATATATATATATGGATATATTATGTATGTAAGAATACATCGCACGCATATTCACTTATATAATTTTTTGTATTAATTTTATACTGCTTTTCTGTCATAAATTTCTTTTATATAATAAATTTTATTTGATACATTACTTATAATTTGAAACAAATATGAATTTTTCACTAGTATAAGCAGCTTTACAAATATTTTCCAGAAATAAAGTCAATTATAGATAAATCATTTTGATATCTCGTTTGATCTAAAAGAATTATTTATCCCATAAAATTATAAAATACAATCATAAAGGATTTATTAAATAGAATATTCACGTTTAATGCTTTTATAATTCATAATAGTATTAAATTTACCATGGCTGTTTTTTTTTAAATATATTTTTCGACCGAACTTCGTGCCATAAATATAGACCAATTTTTTTCCTTTTTTTAAACAATATTTTCATAAATTACATTACTTTTAAATTCCTCATCTATTCTCACTGACATTGATATAATTGTTTAGATATTTACGCACGTGCAATCGGTGAATATAAAAATTTAATACGAATTACATCAAACTTATATGCTTCTTTTATCATCAGCTTCATATAATATGTCTTTGATGCAAGTTTGATCAGTTTCGGGATACACAGGGGAATACTCGATGATATGCGCAACTCTCTGAAAGCACAATTAACAAGACATGTATGCATATATATATAGACTCCTCGCAAAATTAATGAAGTTCATCCAAACCATCAAAATCTTATACTGCAGAGTTTGAAACACAGTGCAAAAATTGTTTGTTGAAAATAATGGATGGAATCTCTCGACCAATATCACTGGACATTGATTGTTAATATTTCGCTTATAGTCGTGATCGTTCACATTTCTTCTTCATATACTTAATTAAGGATGGTCAAGGTTGAGACAGACTCGTTGACAAAAAATTTTCAGAGAATATTATATAAAGGGTATAATTTTATTTTGAGTAATGAGGATGTAAATAAAACATTTGGATATAATAAACTTACAGCGAAGTATATGTAGAAATAATGTAAACAAGAATAATAAAGAATCTCTTTCTCCGAGAATGGTAATTTATTCAAAATATTAATTTTGATAATTTAATGAATCGAATACGAATATATGCTTTTTTAGTTAAGTGAAGCAGTGCAATATTTTGCATACACAAAAATTTAAAAAAAAATTTAATTAGAACAAAATGGACTTTAAATTATTTCGACCAATGCTCAAATTTACAGTATTCAAATTATTTTTACATTTATTAAAAGATAGGGAGATGAGTGAGAGAGAGAGAGAGAGAGAGAGAGAGAGAGAGAGAGAGAGAGAGAGAGAGAGAGAGAGAGAGAGGTAGAGAGAGACAGAGAGTGGAGGATTATTATAAAATGTTTTTAATAAACAAACTTCGTAAAAATTGTGAACGTTGTATAACGTTTTATCTTCTTTTCCCCATTGCTTAAATTTTTACACACCTATACACACGCATCATTTAATCCTCTTAAAACTTTGGCAAGCTAAACCTTGTTTATGCAAATATATATTTCCAATGGAGCACATGATAAACGACTTTCTGTTTAATTTTAAATGAGAGCGCGTAGGAAATGGCACAGAATGACGGCGAGCTCATTTTTCAAATACATTAATCTGCAAGAAGTAAGGTGGGAATGTATATATATATATATATATATATATATATATATATATATATATAAATTACTGTTTTTTAAGTAGTAAACATTTTGCTTTTAACTTGTAACTAATTCTTTTATATTATGCACCATAAAGGTTAGATGCACATGATATATGTATTAATTACAATCATACAAATCAAATTTAAGAGAGAAGCAATATGGTTGAAATTAGCTCCGTTGGCGCATACAACGCTACTTTTGCTCGTACAAGCATGTAGTAATATCTTAGATCGTATACAACATTGATTTATAATAAATTAATTTTTGCAAAAGTAACCTTATAAATTCTAGCATTTAATTAAGATTTTTTCCTGATTTAATCGGTCTATGCGAATAAAAAGGGGAATATTATACCTAGTGTTCCAAATACATTTAGTTATTATACAAGGACAAAAGTGCATTGTACACTGGAAAAAATGAAATTTTTATTATATCCAACTAACGATTATAATTAAATCAGGTAATTATTTACTGGATGTTATACAAAACTTTATTTCATTAAAAAACAAATAATAATTTAATAGTTTATTGGAATTTAACCATGTCTTTTTTCAATTTATTACTCTGAATAATAAAGATACATGTGAAAACATACATTTTTCATACAATTTTACTTCTTTGTAGATGATATATATAAAATAAATTCATTAAATAAGTTGATAATTTTACGATGTTAATCAAGAGAAATATAATACTTTATCTTGCGCTCAGATTTTTTTGTATATACAAATAAAGAATAGAAGCTTAAACCGTATTATAGCATTACAATAATTCTAACAATAAGTGTGCACTCTGCCGGAGTTATAAAACAGCGACGATATTCAATACTATTTATATATATATATAGTCCCATTCTTGGCGGTGACCTCCTGAAAACGAGGAAATAGTGCGAAATTCCGCGTGTGATCCTTGGAAAATCTACTTCTGGCTTCGGAGCCAAGCCATACGTACACATACATACATATATACGTACATACATTCATAAATAAATAAATATATATATATATATATATATATATATATATATATATAGCTGGGCGTAAAATGAAACTTAGCGCAAGCGCACTTTGGACACATCAGAGAAGTGCAATGCGACCGATCGGGCGATCTTCGGACTTTTCTTGCTTTCGGTCTCGGCCCTCTTTTTCTCGACGGCCGCGGAGTCGAGTATCGCGTGTGGCACGCTTGAGTGATTTTTCCCTTTTTACACACTCTCTCTCTCTCTCTCTCTCTCTCTCTCTCTCTCTCTCTTTCAGCCGTATCATATGTAGCAAGAACACCAGAAGCTGGGGGAAAAATCGATGCGTTGCTCGACCTAAACTCAAGGGCGGACAAAATTTTCCCCGCATTATATTTACGTATATATATATATATATATATATATATATATATATATATATATATATATAAAGTGAGGGGTTTAACAAAAATACGATGTTTATATGAGGTAGTTGAACCAGTAGGGGATAATTTGGAATAAGGGCTTTCAACATACTTATCTCAAAGTTATTTTATTGTTAAAAGTAAATCAAAATTTTATTATTGATAGAAAATTGATGTATTTGTATGACGTAAGTAGTTTTTTTGACCAAATTAATATTTTAATTTGTTAAAAAAAGAAAAAAATTATCGTAAGGATTTCGAAACGTAGTTTTCGCCATCCTATTACTATTCTTGATTAGTTCACCGATAGCTACTGTACCTCGATATATAATAATTAAAAAATTATTTAATACTTTTCACAATATAGTTATTAACCATTTCAATACATTATTTTAAATTGATACAGATGATATTTTACATAGAATTAACTAAAATTTATAAATATTATAATCTTTATCAACTATACAATCGATCGACGAGTGAGATAGAAAGCAATATATTTAAAATATTTAACAATGATTCTTTAAAAATTCTTTTATTACCATTTATTGATATATTTGCTATATTTTATAATCTAAAAATAAATATTTTATGAAACCATTTTTCAGTTTAGAAAAGGTTTAGAAAAATATTTTAAAAGTATTTTATAAATATTTTGGGGAATATAAATTTCAGCTTTGGAAATGCAAATCTTATATTATTTTTATATATTCAAACATAAAATATTATATAAATTCAATAATCAATAAATATAAATGTAAATTACGAAATAGTGGCATTTATTGGATATTTAAAAAAATCGTGATTTATTTCAATTATCACGAATAGTGTCACTATCGACAATTGCCTTACAGGACGTTTATTTCAAAACACAACTATTCTTAACATTTACGAACTTATGAATGGATAAATTTACGCTTTCTTAATTCTTAACGACATTATTCTTTTCTTTGGCATAATTTTTGCGAACGATACAGAATTAAGTTCGAGTACTTTGGCTAATTGGAATATATTTTATAGAACCGGACTGGCGAAGGTGGGAGGCGGAGGAGAGCTGGCGCCCCTTTTTTATGCGTCGCTCTCTCTCTCTCTCTCTCTCTCTCTCTGCCTCTCTCTGTCGCTCTCTCTCTCTCTCTCTCTCACCCATCCTCTTTCTTTCTCTCTTTCTCTCGCTCTCTGGGGGAAAATTGATTTTCTAAGTTTTAATCAAGAGTACCGCTCGTATGCGCACATTTTAATCAAAGTTAAACGCTGAAAGATCCCGCCTTATATGAATTCGGTAAAGCAAGCTTATATATATATATATATATATATAGTGCGTCGGTGTTGAGCAAGCGCGAACGCGCCTTCATTGCATCGCGACTCCATTATTAATTGAGCTCAGGGGCACCGCAGCATCCGCAACCCGTTGATTATGATCAATGCCTCAAAATTTTCTCTGCTCGTTTTATACGTCGAAAATTATCCGATATTCCTCTTTTTTGTGCGATTTGATCGGAATTGAATACATTCAGTATTTGCATATATGTGGCTGTATACATATGCATCAATCAAGAGTTACAATGGAGGGTATATATATATATATATATATATATATATATATATATATATTGATATTTATTCTGCTAATAAATGAATCCATATGAAAATCGCTAATTTGAAGAGCATCGATTACAGTATAAAATTAATACGGATGTGCATAAATCTCATCTTTTTTTACTTCACAAAACGTTAAATAGAACTTAAATAGGCGACTTAAAAGCAATTTCTATCCATAAAATGGCGTTCGAATCCTCTCATCTTTCCATTTTATTTGATTTCTCTCTGTCCTGTTGAAATTAATTTATATATATATATATATATATATATATATATATATATATATATATATATATATATGTAGAAGCGAAAAGGTCCTAGGACACGTCGATCCTAAGTCAATACACCGAGGGCTCATTAGCTATTCAACAAATGCACCGAACTCTTGGCGTGTTTGCGCCGTCCGTCGTATAGACGTTGTGGAGCGCGCGTCTCAATTTGCAATGCCAATTTGCAGTACTTAGTCGACTTCCGCGGTTCTCCACGTAAGTTCGGCCAAATCGCGCATCGTTATTGTCAGTATTATGTATATTAAATTATGTCATTATATATTTATATATCTATAGAAGCAGTTAAACTTATCAATATGCATTATCAGGATTTATTGAAAAATAAAAGCGATAATATGCTTTTACAATAGAGCGTATAATTAACTAAGGAATAATTATTACGGTATAAAACAAAATATTGTCTCTGATATTCGCTATAAAGAAAAAACTGTAAATTTACTGGCAAAAGTGAGAAGAAAGCAGGAGATAAAGGAAAAAGAAACAGGAATGTATAATCCGTGAAACTCGATGTGTATCTATATGTAGTTTCGTAAGCTTTCGCAGTTAACAAAAGCGCATGAAAAAAAAATTTTCTTTATTATATGCATATATATGTATACATATATGTATATATATATATATATATATATATATATATATATATATATATATATACACGATCCACATTATAGAGGATCACTCGAGTATATGCTTTCCGTTCACTCCTTATTATTCTTTTCTTACAAAAGATCACTTATATATTATTATACGGCCAGGCTCGACCTCCTTTTCACTTTACTCTAGATAATATATGTATATATATATATATATATATATATATATATATATATCCTCTTTGCATCCTCTTTTCTTCGTACACAAGAAGTTAGAGTATAACGCGCACAAGCGCGCCCGTCGTCAGTAGTAATCGTCCTGCGAACAGTGATCGTCCTTTACTTTGCCAAATGGGCCCCCTCCCGCCTCATCGCTCGGGTACCATTTATCGCTCTCGAACTTTTGCAGATAGTACACCGTGTATCTGTAAAAATGATTAAAAATGAATAATTCTCATTAAATATAAATATTCGTATTATATGACTTATTACACTATATAAATTAGTGTACAGAGAACAAAAAAGAACACAACAAAAGTTCGTTCTGAGCTGCTTAATAATTTTGAAATAATTATAGCAACTTATTATAGAATGAACTTTCGAAGGAAGCTTTGTAAAACTTATCAGCCTGTGCGGCGCTCTCGATACTCAAAGAAAACCACCGCGTGCTCATGCTCACAATTTTATCGTAAAATTTTCTCGAACGCTAAGTATTGATGTCAGCGTATTTTTGTAATATAAAAGATATTTAAAGAAAAATGGCTGGTCAATTGTTCGAATATGTATTTCGCGCGATTAAAGCCTCAAATACGCTCTTTGACGATTTTCGATTCTCGAAGTTGATTCAGTGAGTATTCTCGTTGGCTTTTTTTGTTCTTCTTTTTTTTAGAAAAATTTCAGGCTGTTCAATTCAAGTATAATAAAATTATTAGGTTTTCTCTCGAACGATTAATACGTGTATATTACTAGAAATCAAAAGGTGCATGGATTATTATTAAGATAAATAATTTCGTTCTTATTTGTATATGTAAGGGAAAAATTATAAATGTTTTTATAATAACTTATCAAGTAACAATCACCGTTAAAATGAAATCACGTAAAAATTATATCGACAAATAAACTTAATTAATACAAAGCAGTTCGCATATCTCGACTATTTTACATTTCGTAACAGCAATAAGCAAATTATTATGTCAGTTTGAAAATTTAAAATCTATCTATCGGCGATCGATTATGTTGATTGTGATTTATCGCATTAGCTTTGATCTCTTGCCTGGCCAAAGAGTCTATATCATTTACATCGCCGCTAATATAAATTCGTCATATAAACTAATAACGCCACGAATATAAGCTAAAAACCTATGTCTCGAATTTCCCATCATTCTAAATGTTGTTGCACCTAATTCCATATGGGATTAAAGTAAAAATGCGAGCTGTATAATGTATCGAACGAGCAAATGTCGGTGTGTCAAAAGGGCTCTTAGCGATGCCCAACGAGGACGAGCGATTTTCTTAATTCGGATTTATAAGAAACTAGTCACACTGAGTTGGGTCAACGGGGCCTTTTCAATGTAAAAAAAAGTACCATCAAGCTCGTGCCTGTCTAAGTATATGATTTAAATTAGCATTTCTATGTTAAGTTATTTCTATTATACAAGACCCGTGTATATAAAAGTTTTCATCGGGACTCAAATTTGTTTTCAACTAAATTTATCAGATCGTAAAATATATTATAAACAAAGTAATTCATTCGTAAGAGAATTTTGCCCTTACATAATATGATATAGACGATGGATATATAGGTATATATATATATATATATATATATATATATATATATATATATATATATATAATGTAAGGGACGTCCACGGAGAGCCGGATCAATTTTTAATTTATTTTAACCATTACCCCTCTACAGTCATGAAACCCTACAGTACTGAGATATGTACATTTTATCATGCATTATTATTAATTATAAGCTTCGAAATTATTTGGAATTGAAAATGCCGAAAACAGTCTATCTGTGTTTATCGTTGATGAAAAATATTGTGTTTAATTTCCTCATTTATATATATATATATATATATATATATATATATATATATATATATATATAAATCATTAATTTCAAAGCTCAAATTTGGCAAGGAACTCCGGCAAGCTTCGTTCTACGTAAAAACTTAGGCTTACGCGTTGCATCCATAATACGCTGAGCAAAATCAGGGGAAATACGATACGCCTACTGTTTTATTGCTCCGGAAGTTGTACAATCGGTATTGCATTATTTTCATCGCACATTTGTTCGTCACGCGTGGTTTTTGTTTTGCAGAACGTGGACTACCGTTGCACCATCATATAGCCCGAAAATTAGCTACGTGGTTCATGGTTCAGGTGCCCTTGGCGATCGATAGGAGAAAAAAAAAACGAGAAAAGAGAGAAAAAAGGAGAAAACATTTTTAATCCAAACTCTACCGGCTCGTCTATCTGTTCCCGATGTCAACGGTATTAAAGCTGACTCGAAAAGGACCGAGCACACGACGCTCCTCGGCATAAGTAATTCGAAATGGGGGGAGAGGGGACGCGTCGTTTCTGGCATGTTATAGAACACGTGACCAACAAACGCAATGTCAAAGACTGACTCTATGAATTTTCTCTCTCAGCCGGAGAGCACTGCAGTATCCACATAAATATGATAGTATATCTACATGTGTGTGTGTGTGCGTGTGTGTGCGTATGTGTGTGTGTGCGTGCGCGCGCGCGCGCGGATGTGTAATTTTCAAAGAGAGATACCGGTATCAAATACGGAAACTAATTTGTATGATAAATTATTAACGATCGAATCGCTGATACATAGGGGCTTATGAATAGTAATAAGTCATTTGTATAATTTATTAGCAATGTATCGTTAATATCTGACGCCCCAGGGGAAAACGACATATAACTTTCGATGCCATTTCTCTGTTATATATATATATATATATATATATATATATATATATATATATATATATAGGTATACAGAAATTATTTCAAATTTCAAATTTTATTCATTACTATTTTCCACTATCTTTGTAACTGCTAAAATGTATGATAATATAAGAATTATTATGGAAATGACAATAATATGTAAAACAGAAATGAATACATTTTAATGTAATAAGACTCAAATAATCAATACATTTAATTCATTAGCTATGTTAACAATTAAAATTTCGTGTACATTGTATCACTATATCTATTTCTTATAAAAAGCTTTAAAGTGCCATTAGAGAGCCAACGTATCCAATTCGAATCACGTCCAATTATAATCAGACTATTTATATAACTAAGATTATGAAAACAATTATATTGATTTCAATTAATATACACGTATGTGCTTTACATCGATTGAAAACTTAAAGCCGATGATTCAAATCGTATTTAATCTAAATGTATTGGCGGAGGCATGGTTAGATTAACTTGTAGTTTAAAAATTTAAAATCTAATATATTTAATTCTTATTTGATGATGCAGTTTATAATTTAAATTTATTGAGCCTTATTCGTCGATGACATATACTTCTTAATTTATTTTTAAACGATTGTACTTTTCCAGATTATGAGTATTTGAGAAAAAAAGGGATTGAATGATTATTCGATTGAGGAAACTAGACTAGCTTGTCAATGAACTATATCAGATATAATAATTATATAATAATTAATAATATAATAATTCCATTATATCAGATTGATATAAAATATTTCTATTAATTAATAAATAAAATAAATAAATAAAAGTTTTCAAGCTTTTCATTCTTCAAATTATAATACGTACCAATGAGTTAGTTATACAAGTTGTATAGTGTATCTTGTTTCAGGCGCAATTAGCGCAAGGAAGACTTTTTAAAATGTATTATGATATCTTCATAAAAGAAATGCATTAACGTTGAAAATAATACATGCTTTACTTTTAATGAAAAAGCTATATATAGCAAATTAATGTGTATAAAAGCGTTATATGTATATGCATCGTTCTACACTTACATCAGAAAAGGAAATATTTACACTTTAAGCATTTCATATAGCTATTTATATAACATATAAAATTTTATCATCAATAGTTTGGCTCAAGGCATAAAACAATTAGTACACACAGTCAAATGTTTAAGAAGAATTCAGCAAGTATTATTAATAAATTTTAAAACATGCTATGATAGACTAATGAAAATTTATATTTAAAATGCTGAAGAGTAATATCCGATATCCATCAAAAATATATGCGTATAATATATGTATAGCATTGTTTTACGTCGCGCAAAAATCTTGGCCTCGTTCTTTTTCCACCCCCCCCCAGATCCTTACCTGTAACCGCCGCTGGGATCGCCCCTGACGTGGCTGTCGATGTTGGACCACTTCTTGACCAGGGTGAGCGGCTCGCCCGCCCGCCCTTCGGGCGGATAAACGAACATGCGCCTGAGCCCGGCCCTGCGCCGCGCGTCCCGCTGCCTCAGTATCCGCGGCGTTGACGGCCTCGCGATGCGGGGCTCCTCGTCCGAGCAGCGGCCGCTCGAGGTGAGCGAGAGCCGGCCGAGATCGGCGAGCAGCCGGTCCTCGTCCTCGGCGAGCCGGCGTCCCGGAGCTACGTCGGCCCGACGGCGGCGCTGGCGCGGCCCTCGCCCCGGTGTCACGGCTAAGCGCGACCGAGGGATCGAGGGGATCGTTAGTGAGCGGCCCGAGCGAACGCTTTGCCGGGGATAATGGGACGAAGGGGCAATTTTTTAGGCGGGCGCGTTGCAGGCCCATTTATACGCTTTGTGGCCATTATTTTCCAACTTTTACGTCGTTTTCAAAGACTCTCGCAGTGATAAACTAGTTGTAAATATTGAAATTCCGTGTAACTAAAAAATAGATAATCGATAAATCTCTTTGAGAATGACGTAAAATTCCAAATAACTGTCAGAAAGTCAGCATACTATAAATAATAAATAAATAAAAAATATAACGTTGAAAAAAAATTAAAAACGTTTATAACATTTAATAAAAGATTTTTCAAAAATATTTTGAAATATTTTAAATGTATTATGTTACAATGGTTGTGCATAGTATTGAAAATATTATCTTAATGTATTTAAACACACAAAAACGTTAGAAAAAAAGCATTAGACTATGTAGTGTATATTAATATTGAATGTTTGAATAAAAGTTCCTCATCACTAGGTGGCGAATATGTTTCCTTCGTATATACAATAGTTTTTGTCTATTTTATTTATTATAGATTACTGATTATCTCAGCTTCTAGCCGCTGGAGATTGTAACAGCACACTGTATATATTGCATATTATTTTCTAAATATTTTATTAAAGCTTTGTAAAATAGTACAAAAAACAATTTTTTAGATGTTAACTCGTTAAAAAAAGTCTTTAAAATATTTCAAAATATTCTGTTATTTCTTCTAATGGTGTGATATGAAAGTGGCAAGTAATGTTGATTTTATATTATCATAAATTAGATTAAATATAGAAAAAATCCTCATTGTGTATGTTGAGGATAGGATAAAGTCATAAGATCGACTGAGCACTTTTCATTGGTAATTTACAAAAAACCTATACTAATAAATTAGTTGAAATTTTTCAAAAGCAATATTCCAAATGCAATAAAGATGCCAAATATTTTAAAGAAAATTTATATTATAATAATTTAAAAATATGAGAATGTTTTTGAAATATTTTTAAATATTCTTCTAAAATCTTCCATTTCAATATTTCTCTTATAATACGACCTTTCGACATATCTATGAAAAAAAAAAAGTTTTGAAGAACGTTCTCGCCGCGAACGCCGAAGTTTGTCATTATCGTAGGAAACGTTTTAGAGAAAATTTTCCAAAGATTTCTGTGCCATTAGCTTGCTAAAAATAAAATGACAAAAAGTGCCACTTCCCCCATTCACAATCGTGCGTCTAGGATTACGTGTACGAGCAGACTCTGACCAGCATCGTCGCCCCGACGCTCCGGGAACTGGGTGCTCTTCTCTGCGGCATCGCAGTCCTCTCGATGCGCCTCGTTGAACGCCGAGTCGTCGTCGTCGTCGTCGTCGTCGTCGTCGTCCCCGTATTCGAAGAGTCTCCGGGCGAGCCTCGTATCGCCCGACCTCGGCCCCGCCCACCGCTGCTCGTCCCGGGAGCTCGTCGACGAGCACCTCGGCTGCCGCCTCCTACGCGGGCTGACGCCCGTCGCCCCGGAGTCGCAGCCGGAGGCCTCGCGCGACGTCGACGCCCACGGGTAATCGCTCGAGAGGCTGCGGCAGTCGGGCGAGGGGAAGCTCCTGCCGGTGCTGCTGCAATTGCTGTCGTAGACGGCCGTGCTCGAGGCCCGGTCCTCGAGATGGGGCGACGAGGACAGGTCGTCGTTAAAGTTGACCCTTTTCCTGCGGCTCGACTTTGCTGGGACGAGATTTCAATTAGTTCGATTTCGTGCTTTTTCTTATTTTTCTCCTTATTCTTCTTATTCGTATCATATGGCGTATTAGTAAAAATGTGGCCACTTGTTTTGATATTTTTCACATAAATTTGTCAAATTACTGCTTAGAACTGATCTTCGATACCGATTGAGTACAGTGCGCTCGAATTTTAACAATACTTGACCGTATGATTTATTTGCGTATGCTCTACTCTATTACGTGTTCAAATGAGAACATATTATAAACTAAAATTGTCAAACGTTCTTCGATAACTGTTCGATGTTTTTTCTTGAAAATTTAAAATATAGTGTAATTTAGACGAAAATAAATCATATTATTTAAAACAAAATATTTTTTGCTTGATCAATAAAAATTGACTTCCTCAGCCCCTTAAATTAAATATTACCTAATTTTTTATTTTTTATTGTCCGATATAAATATAATTCAAAGATTGTCTGGTATAAATTCAAATAATCAGAAATTATATTAAAAGTTTTTTATGATTTCAATCTTATATACACATACATCCCCTCCAAGAATTATATCTCAGCATTTCAAAATATTAAGAGTATTCTTTTTTTAAAATTCCTTGTTCTAATAAAACGATCGACATAACTTTTATGACAATGGCGTATATGGGAATTATGTATATGGGAATTTCGCCTCATGAAAAATACATCATTTTTTTTTTGATCAATGCAAATAAGCCACGTAGCTGTATTGCGAAAAGTTATAAAGTCTAGGATATTTAGGACATTTTTAAACTTTATAATCGTTTTCTTACTTCCCGACCTTTTCAGACAAGAAGGCGGCGAATCTTTTTTCGGTCGCTGAACGTGCTTGCGCACGATTGCAATAGACTTTGAGGACGTTCGATTGCTGCAGGACCCATCCAAAATATTGAGCAGCGACTCGTCCTCGTTGAATTCATTGCGTCGCTCACCATTACCGAATTGCAATATGCTGTTGAAGTCGTCTTCGGGATCCCTAAATTCATTTATATAATATGATTAAATTTTCCAGCAGCTTCATTATGTTGAAAAATAATTTTCACGCGACAATTCGAAACATTTTTTTAAATAAAATCCACTTAAATTTAATTTTACGTATAATTCGAGACAACAATAATATATGTTTTATTGGATTACCAAATACATTTAAAATTGTATATACTAGCTCTGTTGGCGTACTTTTAAAAGATATATCATAAAAGATATTCATTATAAAAGATATCAAATAATAAAATAATAAATTAAATTTTTAGTGTATTTTCTAGTAAAATTTTCATATACTATCAGTATTAAAAATTCACTTACAGTAGAGCATTTCATAATAAAAAAAAACTAGACATCAATAATAATAACTATTTGCTTTATTATGCAACTTTAAATGTTTCATAGATCACCAATCCAACAATTTTATTGTGTTAAAATATTTGGGCTGAGATACAAATATATTTCTAGTTTTTAATTAATTTATTAACAAACAACTTTTATTCGAATAGAAATGATCGCGTTAATGGTCGAGCGTCTTTATTAAGCGAAAAAACTTACGCCTTCAGTAGATAATTTGATAGACAGGGAGGGTATATTATAACTGAATGATCACGAAATTTCAAATCGAGTCTAATGAAAAGCGATTAATCCAATCAGCCGCCCACTAATACTCGGACAATTATCGCGCGTAACCTCAAATTCTATGACAGTGCTTTATTTATTTCTAAAGATAGGTGGGAGGGAGACAGAAAGAGAGAGAGAGAGAGAGAGAGAACGAGATAAAGACTTTACGACCCCTAACCTATAAGTCCGGCACCGACTCCGTCGACGCGGCTCCTGACAGGGCGGTCCCGCCTGCCTGCTGCCGCAGCGGCAGCGCACATTCGTCGTCTCGAACCGCGCGGCCGGTGCATCCGCGGGCGAGGCAGCGCCTCGCCGACTCCTCATGCTGTCGTCGAGCGCGCCGGCGTCGCTGTCCTCGCCCTCGTCGTCCTCGTCGTAACCTCCTCGCCATCGACGTCATTATCAAATTGGTGCTGATCGCCCGAGCATGACCGACCGCGTGACGCTTCCGCATCAGTTCGAAAAAAGCGAGACATTCGCCCGTGAGTTTTAGAAATTTAATTATGAATCCCGGGTGCGATCGAATTTGCGGGGGATTATATTGGTGCGGAGCGAGGGAGGGGGGGTTATGCTCGATCGAGTGCACGTCGCGCACTTTGTCGAGTTGATTCCCTTGTTTTTCCTCGGAATTTTAGCGTGTTTTTTTATGGTTAACCTATATAGATTTGGAGAAGGCTTATTTTGAGACACACGGTAGATGATGGATTTTTTATTTTTTTTTTTTCAATTTTAAACGAACTTTCATTTTACTTAATTAAATTTTTATAAATAATTTTTTTGAATTTCGGAATTTTTGTTATCAACGAAATTTTGTTAAAAGTAGCAAGCCTATTTCGAAAAAATTCAGGTTAATTTTCAGATAAGAAATTAGATAAAACTTTAGAACGACTGTTCATTTAAATTTTAATGAATAACAAGAATAAAATAAAATTATTTGATAATCAATTTTATTATTTGTTGACATTTCAATTCGGTACTGGCGTGTTGCTGATAACATCAAAAGACAGGATATTAGCCAATATGATCTTTATTCTTCGATATTAAAAAATAAATCGAAATTTAAATCAGACTACCAGAACTTATAAAAGGTATTTTGATGCTGTATTGCGGACATAGTAAAATCAAATTAGGACGTTAATAAATAAAAAAATCTGGTATTTGAGACAACGTTTAAAAAATATTTTTTAATGAAATGATTTTTTATGTGAAATTACACCTGAATATTCGATTGAATTTTTTCTCAATAGGGACAGTACATATTTTTGTAACGAAGGAAGTATGTATATTTTAGTATAGTTCAGCGAATGCATGGCGCGCGTCATAAAAATCAGTCAAACAAAAATTTATTTTAAAAAAATTCTTGAAAAAAAATTCAGTTAATATTGTCGTTCCGAAAATTGACCTACCCGCCTATGAATAACATAACAAACAAAACAAACAAACACGCGCTTTCGTATTCCCGGCTCGATGACGCAATTGGTCTATCTCAACAACAAAAAAAAAGATGACACCACCTGGAATTGATGAAAAAAATGCCGTCTGGGATGGACGGGGACGAGGAGCCGCCGAAGCGGCTCTTCCAAAGCAACGGCCGCTGGTTCTCCTGGCGCATATGGAAACGTGCTCTGTACGAGTTCCTGGAGACTAATTACATCGAGATTGCCGTGTTCCTCGTCTTCATGACTCTGATATTCAATCTACAAAGGGACGACGATAGGAACTGATACGTCGATGGACGGACGAATTTGCCTGGCGAACATGAATTATTTGCTCTTTTCCTTCATTCACAAATAAATAATTGCACTTGCAATTGAAAAAAAAAATGAATTTGCATTTGTTGTAAGAAACGAAATTGGAATTAAAAGTTAATGAATATGACTGTGTAATTTAATGCATTGTTGATTAAAAAATAATTATTATAATGATAAATTTGTAGATTTGTAAGGGGCTGTTGAAGACCATTTTTACCGATCGCGTAAAAGGTTATTTCTTTGTTTTTCCTACTTTTAAATGATATATTCACCTTGTATAAGATTAAATTATTTTAAAATTTAAGTTTTAATTAATTATTTTATTTTTTGCGTCCTTTTACATTGTTTCAAAGCTTCAAGAAAATTCGTCAAAAAATGCAGAATTAACAGTATTTTGACAATATTATATATAATTTTTACTTGCAAAATTTTAAAAATGTTATCCATGTTTCCATGGTTCGATAAATTTACTCTGAAGCATTGTAACAATGTAAAATAATCGTAAAGAAATGGCATGAATATTTAAACTTCGATATCTTTCATTTGTCACACACAAATATTATTTAAAACAGAATACTTTTTCTCGATTAGAAAATAATAGCTTGAACAGGTCTTTAATAAAAAACATAGCATAATATAAAATAGAAAAATTTGCCAGTCTTCTTCAATAATTTAGAAAATAAATCATCGATTAAAATTTATAAAGACAATTTAATTATTTGCACTCTCAATTTTGAATCTCGAGTGAAACTTCGCACGTAACGTTTATGTGCAGCAAATACGATAGTGGACGCGTTGTTTTACCGAATGAAACATAGGCACCGGGGAAGCGATGCCTCGAACCCGTAGCACAGTTAAATGAACAGAACTTCTCGGTATATGACAAACTATTCGACGCTCCATACGTATATACATACGCAGCCATTCGAGCGTAAGCGAGGAGAAAATAAATGTCACCGCAATTGTGTCTTTTTCATTTCAGTCCATATGCATAAATGAAATATAAATCCGAGTATTTTTCAACGAAACTTATTTGTACGAAATTGTAAGGATATAGGATAAATCAAAAAGTTACGTAAATGTTGATTGTTTTAAAAAAGTAACATATGAAAAAGTAAATATAGAATCTATATACAATTGATTTTATTTAATTCCCGATCATCATTGACCGAACCATTTTACTATTATACTAAGCATTCGAAGTCTGTATCCATCTTGATAAAAATACTTCCTCAGTATTAGAGGTAACTTATTGAAGAAATTTAATACTTAATATTTAATTTTAAATCATGAAGTACGAAATTTAAAAAGACTTAAATTGCTAATATTAATATATATTAATATATTAAGCGCGGAAGTATAATACTTGGGAACTTTCATGATCCTATAAAATTTTCAGGACTGGCTTAAAATTTTCGCTGTATATTTTCCTCATTTTGATAATAAAGTTTTACGCAAAAGTTTTTTTCTCCCTTGAAATAACTGTAATGTTATTTAATTAAAATAATTTGATGGAACTAAATAGTTTGGCACTGATTAAGAATGTCAGACCCGAATACCATTTCGGTATTTTACGTATCATCGGCATATCTTCGAGTTAAAAAAACATATATATCGTTAAAATTAAAGAAAAACAATTATATATTAATTTTACGATATAAAACAGTATATACTTTTAGTGCGTACTTTTAACACGATTGATATTCAATATGATGATTTTATTAAAATAATAATCATTGGCAAAATTTTCTTATTATTTTTAAATTT
This sequence comes from Sycobia sp. Sy_11, assembly GCA_018907035.1. Taxonomy (NCBI): domain Eukaryota; kingdom Metazoa; phylum Arthropoda; class Insecta; order Hymenoptera; family Epichrysomallidae; genus Sycobia; species Sycobia sp. Sy_11. Next base: position 272,028 of record JACCIC010000218.1, on the reverse strand, counting down.
TCTCTTCTATGTGAAATAATACTGACCCAGTTGTATACAGCCGTATCGTCATTAACCAGCAATGTTGATCTACTATGTGCCTTGTAAATAAAGCAGATGTAAATTTCGAATGGAATTTTGCTACTCTGCTTTCGTCATTTGTTGCGACATAGAGACTGAGATTCGAGCTCGGAATAATCGTGTTACAAATTATATTACTCTAGTTTATATATATATATATTTTAACCTGTTTAGATAAACTGAAAGTTTTTTCCTACAATTTAAAAAAATTAAATGTTAATATTAAATATAATTGCATATGTAAAACATCATTCTCGTAGCCTAATTAATTAAGTAATATGGATTTGGATGAGTAACATTACATTTACATTTAATAAATTCAATGAATATAGTAACAAATGTAAAGCTCGAGTCATTCAACAATGCTATATATTAAATTTACGCATAGTTTTTATATACTTCTTAGAACAATATAATAACAATAATTTATAAAATCGTTAATCCATGTACAAGATATTAAGCATTGACTTAGCCTTCTTCCAATCGTCATTCGCGGCTCAACATTGTCGAAAAGAATTTTCGATCGACGCTAAAACTATACAGTTAAACCCTTGCTTTTATAAATCATAAACGCGCTCTTATCCAATCGTACCCAGTTTAAAGTAATTACTACACAACGACCTCGCATACATATTTTACTAATCAATTTCCAAAAGAACTTCTTTCGCCCCCCTCCCTGCCTCCACCTCACCCTGACTGCCGAACATTCGACCTACTTTTTATATTCCGGCAATTCTTTGCGCGTTTCTTCGGGGATTCCGCACGCGCGGCAATCAATACTTCACCGAGCAATCCCGTTGATTGGATAATCCCGAGTTCGAAGACAACGAGCGTTTTTCTTTTCCGCACTAACTATCTCGTGCTGTCTCTTATAAGCGTCGCTCTGCCTTACATGTGTATTGGATTTACGTTCGTTTCCTGCATCTAGCGAGTTTCCAACGTAGAAAGAGAGAGAGAAGAGAGAGAGAGAGAGAGAGAGAGAGAGAGAGAGAGAGAGAGAGAGAGTGATAGAGGGAGGGGAGAGCGATTTTTGTCCTTGCGTATCGTTTATGGTATACGTGAACACGAAAAAAAAAATGCCGAACAAAAGGAAACGATGTAAAAAGCGTAGAAAGAGAGGAAAAATTACAGGACGGCTAAAAGCGTGTAAAGTAAAATCATTTCTGATTATCGTCAAACTTTGACCGATAGCGTAACTTACGAGCGGGAGCTGCCACAGGTTGCCCCATTAGCTCTCCTGCGCCGCGCCGCATCGACCATCGACTCCCATTCTCTTTATAAAGCTCGATCCCGATGACTATCTTTCTGTTGTTTTTTGTTATCCAAGATTGATGGTAGACCATGGTTGCGATCTATATATATATATATATATATATATATATATATATATATATATATATATATATATATATTATAACATAGATCTTTTCAACAGGATATCTTTATGGCTTTGATTCGTTTTTATCATTTGCTAATGGTTTCTTTCTGAATCTCCCTCCCCTCCCCTCTCTTTCTCTCTCTCTCTCTCTATCTCTGGTGCAGTGGCTTTTTGCTTTTTAAAAAAGAGTGCTTTCATTGGTACTTTTATATCTGACGTCAAATATATCTATGTGGTGGCGCGAATATATGCTTTCTCGTAAAAATACCTAGTCCTCAACAAAGCGAATGAAAATATCGTATTCGTTCGCAATGAAGTGCAAATATTGATTCTTCATTGCTTCATCACATAATTGTACAGTTTTATACGTATTTGAAAAACTTTCATAGCTTATCTATATTTTGTTTATATAAATTTTATCACAATTTAAGACATCCAATACAATTATTTAATAATAATTCCCACCAGTTTTAATAATCTCCTTCAATTTCAGTAAAATCAGATTCTTAAAATGAAAATAATAATTAATATTCTTTGATAATCTTTTTCCATGTAAGTTAAAATGTTGGATTTAGAACTTCGATTGAACTAAAAATATACGGCGAATCTAGTGTTATTTTGAAATTATTTCAACGACAATTGAATTCGGTAAATTTTTTCTTCATTTTCAAAGGAAGTCAACGTTTAGAAAAGACTTGTTCACATTATGTGTAATATTATGTCTATATATTTACTATATACTCCAATTTTGAAACATACATTTTTCAGATTTAACTTTCTGTCCTCAACTATAATTCTCGGAGAAAAAAAAGAGTATTTAACCGGGACTACATTTTATTAATCGAAAAGTACCGTTTGTTCATGAAAGAGTGTATCTTGTATAAATAATAACAGGAATATCAGATTCATAATGTATCATAACCTATCATTACGAAAATGAAGTTCAATCCAAACAGTAAACCTTTCCCTACGGCGATATATATATATATATATATATATATATATATATATATATATATATACGCAGACGTACTCCGCGAAACGTTTCGGCGAGAACGAACCGAGGAGCGATTACCGGATTTCCGTACGTTGTCCTCGGGAAAAGGTTGATTGCTCCTCGTAAAACGAAAAGCTGCGGGTTCGTGAGGTTCGTCGAGTATACACCGTATCTTGTTTGACTTTCGCAATTGTAACAATAATAAATAGAAAGGCATTAATCCTCGTGCCTTTTACGAGCTAGCGCGCGGAGTGAATGGAATTAATTACGGAATCGAATAATTCTGCGTTTTAAAGCTGTAACTAGAATTGGTCGGGATGACGTTATATAACGGTATTTTTAAGAATGTGTAGAAAAATTGTTCGTAAATTAGACGAGAATGAATATATAAATGAATCTGTTTAGCAATTATTATATATTGAAAGTGATTAAAAATCGAGTCTTAAAAATTAAAGACAGAAAAAAGTTGGTCTGCTCGAATTATAAGTATACAATGATGATTATGATAATAAAATAGACCATTACTTGATAATCCTGGTCAGGGTTAGTAAATATCTGGATTTGATACATCGAGCATTGAACTGAAAATACCCTTGGATGCGTCGCGTGTTTTTTTTTACACAATATGGTATTTTATTAACGCAATGGCTATTAAACTTTTTGACGAAATGAATTATAACACAAATACGTGTATTAAAAAAAAAATCTTGAGTGAGTTTTCTTATTTTACCATAAACTGTTACTTAAATAGAAAATTTAACGAAAAAGATTTAGCTTCCCATTAGCAGTTATTTTTGAGATAATAATTAATTAGAGTAATGAAAGGTTTAAAAAATAATAAAACACTATGGCTAGGCTTACAAATTTTGATTTATTCCCAACGGTTGTTTCGGCAACCACACCATTATCCAGGAACAAAATTGAATTGAATAGTTAAAGATGAACATTATGCTTATATATATATATATATATATATATATATATATATATATATATATATCATGGTGTGTACATTCATGTGTATAAATTTTATAACGGTATTGGATAATAATGTATCCGGAAGCAGGTAATAAGTGATTATTAATAACCTGTGTTAATACGGGTATAATATATTTAAAATGTAGAGGCTAACTTAAGAGTAAAGGAAGAGACAACATTTTTTTTATCTCATTAGTGACATTTGTACCGTTGTTTACTGCTCGAATATTTTTATTATTTCTAAGTTATCCAACCGTCTGCTTTTTGGAACGTTACCGAGTAATGAATATTTCTCTATATTTAAACTATGGTGATAATTTAGGCTGTGATTTAATTTACCAGTACAATTTTTATTAGATCCCACGTATTTTAGACGTTCTTTAATTCGAGTCTCTAATGATTTACCAGTTTGGGCAATGTAAATAGCATCAGAATCGGAGTACGTGGCATCATAAATATCACTTTTTTCTAAAATATTACTGCTACATTTATTATTGACTGACAATTTCTTTAAATTATTTTTATTAACATGAATGGTATTTATATAGAATTTTTGAAATAAGTATCGCCTAAAGAGGGAGCAAAATTAATGTAATGGCAGGATTTGTCTTTTGCATTAATAGTTGCGCAAACATGTTTTAAATGTGATTTTGAACATTTTTTTATATTAATATATCTATTAAACTGACTTTAAAAGCATTATAAAAGGCTAATATTTTAAGTTTAATTCTTTGGTAAAGCGCGTAGGATTTAATGGGATCGAAAGTAGCCTGTGTATAAAAGAGTGGACCGTACTTAATTTTACATTGTACGGTTGCTCAGAATTAAAGGGTAATAGAATGTCAGTAAACGTCGGTTCTCTATATATAAATCGAAACGTAATCTATTATAATCTTTAAAAATGTTTAAATCTAGCAAGATCATGTAATTAGTATTTTGGAGTCCATGGTGTATTTGATATTACAGTGAAAGAAGTTTAATACAGAAAGAAGGGCGTTTAACTGTTTAATTTTTCTGTTCAGATTCAAATACAGAAGACAACATCCACGTATCTTGATCGACAGAAAATATTTTTAATTGATAAATTTTGAGATTGAAAAAGATTTTTTTGAAAGTTGAATATAACGATTTTACTAAATAAAAGAGAAAATGTCAAACCTGTTTATAAGCCATTGCATTAGTAAAAAATAATTGTCTTCGAACTTAAAGTAACTCTGACTAAAGCATACGTCCAATAAATTTAGAATATCATATCTAACAGAGTCTGATAAATCTAAGTATTTTTATACAACATGTCTGTGATAATATTAAGTCTTTTTTCGATTGGAATAGAATTACCTAAAAAGAATAGAGTTGCTCGGTTGATCCGAAATACAGAAAATTCCGTCTATGGATCGATTCTTTTCGTTTTCTTTGAACTGTAACAATAATTCAAATTTCAAAAAAAAATTTATAACGAAATTTCAGACGATTAATTCTCGCCATCCCGACCCGAATGCTGCAGTCGTGATTTATACAATGATCGGGCATCAACGAAAAAGCACTGCCACGCAAATGACGTAAGAACATCGTATAAGTGTTACACGCGTGCGTTATAAGAACGAAAAATCCTTTGGCTCCCCTCGGGCGCGCGTAAATCATAAAAAAGTCGAACTGTAACGTATAAGCGGGCGGCCTTGGAACGTATCTGCATCGCCAATTGCCACGTTACACATATAAACACACTCGCGCATCGCTTCGCGCAACAGTCGCTCTTCTATATATTTATGTCTTTGTTCGATTCTTTGATTCTTTCCATGATTCACCTCCGCATTATTCTACACCCCCTTCTCCATATTTCTCTGGTCATTTTCTTTTCTTTCGTATCGGTGGTCAAGAGAAATTTCTTATTTACTCCCCCCTTCCCGTAATTTTTTCTCCAAGTTCACTTAGACAAATTGCTCGGAACCTTGAAGTTCTAACCGCATGTACACACACACACACACACACACACACACACACACACACACACACACACACACACACACACACACACACACACACACACACACACACACACACACACATATATATATATATATATGTCTTTGGCGGAGCTTTTATTAATGCCGCGCCGACGCTGAAAGCTTCTTCGTTCAACTCTATATAACCCTTTGTGAATCTTCTTCTTCGCTAGCAGGGTAAACTTATGTATATATATTTATATATATGTAAGATCTTTTCGTTCCGTTTGCCAAGATAAAGAGTTGGTTTATACGCCAAAAAAAAGATTCTGGTGTAACTATTGGTAACTGTTTGCTCTAACTGGACATATAGAGTTTTCTAAGGCTATATATATAGAAAATGGTATAGTCATTGAACGCATAATGAATTTTCCGATCAGATATTCGATAAAGCATGGCTTAAATTGAACTTCGCAGATAATTCTTTCATTTAGAAATGATCCGTTTTTATCATTTAGTTCTTCTCCATCTCTCTCTCCCTCTCTCAAATTCTATCTGTTCTTCTTCTTTTCTTTTTTAGTGTAAAGTTTTTGTTTAGTAACAAAACACCTCGGATTGCCTACTGCTTTTCAAATATTTATTAAAGATCTTCCAAAAAAGTTATTAGTAGATGGCTTACAACTATATTTATCTCGCAAAACTGAAGACATAAATAATGCTTTTGATAAATTGAATAAGGATATGGTTACTATAGTTAATGCTGCAAATAATATAAAGTCCGATTCTAAAATTCGTCAAAGCGAAAGCTATTTTATTTGGCAGCCAATTGAATATTAATGAACCATCATTATCAAATATTCCTAAAATTCTTGTAAGTAATGTGCAAATTAAATATGAAAAAAATCATCGAGAAACTTGGTCTCCTGTTATTCAATATATTACACACGAATCATAAAAATCTCTTTATGTTCCGTTTTATTATAGAAACTTATTAGCATTTCAGCTTAGAAAAAAGATTGATCTACTGTCTGATTTTATCTCGATTATGCTTTCGTAGTGCATCCAAGTATTTGGTAAAACTGGTCAACGTAATCATGAAACTCTACATAATGCTTCTTTTAGATCTATTTATGATTCCAAAGAAAAATCAGAATGTGTTACTCTATCTCGATTATCAAAAGCAGATTATTTACTTGCAGAAGAAATTTTTTTGCAGGTATTCGTGCCTATAAAATGTTATCTACTCAACAACCGTACTTCTCATACCGCTTATGGATTAATGTTTCAGTTACTGAATCGATACGGTCTAGTAGTAAAAAAGAAACTGATTTAATTCATTTTCTTACTGCTACATGGAAATATTACAATCATCTTTCGCCACCCTATTCCTCATGTTTTATAAATGCAAGTTCTATTAATTTGATTGATCAGGACTTCATTGATCCATTTAAATAGGCCTTATATTCCGCCCTATTTATCTAATAAAAATCTACACTGATAATGTAGGTTGAAAGAGGAGGACTTTCTATGTTCCTAGAATATTCTTTATATAATTACATTTGGTATGTTTTTAATGTTAGTCGATTCATTTAAATCGTGCTCATTTATTATCTTTCATTTTCATTCTTCGTATTCTGTTTATAGTTTTCTTAAATTGTTTTTCTCTATGGAAAGCAATATAGTTTAAATTCGTGCATAATTTATATTATAATTAGAAATTTGTATCAATAGTTCAATGCGAAAATATATGGATCTATTATACACTTGTAACACAACATTATATTTAGATATTGTTATATTTTATAATACTGCATTATCTTACTACACAATGTATTCCAATGAGCGAAATAAGATTATCTCAAGGCCTAATAAATTCGTAATCAAGCTATAAATGTCTCTGTTGTTCTATCTCTATCTCTCTCTCTCTTTCTTGGAACCGATTACTTCTAAATAAATCCAACCAGGAAAGACCGCGAAATAAGGATGAGGAATTTAGTTCAAATTAGACCAGGTAACTATGATTATCTCCGAAATGAAACTATCGTAAAGTTTTTTATCTAACGCTTTTCCATTCTCAAGATGTCATACTTTCGCAACTTATATCAATTAATACTTCCCTCTAATTAAATTCATTGTATTGCGTAGTTACCGGAGTTTTTCGTTATTTTTACTAGCGCCACTGTCTTTTGCTCCAAGAGTAATCTTTGTAATTTACAATTTCATGATTTTTAGCAATTGTACCTGGTTAGTTATACATCGTAGTGTACATAAATTTGATCAAATCCTAATTAATAGTAGCTCAGAAGTTATACATTTACAACAGGAAAATATATTAATTAGAACTTTTTATTTCAGAGATTATTCAGATTTACAAATACAATGTCAAAATCGGGAGTTGTTTATTTGATCAAATTCTTTTACTGATTTAATAGAGATAGGTACTGATTGGAAATTATAAAAGTGTACTATATAAACGAACATTATGTCCTAAAACTCTGCAGACTTCATTTTTCATATAATATGAGTTACTTCGCGCAATCTTGACGATATCTATCATCGAGCTGTAGTGACTACCCTTGTAACACTAAGAAAATGTAATTGGTAATCAAGCTTATATCCCAAAAAACATGTTAGTAAATTCAGGCGTTTTAGCTAACTTCAATTCTTAGTTAGACAAAGCACGTTGTATATCCTTTGCCAACGCCACAAAATTCTTTGCTCTTTAACGCGCACTATCATCGTTCATAAGTATATAATTTCCGATAAAAGTGTTACTTAGCCGCGAGAGCACTGTGAATATGTTTTACTCAAGGGTGTTGACAGGGCCCGGCAAAATCTTGCCGTGGCTGAAAACGTTATTTTTTTTATTACACAACCGTCAGCAACGTGAATAATTTAACCCCTACGTCGTCTTTAAGATGATCTTATTGCAGATTCTCTAATATATATTATTATATGTTATATCTCTAATATATATCTCAGTAGTTTTTAACCATCCCTTGTTCCCGAACCGAATGATCTTCCACCACTACTAATTCAGCATTACCTATCTTACTACATACTAGTCACACTAAATTACTCCATTCTTCGTTCGTATCGCGTTTCGATCGTCTTATCAATCTCACTTTTACGCCCATTTCTCATTTAACATCCATCTCGTTATTTAAAAAGTCACCACACTATCGCTTTTGATTCATTAATACGAGTCCAAATGGAAACGCGCATGATAGAAGCAGTAAAACTTGTACAGTTTATTCTTAATTAATGATTCTCTTGCGATAATCGTATGAGCAATGTCATTTTCCCCAACTTTATACTATTTTTTAAAATTCGTATCTACCGGTAACATCATCGTTTTAATTTATTTTCGAAATTTCATGCATAATACACGAAAAGTTTCCAATTCCTTTGGTTTCTTTCGTTCTGCCGCTTATAACGTGTTTCCAGAGATTCTCGTATTACCTCCCTCGCAGACCCACCGCAGCAGCGAACTCTTCTAAAAGCAAAAACCCAATTTCGATCATTATGCGCCTATTTCGCGTACATATGAAAGCATTATAGTACGGGCCGCGCCATCGTAATTGAGTGAAAAATGCTCCTTAAGAATGCTCCGCAGCATGTATGAGTGTGGGTGCGACCCAGCAGCACTGCACGTCCATACTTTCTCACGCACTTATCGCCGTCGTGCGCCACGCGCATTGAATAAAGTTCCTCGTTATTCGCTTTGAAACTATTTCTGCTCGTCTCCGGCACTTTTCGCTTCCCCCATCTCTGTTCCAGCCCCCGCATGAGCGTACTGCTGTGGTATATATATATATATATATATATATATATATATATATATATACATTCATAGTAACTGCCACCGTCACAATTGACTTCCTCAAAAGGGGGCGGAGGAGGTATGGGCGCGGATGTGGCTGCCGAGGCAGCCGACTACTTCGACCGCTATCGGCAGCAATACGTGTACGCATCGCCGTAAGTAAATGTAGCACAGAGCGGGAAGGACAAGAAGCAAATCCACCGCCGGTCGATTGGTCGACGCAGGTGGGTAGCGCCCGCGCCGCGAGACAAATGGGGTCGCCTGCAGCTGGAGAAAAGAGCGCGGTGGTTTGGCGGGTGCGAGAGGGAGGGGGGGGACGAGGTAGAGTTTAATGCAGTGCGTATCTAGTATATTATGAACCTTTCTCCCCCGGGAAACAGAGTCTCCGGGTCATCTCCTTTACGACTCTAAACAGAATGAGGCCCCTTTCGCAACCGGGAACGATGATTGCGAGCGTTACGGGGCACTTGCAATCTCGTCACCCTTCAGTGGCGCGGCATCAAACTTTTTAGTGCGATGTGTTATATATATATATATTTCTCTTAAAACGTACAGCTATTCATCTGTGTTATAAGATTTTTTTTCTATTGACGTTCGCTTATATTATCCGGGTATTCATACGATGAAATTTTTGTCATGAAGCGTATAGTTCTCTGTTCATTTTTTAGTTCTTATTTATTCGGAATCTATTTTAATTCATATTAATTACAAGACTAGTCATGTATATAGACTGTCAGAGAAAGTGGTAAATTTAATGTAGATTATCATTATAATAATATTAAAAACGAAAGCGTGCTAATAAAACGAGGTATTTTCGAAAGATTCGCATTACACCCGCATGTTTTTAGAATGTTTTAAGTGATTTCTGCTTATGATCCGATTAACGTACAGATCGACCTTATCGAATGATCAAGTTTGCGTTAAATGGAATCCGATTCGAGCCCATGGAGGAGATGAAGCGATAAGCCGTCGAGCTGTCGAATGCTCTTAAAAAAGACTGCAAGCGTTGCTTTGATCTATCGAATAATAAATGGAATAAATGGAGCCATAAATGGAAGGATTTTTCTGGGGGGAGAGGGATTGGAGTTTCTATTAATGGTGACCGTTGAATTATAGATTGATTTTTAAAATCAAAATCTTTTTCGTAATCAGTGACGTTATTCGCCTCCAAGCCATTGTATGACAAATCATACACTGGAAAAAAGTTTCTGTTATCAAGTAAACATTTACTTGTTTTGTAGCAAGTAAATCCTTTTCTTAAATTAAGAATATATTCACTGGATTTACGACGACGTGATTTCATTTAAATGGACTCTTCTTCGATCAAATAAATACTTCCTTCGTTTAAGAAGATACTTTCTCGATTTAAGAAAATAATTTACTTGGCAAAAAAACAAGCAAATATTTACTTTATAATACGTTTTTTTTCAGTGTACAACGATACCATATTATTCTTTATTTCATCTGTAATTCTCAACTATACCAGATAAGAGAAGCAAATTCTGGATGTGTCCTTTAGACACGCGATTGATTATAATTTGAGCTTCGACACAACCATATATTAAAGCCACCTCTTGCATGGTGTGGTTTCTCCCTGTAGTACCTGCAGTGTCTGACCAATTCTAATAACAGAATAAGATTCAGTAGAATACTGTTCTGGTGTCATAAATATATTCTCAATAAAACTATGATCTTGGTCTTTTAATTCTTCCATTCGTATATACAAGACCCATATATCTAAGACGAAGACTGTAGTATAATTGACATTACTATTTCGACACCGAGACAATATTTTACCAAATCTGCTCTTCGTCTTGGAATTGATGGAGAACTAGCTGTACCCTTCTCTTTGCGTCCATTGACGCGACTTTTCTTTTAGAAACGTCATCACCCGTCAATAAAATCAAAGGGCTACTTTTGAAGGATATCGGGGATTCGAGATGCGATTGTATATATATATATATATATATATATATATATATATATATATATATGTGTGTGTGTGTGTATATAAATTTCGCGGCATTAACTCGGCTCAACGACCGTCTGTACGACCACAAAATTATATAATAAAACCGACCTCACTGCGTTTTCACCCCGTGATCGTTTGAACCTTTTTACCGCATGCTTTAGCCAAGAATCTTGATAGCTCAGCTTCTACAGCAGGGAGGGGAGGGATACGAACGACCGAAAAAGGTTAATGCTCGAAGAAATTTTATATGGCTGCTTATATGCGCTTGGGGAAAAAATATATATATATAGATAGATAGATACGTGCGGTCGACTAAGGATAAATAGCAACGATCTTTTCCGACTGGCGCGCGGTTATACGCGGCTTATAATCGATAGTAATCCACTTTGTTATTGCAGCGTTACGTATTACGCGGGAACATAATACGCGCGATATTAGCCGCTTTCCATGTTCGTATAATATAGAGCCCGATGTATTTTTTCTATCCAGATTGAATTCAAATGTAACGAAGGTCGTTCGAGCAGCTTATTTGAAACGGTTCGTGTCTGATGTGTATATAATGCGTATCGCAAGTGCACGTGCACCTTTAATATCGAGATTTCAATGGACGAACGTTTGTTTGAATTTAATAATGGAAACTTCTATTTCCCTTAAAATCTCAATTAAAGTATCAGATGAAGGATAAAAAAATTTTTCAGCTCCATTTCAAATGTAATGGAATACATTTGCATAGATAAAAGAAAGAATTGAGGAGATGAAAAATTATAATTTAATTCTAAACTAGGAGGTCTTTCTTTCGTCGCGGTTTAAGAAAAACAAATTAGACATGATTTTAATGTTACGCGTGCTTTATGGGAAATTATAATATTAATATGTTTGGTAGGCTTAGATAACTTTTGAATAGTTCCGTTCATATTAATCTTTCTGCCAGACCTAAATTATAAGTTAAAAAATTTAATCTGTTCAAAAATCTCTTATAAGAAGGTTTAATAATTTATGTTTTAATTTTCTCCATTTTTTGGACTGATTAAAGATAGTGCAATTTTGAATACATTATACCATAAATATAACTTTAACATACAAGAGCATCGTGAGAAAAAGGATTACAGATAATTAAATAATTGTACAATCTGGTTTGTAGGACAATATATTAATATTGTATGTTAAATTAACTATAGGAAATAAAAATGAAACGTTCTGTTATACAGATAATGCAGTATATAAAATTAAAATACTTTAAAATATCTCAGTTTACACAATAACACTTTACTTTGCGCGAAATTAATTAGATACTTTTATACATTTTTACTTATATTCACATGTCTATTGGTCCATATATGCAAGTAGAAAATTTATAAAAATGCAAAGAAACGTCTTTTTCGCCATGAATTGAGATTAAACTGTACTAATATATATGAAAACGCACAAACAAGCACCGGAGAGTCCTTAAATATATTTCCACAATCGAGGTCTCCCAATGAATTATCGATTGTACGCACTGCTCCGTGCTTACGCGTAAATAACGACTCTGTGAATTGTAAAAATTCACAAACCGCAAGCTCTCGCGATCGACGCGCAATTGTTGTATTCGATCGCGGCCGCGCTGCTTTGCATAATTATACTACCAACTTTATGAAAACCATAATGTAACGCCGCGATAGCCAAGGCCGCTATATTGTATTTGAGCGTCGATTACGTATTCCTGCGGCATGCACGAGGTTGTAAATTTAACGCGATAGCGCACAAATTTTGCAACAAAGTGCGATCGGGAAACGTTGCGCGCCGTCTGTATGCGACATCGATGTTTATATATCTTATATATATATATATATATATATATATATATATATATATATATACATACTTATTTAAGTGCTAGTTTTTATCCAAATGTGTGTGTGTGTGTGTGTGTGTGTGTGTGTGTGTGTGTGTGTGTGTGTACGTATGCCAACGTCATTCCTGCACTAAGAATGCATATTATGTTTTACTTGCATGCGAATGTATTGCCGAATGCAGCGGCGATCGACGAGGGTGGCAACTCAATGGAGAATTCGAAATCTCACAGCGTCAACATAGATAACCGAGCATTTATTATTATATGTTATATCTGCTTTTACAACTCTCTCCGAGCTTCGCCGTATAATACGAGTAAAATATAATTTATAATATCTAAAAGCAAGTATGTAGAAAGTTACAGATACAGTCGTTTCGCTGATGTACACTTTTTTAATACACTCATCCATCATTAATCGCGCGCGCAAAATTCTCTCGTTCTGCGGCACCATTTTTTCCATTCGTCAAATTTATAAAGAGCTCGATACGCTAAATCGCGCCGCATTATTTGAGAATCGACGCGTAAAGCGGCATCGTGTTTCGAGCTCTGGTGTAGATGTTGAGAAAAAAAAGAGGATGATTAATTACCGCCGCGTTTCGCTGTAGAATGCGCCCCGACCGAGCGATCCACTAATTCGCAGCGAATGATAATGCTGGTTTGTATATCGGGCGTCGCTGAAAGTAAATTATTAGAAATCTGCGCGTAAAGGAATGTAAATGTAAATGTTGCAACGAGATTGCGCTTATCTCGCGTATCGCCTGATTCTCGAAATTTCAAAAATCTATACGCGCATTTGAAAGTAGATCGATTAAAATCCGATATATCGACATTTCTGTCATATTTTTCAGATTAAATGCCGTTGACTAAACTTCTGCTTATATATATATTTCTTGGATTTATAGGAGAAAATTAAAATTTGATACATTGTTGATAAAACTGAAGAAATAATCCGTGCAAAATTTCAGGAAAGCTCATGGGCTCGTGGGATATTTTAAAGTTATAGTCGTTTTAATGTTAGGCAGGCTCTTATGGAAAAATGCAAAGTTTTACGATTTTTCTCGACTTATTTTCACACAAAATAATGGTACTTTTGGTCTAAACAATTATCTTACGTATAGATATTCGTCTTTTAAAATTTAATCTTCATTGGTTATTATGCATAACATCGACTAAAAATCCGTCCAAAAATACAATTTATTCACTGGCAATTGTGGAAAGACGACGTGGTTCTACTCTGTAATAGTATTACCCGCCGTTATCTGGTGTAATTTGAGAGCGCGCAGTAGGTCGAGTTGGGTAGCCAAGATTGGCCTGATAATCATCCAATACCTTCATTCCGACCAAAGTAGAGGCTGAGCTGTTGGGTTCTATTTATATTATATGAATTTATGATGCATTAACAACTCAGTTTCCGTATAGCTTTCAACTTCGAAAGACAAATGCGCTGTCGTCACGGCCTATACTTATGTTTTAACAAAGTTATTTTGCTTTATTAAAAAGATACAATAAGTAAGAAAGTACGTATATGCAAAATACGCGATGCGAAATCTTTTTTTAACAAAAAATATTACATGCTCTTTTTCATTAATGTTTTACTTAATAAATTTTCAGTTCTATCGTTTCTTTAGATAAACACGCAGTACAGTCATACACAAAATTATCGATAACATAAAACTTATAACCTGTATTGAAAATACGGAAAAACGTATTTATTGTAATCAAAAACATTAAAAAATAGCTAGTTTACCTAAATTGTACTACCGTTCTCTCATCAAGAAATAGGCTCCAAAATCGAAATCAGATATTTGATTGTACATTTGACACGTATAGAATCTTAATTTATATCTTGATGATAGTTTGTAATTAAACAGTAATTTCGATTCTTCTAAATAAAGATTTAAAACAACAACTTGCTTTTGTTGGAATAAATTTTACGTACGAAAAAATAAACAAAGCCCCATAAGAGATAGAGTTTAAAAATTGTAAATATTGAACTGTTATAAAACGACTTTAAAAGAATTAAAATTCCATAAATGTGGAATCGCTGCTACGCCAGATTAACAATTAATGATATTAACGGTCCGAGAGCGCCGTGTGTTTTAGCCTTTTTTGTACCGCCATTACAATTTTATACCAAACTATATAAAATATTTTTGAAATATCTATAAATTTTTTTAATAATAATTTTCATATTAAATCCAACTTTTATGAACTTATATGTGCATTGTCCTATATATTAGAAAGTTAATATGTGGAAATTAATTGTTTAAAAACTATTTCATCTGAATGCATGTTGCCATTAAACTTTTGTAATTAAATATTGTTAAATGAATAGAATTTTACCGCGTATATAAAACGCAAGTTTTCATTTAGATCTTGCAAGGAGGAGTATGTTATGTAGATCTAGACTTAAAGAATATGAATTTTCTATTAAAATTTAATCTTCTTAATTCTATGGTGTATTAAATTTTTCTCTACCACCTCAGGTGCTGCACGTGCTCTTGATTAAATAAAAATAAATTAAATAAATATACTGATATATAATAAAACAAAAAAAACAAAAACAAAAAATATTGCTGCATACAAGACATCCTTAGATACACGCGTGGAATTTTAATCTCTTGTGTCTTTTCTTTTTTCGATTTTGGCACGATCGTTTTGGAATATTCTTATACTTATGTACAACGTTATCGTAATCCGAGAATTTTACTAACGGAATAATTTCCGAGCTTATCTTTGCTCAATAAGTATGTACATCCTTATCGATAAAAACTCTTACCCGTGCATGACCGCCGTACGTTTAAGTGCCATTCTCCAAAATCAATAAGAAAATGTTTAATTTGAATATATATATATATATATATATATATATATATATATATATACATAATCAAATAGTACGTTTTTTTGCATACGAAAAAAACGTACTATTTGATAACGTAATGGTATATACTTTAAATAAAATATATTTGCGCTGATAAAGAATTTTAATATATTTTACGGCAGAGCATTACAGAGCTCCTTAAAGTTCATACTCCATAAAAGCTTTTATGAAGAAATTTTAAGTAATATAATTTAATTAGTTTCGCCTGATCAATTTTCTTATTGAATTTGTGCCTCAAAACCATCTCGCTTTTGCTTGGTTCTTTTTTCCTGAAAGTATAAAATTTCACGCGATTCCTCGTCATACCTGTATATTTATAAATCATCAAATATATTTCAGAGATTCTTAATTACGCGCACGATCGTAGAAGTTTTGCAAAATTGAATAGGTATACACAATGTTTATATTATGATTCATTATGAATGCGCATAATAAATATCGGATTTATAGTGAGGATTGCTTCTGAACATACGCACACACACACACATCGGAATAACTCGAAAATAAACAATTTACTCGATTGAAGTAGCTCAAAGAGATTATCGGAATCACTGACTTACCTTCCGTTTGTATATTGTTAAAGTTTTTTTTTCATGTTATTTAACGTCGCTCTATTTATGCTTCCAAATAGTGATCCTAATCAGCGACTGAGGCCTACGATGATTCACGTAAGAAAAGCACATTAAAATTTTTACGGCCGGGCTTTAGTCAATCGGCCGAGACCTGGACTTGGAACTCGAATCATCGAATTATTAAATTCTTGGCTTTTGCAATCGAGCTATCGTAGGTCGCATAAGTACAATGCTGTTGGAAATTTAAATACTACAGTCCTAGTAACTCAGAGAGAGCTGTTCATCTTTTTCCGCAACAATCTTCGTTGGACCATTAAACTGTTGAATTCGTGAATTAATAATAAATTATTAAATTGGTGATGTATTTCGAGAACAATCTCAATTCACCAAATTATTGATAAACTCGATCTTAGCTTGGTGAGGCCTTAATGGCTCCTAAAATTATTAAATCAGTTCTTTAAATTGTCCGAAATCGTCTCTTTAATTTCCTGAGAAAATGATCGTGTGCGTACGAAAATATGGAGCAGGCAGTAACAACTACTTTTTTACATTAAGATATGCTTAGTCTGACAGTATAAGTATTCATTTTACGTTGAAAAACAAATCGAACTTTAAAATACGAATTTTACACGCCCTAATGGAAAACCAAAAAAGACAGGTCAATCGTAACTTTCGAAACATTCCACAATCTTCATTTAGACAATAGTTTACAAATTATCTTAATACGTGCAAATACTGAGAATAATGCCTTTAAGATAAATAATCTCTCGTGTAAACGGATGTTGTTGAAAAGCGATATAGAAAGCGGAGCATGCGCTGCCAGCTGTATACCGTACTTTTGTATATTTATACACACTGCTCTAGCTATTTGAGAAAGAATCAAATGTAATGTCTATGTACAGCAAATTTAAACAGTTAATTAATAAACGCATGATATTTATGCCAGAATTTAGATATTTATTTTATTTAAATATTCGATAAAATATAGAAGAATTAACATAATAACCCTTTGAATTCATTTTCAATTCCGTTTGACTTTTTTAAAGCCTTATACATATTATTTTAATATTCCATATCTGTTAATTGAAACCGTAAATCATGGAAATACTTCAATTTCTAATAGGAATAATTGAATATCTATTTTTTTAAACTAATCGGGAATGCTGTGTTATGGAAATTTTCAAACAAAACATTTTAAAGTTCTACAATCAGTGCCGAGTGATTTTCTTTATTTAGATTGTCAATTTTGTATAAAAATTTTATATAAACTTTTTGAAAAAAGCATGAAGTGTCATATCGATAGGTATAGTAATCAGGTAATATAAGTACGATATTCAAAATGCTGTTTCATAAAAACTTGACCGACAACTTCGACTGATGCTTTTCTTTAGAATCTATAGTTACTTTTATAAAAAATTTATGAGATCGGTTTCACGCAATTGTCCAGTCATTCGCGCTGTGTTCCAAACACGTTCAACTGTTTATCAGCGAACGCTCCCTACGGCGCCAATATGCCCGCTCAGTACTGTCGTTTCAAACTTTCGAGTACATATAATACTAGTCTGAAGTTTCAATTTCATTATAGCTCTCGACAAAAATAATTCCAAAACATCAATAAGTTTCAATCAATACGAAACATCGCGGCTTTAGCGCGCGAGTCGTATTGATGACTCGTTGTTGTTCATTTTCTGCTGCGATTTCTTGAAAAAGTTACGATCCTCCGCTAGGGTAGAACTCAAACAAGGACTCCTGGGCTATTTATTGGTCGCGATATCATTTTTAACAAGCTGCGCGTAAGAGAAAAAAAATTTTCAAAACTTCTTTCAACGGAAGCGCTCGTACAGGGACGGGAGATTAGCATATCCCGCTTACCCGATAGGCGTCCCAAGTCGACTCACGACCTCATCTCCGGCCCGCGGCTAACTCGGGACGCGACCGATCCCGTGGGTGTAAATATATATATATATATAATCGACACGGTGGAAGTAGCGAATTTTTCACCGGCGTGCTGCAGCATCCCGTGCTCGTGCGCGCGAGTTGGAAGATGATGGGGAGCGGACTGTAGGAGGGGAGGAGGAAGTGGCAGCGAGCCGCGTCGAATAATAAATTGGCCGTAGACATCAATCAATAAACTCGGAGAGTTCGCGCCGCAAGTACCCGTGCGTGGCAGCCAGGCTTTCTCGTCGCTGCATCTTGTCTATGCATATATTATACACTCGATATGGGATATTCACGCTTTCTCTCTCTCTCTCTCTCTCTCTCTCTCTCCCCTCTCTCACTCTGATGGCCTTTCCTCTCGTGACCATTCGCATTTTTATTCTTTTGCACGTCGGCGTATCCGCGCTCCCCCATTCGGCTTCGCTGTTATCATCTCCGCATTGCGTTCGACGTCTCTGTCGCGTGGCGAGCCGCGAGCGATGGCGCGTTGTATTTTTAAGAACGCGCGGCACGTGTGCCAATACTGCGCGGCCGATGGACTGGGAAATAGCGGGGGTACAGGTAAAGAGGAACGAGGCACTGTCCAAATAATACGTCGATTTTTAGAGAGTATACACGGCGATTGTCGTTCGATAGTCTGTTTGTTCTTTTTTTTTTTTTAAGGTAATTTTTTTATGACTGGTAGAACGAGGGCGTATACTTTCATTTATGAACAACGGTGTAATCGTAAGAAAAATCAATGCTTCAGAGGAAAATGCTTCGGGATTGGTATTATAGCAGTATATTATTTGATTGATTATATTATTTATAAATTTTTTTTACAAACTTTCTCAGCTAGTATTGTTTCAACTTTATTGTCTATATTATATTATTTTCATTTCGTATTATTACGAATTATAAGTTAGTACTGCATTATAACGAGAATAATATTCATTGATAAATACTTAATCATAATCAATTCTGA
This sequence comes from Sycobia sp. Sy_11, assembly GCA_018907035.1. NCBI lineage: Eukaryota > Metazoa > Arthropoda > Insecta > Hymenoptera > Epichrysomallidae > Sycobia > Sycobia sp. Sy_11. Next base: position 252,685 of record JACCIC010000218.1, on the reverse strand, counting down.
GATAAATGATAGACAAAATTGATTCATAAACATTAATAAAATACCACTATTTTCACGCATATTCGATCTGTTTTTTACATTATCATTGACTTTCTCTGTGATATATTTGATTTTATCAAAAATTATTCTGTGCACTTAACGAACAAGTGACAAGGGTAAATAAAAAAAAAAGATGATATAAAAGACGACGAACACCCTTTTAAAATCCAAGCGTTTTTGCGAGGTTCGTCGTGTTCATTCATTACGATCGTAGGAATAAACGGGGAAAGACTGAAAGCTGAGGTTGCGACTTACTTGCAAGCATGGCTAGCTTATGTCGTTTTTAGAAGGGAATAAAAAGTACAAACTTATTTTAGTCGATTGCAAAAAAACATTTTGTCGGCATCGCGTGGTAAAAGTGTCCTAATTGAGACTCCCAACTTCTATACATAAGTACGATTCTGTGTCCTTGCCAATGTAGTTTCACTATTGTGTCAACTAAGTATTAAATTACCCTTCAAAAATATTTGGAATTATTCTTAGATTCTCGCAAATATCAATAGAGTAAAAAAAAGTCATTCGAAATACCTCGTGATCCCTGTATTAAAAATCGGACACGTTTCATCCCCCATGCTTATCACTGGAGCATTCGTAAACCTGACCATGGATAACGCCTTACAAATTATCACTTTTCAGCTGCGTTGAAATCACGGCCACGTGTAGATTGAAGCAAGGGTCTAAAATTTTCTGCGTAAAATTTAAAAAACATGATTTTTATACTATTCAAATAACTCCGATTACGGCATATTTTACATGAATAATGTAAAACGAATGTATTGCTGATATAAGCAATAATTTAATAATACGAATGAATTTAACGATTATTTCCATTGGATATTTTAATACTAATTATACATAAAATTTATTAACATTAAAATTACAATAATTGTCCACATAAATGTAAATCCAGAATGGCAATAGTAACATCATGATTAATTTAGCGTGCTTTTAAGCTCTTCTTGACAAGATTCGAATAATGAATCGTTAAATTTTAATTTTAATGTAAAAAAAAGCATTACGTACCGCACACCTCGTATGAAATTGAAATTTATATGAAAGTCATTTAAATGTGGACATTGGGGTAAGACTGAAACGTTAAAATAACGAATGATTGATGGGTTGGAGCAATTAGAAAGGGATTGTTTTGTCTCTCATTGAAACGGGCGTGTCTCGTTGGTGCGCTGGTAATTGACTACAATAAAACATGCCTGATAAGTACGGCGAGCTTGAATGAGAAATGGAAAAGGTGTACCGAATCGAGAGACAAACAGAGAGAGAGAGAGAGAGAGAGAGAGAGAGAGAGAGAGAGAGAGAGAGAGAAGCGAGCGCCGACATTTACCGAAGAATATATAAGTACTATGGACAATGTCGTAGGTCCAAATGTTCGTCAGCGTTTGTTTTTTTTTCTTTTTCTATCTCTCTATATAATTACGAGTCGCGCGGTCCCACGACATAAGGGATTGTAATTTAAAATCCTGGAAACGAAAAAAGATTCCCATTGAAACTTGATTTTCTTTACACTGGCTTCTGTTTCTTCTTCTTTTTTTTCGGCAAATCCTCCCGGGGCATTTAGAATATTTAGTAGTTGAACTTTCGAACTCCACGTGAACTTCAACTCTATAACGTTGATTACGCTCGTTAAACTTTTTCCCGCGCCCGATCTGAGCCCGAGTCTCAAAGAAGGGGCGCACGCCGACGTTCAAAATATAATTAAATTATACTTTGATTCGATTACATACTTAGCTCGACTGTAAATCATTCGAAATAGATTTAGTACAGGATTATTATTTTTATTATTATTTAATTTGCCATAATCCAAAGCTTTTTTTACAGCTTGAAAATATGAAATGGGACTATACGCTGCTAAGCGGTAAACGAATGATTTGATGTTTTACGTACAAAGTAAAAAGAAAAAAAGATTTGTTTAGATATGAGAATGAAACAAACAAACTTTATCTTAAACGTAAATTATTCAAATTCAGCTTTCTTTGTATGGTTAATTTTTTTAATGAAAAGATAGATCTAGAATCGAAATTTTATATCCCAATTCACGCGTAGCAGTTGAGAGTCGAATTATGTAGAGACCCGGAATCCCTTGTGAAAATCTACGAAACTTTTACAGATAGCGACGAAACTTATCTACGCTTTAAATCGCATTTAAGTACAAAATTCAATTCCGATAAAGTCAAATATTCGAAAAAAACTATTTAAAAAATGTAAGAAATATTACTTACGAAAAAGCATAGAGTACGTTTTTTCAATGGTAGCAATATTTATGAGAATATTCTTAACGATTCTATCAATAAAGTTGACTAATAAAAGTCGAAGACAGGGGCATTCTAACGCATAAAAAGTTTCAATGCGTATGTGTCGTATATACATAAAACGAATTGTTAAAGCTAATTGAGTTTGAAGATATTACGTAGATAAGTTTGCTTGTAGAACAATGGGTCGAGCATAAAGATTTATTGATTGATTGATATAACAATTATTTATCCCTTTCCTTATATTCCATTTAGTTCAGACGCTAGTCGTGATTTATATATAAATAAAATATATACGTTCGACGTATTTTAGGTTGTTAGCAAAATTACTTCAAGGTCGATTTCTCACTTTCTGAAATTAAGTCCGCAAGCTTTAATTTTACAAAAATTTCATTTTTTTTTTTAAAAATAGATCTCCCTCTATCTCGTCCAGAGTCTACAGAAGAGTTAATCCGGCCCCGATGCTTATATCAAATAACACTAGCTAAATTCCGCGGTAAAATACGAGTACGTTAGTTTTAGCATTTTAAAAAGCAAAACAAAAAATAGGACAGAAGCAAACGCGGACGAGGAAAAGAGAAACGTCGGAGGGACGAAGTCTAGAAGTCTGAAATATATGAAATTTCATCATATATAGAGGCAAAGATTTATGAGTGCATAACTTCCGTCGCGGTTGGCGGCACGAAACCGATGCAGTAAATACGCATTATTTATTTAGCCGTATACAATGCCTGGCTTTTCCTCGTTCTTTATTTCCTTATAAAATTTTTCAAACGCGCAGAACACTCGGGAATCACCGTTGTAGAATTTAAGCATATCGCATGCTCGCGCGAACTCGAGACATCTCGTGTCCGCATTATGGAATGATATATATATATATAGAGGGTAGACTCGTGATTCTCGTCCAATTTCATAATCTGAGAATGATAAAATTGGAAGAATTTAATTTATCCGACGGTAGTAGGTGCGGCCATTAAACATCTAATTAAAATATCCGGCTTCCCCGGAGAGTACGAGCTTCAATAAGTACGTATAGGACTATATGAATGTTCTTCGAAATTGAGCGTAGTTCGAAAGGATTAAATATTGAAATTTCCTTTGGAAAGTAAGCCTAAATGATACGGTTTAAAGCGCTTTTTATTACTTGCGTAAAGAATCGCGCAAACTTGTACGGGCGTACAAGAATAAAATTTTGAGGCTTATTCGAGTCATAAAATTTTTAATTCAATCTAGTTGCGATTATGTTAACATTCATAGGTCTGTGTACAAACAGCTGGAATCCGTGTGCAAACAGAATTAGGGTAATATAATTCATTAAATTTTTCTATGTGCGAGACGGCGAGTTTAAAACATCTCGTCAATGTAATAGATTAAGTTTTTTTATAAATTCAAATTTAATATTTTAGGGGAACAAAATTCATTCAACCTAGATGAAGATATTTTAAAACGGTATTCCAAACGACTAGGTCGATAAAATTTTTCAGGAGAAACGACGTAATTACATTTTAACGCCTGCTCCATGTACTAACAGCAATTTAATGTAAAATTACAATCCTAAGATTTTCAACGTACTTTTCGATTTATAAATTATCGCTCGATTATCGATCATTGTAAAAAGATATTTGAACTTTAACGTTGTGCGAATCTGGAAAAAGAAGTTCATTGAAAACCGAAAAGATATTTTAAGGCTTAAAAATGTTCAATAAAAAATTAAGAAATGTATTCATCTTTCTAGATATTCTGAGTATATTTCAAACAAATTTACGATATTATATGTAATACATTTAAACAATTCCATAGTTTCATAAAACATCGACAACTTTTTTTGCCGAACAGACAATTTTCAAGACTTTTTATTTTAATTATTTTAAATAATGTGTAATTGACAACTTACTGACTAGTTCTCATCGGTGTTAATCTAAGAATATTCATACTGAAAAATTAGAAGTTTCACTTGAAGTATAAAAATTATATTATCTCAAGTAGAAACATATATATTCTGTCAGGCGAAACAACTATTATCGAAATAAAAAATTTATGTACAGTGCTGATTCAAATGTATGATGTTCCTTTGAAATAAAATGGGTAAAAATCTGAGCTTAACATACTTCATCTTATTTTTATCAAACTAAAAAAATAACTGATATATTGCATGATGAAGAACGGATTAATCTTCAAAGTTACTACTTTTAGATAATAGTAAGTAGAGCTCAATTGAAAAATTTGTCAATCTCCCCGCAAAACGCATGTCTTTTACGTTGAATTCATCGTCGAAAAAAAACCCAAGCTTTACTTATTCAAGCTAATGTTTATTTCATTATCTCTCTATCTCTCTCTCTCTCTCTCTCTCTCTCTCTCTCTCTCTCTCTCTCTCTCTCTCTCTCTATCTCCATCGAGCTCGTGCTACATCCTAATTTTCTCCTTCAGATAGCAGCAGAGAGGGGGTGAGAGGCGAAGACCAACTATATGCAATTGTTCTATAAACGTAAGATACATCGAACCCCCTTTACCGCTCACCTGCGATATTTAACGAGCGCGTACGTGCCCGCTTGTATGCGCCTCGGAAATTGTCGAAGCTCCCGTCATATATATATATATATATATATATATATATATATATATATATATATATATATACTTACATATACTAAAGTCGGAGCGACGCGAGTATGCGCAAATTGTTCAAGGACGTTAGCCGGAAGCGTTTTCAAACTTACTGGGAGTTTTTAAAACGACGTTCAAGGAGATATTATAGGATTATTGTAAATAAATAAATAAATACATATATATAATGCGAATCTTTTATTACTCTCTCAAATATGTAGAATATTCTATAGGTATATGCCTCAAGATTCTTAAGTTTTACGTTAGACTTTGTATATTTTGTTTAGCTCTGTACTTAAATATAACACTTTATCTGCCACCGAGAAGGGAACAATTTCCTTACAAAAATATGAATTTTTTTAGTATACTGTAATTTACATATAATTTATATATTTATGCTGTAATTTAAGCTACCAGCAGATAGCTATCAGAAGAATATACGATATTTGTAAAATTTTATATGATAAGAATTTCCTGATTGACCTCTATTTTACCAGTTGTCTTAATAGTTTGATTTAGGATACACTTCGTAAAGAAATTTGTTTTTAAATAACACTTGAAAAGAGTAGCCTGGAATATTCTAAAAATGTCTACAAAACATTTTTGTCATGCTAAAGTTTATTATATCTTATATCATTCTTTTACACGTAATGTGTATCCAAATAAACCGTATTTAAATTACTCATGAAACATCTGGACCAAAAATATATGCTTGCAAGTGAAAAAAAGAAGAAAATTATAGACTTTAGATTGTTTTCATTCAACTTAAATCATTGACAATATTATTTAATACGTATTGATAAATTATCAGGAGATTGAGCAGTGTATAGTTATGCACGTATGATGAAAAAATACGCGTCGATAATTATGCAGTTTTCATCTAGGGTTATATAAGTATTTTTTTCTTCATATCGACCATCTCGATTGGTATTTCAAAAAATATTAAAAACCTTCGCCCACGCCGAATCTACGGAATGATGAAACTGTCAGTTTTCAGAATTACTTCTGTCAAAGAATTTTAATCGAACCGTCATTTTTCATTGTAACGATAACAAGTTTATATATAAAGTGCGCAGCTTGCGCAACTAATATTTAATGATTTTTGATAATTATACAACTATTTCATTTTTAATCAAAATTTGAACGAAAAAAATTCTCCTTATTCTCATCTTGCTTATTAAATTGACATGTGAAGGGTTTTAATCTCGGGGCGCGGCGGCGCTTACTCGAGCTCGCTAAAATTCGCGTCGATTTCATCGTCTATCAATGTGATTATCTTTTCTTTATGTTGATATTCGCGCACGGACAATATGTGCACAAACATTTAATTAAAGGAATTATTAAACGAATAATTGACGCTGTTGATCAATTCTGTCAGATGTTTCACTGTTTAATTTTATCACCGGACGCGAGACTCGGCAGGCAAATGCATATCGTATACAATGTTTTTTTTTTTACCTGTAGAAGAACTTGGGCAGTTATTCGGGTCCGAAGCATAAACCGAAAACCAATAACCCTGGCTGAATCAAAGCAACAGCGTTCATTCTTTGTATCTTTAAAGATAATCGAACTTATAAACAAGTGTCGACACTATAATTAATTATATATATATATATATATATATATATATATATATATATATATATGTTTTGCACATCTTTCGAGGGACGTACGAATTCATCAATGTATTTCTAAAGAAAACATAAAAAATAAAGAAAAAAATACGCCGGCCATTAATCACGAAATCAGCAGCTATAAATTAAAGTCACAGTTATTATTGCGTTTATACGGTTTCCATTAATCGAACACACCGTCCGATTCCGGGGAGCGACGCAAACGATTAACAATCATCCACATCTATATCGGCGCCCGCTTCAAATGCAAGCAGTATATATATATATATATATATATATATATATATATATATATATATATATATATATAGTCACATTCAATTTTCTCCCAATCCACGGGAATCGATATAATTCCCCTTCTCTAGCCCCCCCCCCTCCACGAAGCGGTAATCTATACAATTATCATCACAGCGCGCTCTCGTTCGGGAATCCTTCCGCTCGCAAAAACAAAAAATTAAAAGAAAGAAATCCCCATCGGTCTCCCGCGCATAAGCTTCTCGTCCATTCGTCTCATTTAACGTCTGGCCGCTCGAACGATCTACGTTCTCTTTTTTCTTCGATTCCTTTTTTTCTTTTTCTACTTTTTTTTTCGATTTCACGAGCGTCGCGCGTCGCGTCGCGTCACGTCGTGCCGCTTTAATGCATTAAACGATAGTCGCGAACAAACGAAAATCGATCGACTTTTTCACGGTGCGCGCATCAGCCTTAAAAGAGACACACCGCGGAGCGCTGCGGTCTCTATAGAATACCGAATTTCCGATCGTTATTTACGAATGAGGCGATTCAGGTCAGGGAGGAGCCATTTTTTGCTCCCCCTCCCTCCTTCCTCATCTCCTCCCCTGTTTAATGGCTCTGTATGCGCGGATGCTGAGTAAGAAGACTATTAATTTTCGTGGGAGGTGAAGAGGGGGCGGGGGGAGAGCACGTTTTCCTTACTATGCACACAATTATCAATTGGACTGATATTTGTGCGAGCCAATTATGTGCTTCTTTTCGATTAATTATTACCCTCGGCATTTCTATAGGAGCGCAAGGAAGATCGTGCAGCACGCGTGCTTTTCAATTCTCATTACTTAAATTAATTAATTAATACTTGAATTAATAATTTAATTATTATTCAAAATGGTTATATGAGAAGTATACGGTTAAATACCTAATAATGGAAACCAACTTATTATTCTAAAAAAGGAAAGTTTATGCAGTTAAAATGTATAAATTTTTTAATTTTTTGAGATGAGAAATTTAACTGTTATACTTCAAACGATATTATGAGAATAAAAATCGAATAAACTTTAGTACTACATCATCGACGAACTGACGTCTTTGATCCAGATCTAGCGATTCGAAAATGAGCAGTTTCAAAAACCTCCGGCTCTTCCATTTTTAATGTACATTGATGAATCCTTTAAAATGCCGCTGTTTTATTCATTGCAAACAAAAAACATATAATGGAAATACTACACTATAGATAGTGCAAATTTTCATTTATTTTTTCCACAATATATGCGAATGATTTCCATACGGACACGAAATATTACGATCTATTTTTCTGTGGTGGCCGCGGCTACAACACTCACCTATCACATCTAAATTTTTTCTTTTTACAAATCCGAAGGTGAGGTGGCGAAGCCATCTCGATCGTCCTATCGACAGTTACGAATAATCTATACAATTTATTCCAGCCGTTTCTGTTTGAAGCTGCTGACCCCAATATATATATATATATATATATATATATATATATATATATATATAAATAGAAGAGAGAGAGAGAGAGAGAGAGAGAGAGAGAGAGAGAGAGAGAAATTTGTCTGCAAAAATATACATAACTCTATACGTGGATACATGTGGAGGGATTTTTCAGATGAGCCGACGTAGCGCTAGAGGGCGAGAAAAATGTATGTATTATCTATAGATCGTAACGATTTCGATTATAAGAGCACGTCTAAGGGGTAAGGATGCGAAGCGGAGTGCGCGACTGTACTGGCGCCGAGCATATATAAGAAATGACGCTACGCAGCAGCGAGCTCGCCAAGGCAAATTGATGATGCGCTTTCTCTCCCTCCCCCTGCCTTTTCATTCCTTCTGTATTTTCTTATATATATATATATATATATATATATATATATATATATATGTATATATTCCACAACTCCAGCTCTTACTATGCTTGCTAGCGCTTTTAGTGATACTATTTTCCATTGCACGTTTCGAGATACTATATATATATATATATATATATATATATATATATATATATATATATATAACTAGTATCTCTATATAACTTTTGAGGAGTTGTGCCTGAAATGTTGAAAGTGCAGGCATCCATATATGTATATACATACATACACAGATACACTTACATACATAAAATTATAACTAATGTTTTATGCTGCTAACGCACCAATGTGTATATTATAAACAATATATATATATATATATATATATATATATATATATATAATTTGTTGAATTCTTTTAATTCTATTTATAATATATAACTTGTAAATCTTCCGTTTCGATTAGAAGTTACCATTGAACGTTGAAAGATTTTAACGTATTAGATTTTCTAAATTTATGTGCTGCATGAATCTAATACAAAAATAACAAAACGTTTGTGATGACTCGTGCAATTTTATGCGGATATATATACATGAATTCATAGATGTTTTTGTTCTACTTAAATATTTCGCGCATAAAAAAGTGTTGAATCGTTTATATGGAGAAATTTTCTCATAAAAATGTTACCGTGAAGTTCGTATAAAATCATAGCTACATGCGATTTTTGAAATTATCTTATAGATGATAATCTTAAAAATGATAAATTGTATTGTGAAAAAATTTACTACATATATGTGCATATTATATTACATTCACACGTATATTACGTGTGATTTTTATTACCTTACCGATCAGTACTGTGGATAATTTTGAAATAGAGTTGATGCAGTTGACTGAACGATAAATCCCCGAAAAAATAATATGACAAGAAAAATGATAGGTTTAATATGCACTCTAGATCTTATTTGCGATTCGTAACTACCATTTGTTACGGAAATAAAACTTAAGAAGGGAACATTTTTTAAGTTTATTTTTCAATTATTGTGGATAATAACATAATAAAATTTTCCAATGAGTTTTTCATATACCATTGTTATTCATTAAATTGTTGTGTGCTATAAAAGAAGCCCTAATTCGAATCCATTTTACGTACGTTTATATAGAATTATACCAAATACAAACGCAATAGTATTCGATTGTCAAGTTTAGCTTCGCTTGTGTTATGCAGCGAAACTACAAAAACAGAGAAAAGTGACAAAATCTGGAAATAAGTGGTTAAAAAAGATAGAAAGTCCCGAAATACAAAAGCGTATGATTTATACCGTGCTAATGCTTTGGTCTTAAATCATGGAGCATTCACTTATTGTATTAAATTATATATTTTCATATTTCTATGCATTTAGCTCATCACTGACGTCATCCACCCAATACGCGACTTCGGTTCAACTCCTGGTTTTACTTTCACTCAATTTCAGTATTCAACAGGAGCTGAAATGAATTATTTGACATTTTACAAAAGCAAACACCATTTATATTTTCATCTAAATCATAGACTGAGAAATAATTTTCAATGGCAATTGTATCTTATCGTATCCGCACGAGTTCAGCTCCCCATTCTGTCGACGTTGTAAAGCAACAGTTCGAAAACTTCAACGTGCACGACTGTGAAAAGACGAATGGTATTTGTAATAACGTTATCATTGTAAAACGTACATTTCCAGGCAGCGTGTCTCGATCGTCAATAATCCACGCTCCGTGGATTGACGGACCTTCGACCGAACGAACCTACGTATAATTTAATCCGCAGCGTTTCGTAAGCGTCATACGTTGCTATTATACTTCTCTTGTTTTGTCGTTTATTTTTCGATAATCGCAGTTTCGCACATTTCATGTGCTTCTTATACACTTGTATACATACGATTCGGGCAACAGTACAATGAAACTTATGCGTGTATGTGTGTGCACGCGCACAGACGTACGAAATCTCCGGAATTCGACCAATCCTCGATTCCATTCCATTTTCCTAATAGAGCATCCCGAGCATCCGAGGCGATTCATAAGTTACACTCGGATTGTTGACTTATCACGCCTCCGCGCCCCCTCTTACAGACCCCTCCCACATTCTCATACGTACATTTATTAGCCCCCAATGTAGTTCCAAGGAAGTGGGGGAGGTGGAGGAGCTCTCGCACCGGGCGATCGTATAGATAAACGTGTCCGCTTGATATTGTGTCGGACACGCGCTCCGGACGTCGTGTGGAAACTGCGTTCCAAAGATCGATCAATCAATTCTAACCCCCATCCCCCACCGCGTAGCTCTCTCACACTAAATCAATTTCTCCAACTCCCCACATTCTCTTTTATACTTCTCTGGCGCTCGTTCAACAACTACATTTAATTCTGGAGTTCTTCCTTTACAACACACACACACACACACACACACACATATCCTTTTCTGTGTTTACTTGCTTTTTCGTTTTTTCGTACGTAGACAAGACTATTTATACTGATAAAATACATATGAAGGTTTTTACATACCTGAGGCTTGGGGGGGGGGGCACCGATTCAATGTTCCAAGTTCAAGTCGAATTATTATTTCTGATTTATTCCGTCATAATTGATTTATCCCGAAGATTATATGCTGATTTACGCAGCCAAAACTGTTCAATTGTTTATAAGAGCATAATAAGGTTAATGGATAATAAGTGAATGTGGCCCAAATATGATAGTGAATATCTTTCAATCAGACGATATCTTAAAAATATCTCGCAAGTAGAATACATCATGCACCGCAGAACCAAGTCTCATTGGAAGGTGAAAAATACTTTAATTATACGTAGAAACTAAGAACTATAACATTATTTTAGCCCATTCGGCACCTGATCCTTTAATTTCCTCTTATGTTACGTGAATTAATTTGAATTCTTAATTTTCGATACTATTTCGTTGTTATTATTTTCTCTTTCATATCTCCTTTTCTTATAAACAACAACCTTTTTTTTTAAACTTCAGAATTTTGAATATAAAAAAATCGCATAAGCTTATTTGATCCAATTCTTTTTCTTATTTATTTTATTATACTTTCACTCGCTATACAATTTATTTGTTAACTCAACAAATCTCACTGCAGGAAGTTTCAATAAAAGAAAATTGCAAAACTAAAAGGACTGAATAAACGGTTGCAAACCATTCAGCCTGCACGTAGAAAATTTTAAATTTATTTAATTTCATCTAGATAAATTACAAGAATTTTTCTAATAAAATTTAAAATATAAATTAATATCTATATTGATATGTGTCACACTTGCTTTCGAAACGCTTCTCGCTCAATGAAATTAAAACATAAGTTTATGCCAATTATAGTTTTATTAAGTAATATGCGTTACAGACACATTGGAGAGAAATATTTTTAATGTATCAGAAGCACTTCTAGAAATAAAAAATCTTTAATCAATGAAAAAGCAGGGTAGATTAAAAATTAAACTTAATTACCACGCCTGAAGAGAAAATTAACGAAACGAAGGTCCTATGAACCGACACGATGATACAGGTACTTCATATTTCTGTACAATGAATGTATTTTTCATCCACTATAGTAAGAATTACTTTTCAGGTGGTTATATACTCCCCTTGTCTGTAATATTGAAAAAATATTGCCGTGATAATGCTATTAGTATACGTGACGCAACCGCTGCAATATTTCTGCGACGTTTGTCGACATATGTTTTACTGCGACGCAATATTCCCGCCATATTTGTGATATTTGAAGATTGCTCCAATAATTGCTCTGATATTTGATACTGTAAGTGTTCAGTATATCTTGCAGCTGTATGGATTTTCTTAGATGCTATACATACTTATTTTTGATGAAATCTTTACGCAGCCCTTGGTAAATCTGTTTTTGTTTGTTTTTTTTTTTTTGTATTTCGACTGCCATTGTCGCCACGGCCGAGTATTACAGCGATAAAGATTCGCAGCTCGAGGAATAGCCACTGAATATCGCACATATACACGCACATAGCAGACCAAGTGGCGGAAATAGTGGAGAATGAGGGGGGAGGTGTTCTCGAGTGAGGAACGATTTGCAAGCGCCAGATTCCGAACGCGTCGCTTCTTGCACCCCTTCCCTATGCGTCCATATATATATATATATATATATATATATATATATACATGGACATATATTATATATACATATAAACACACATATATATATATATATATATATATATATATATATATATATATAAACGCGCGTCTAGGATATCTACATGCATTTGAGACCACCAACCCACGCTCCTGTAAACCTGTAAACGCGCACGCCAATGATAATTATCTGCTGTAATATTAGATAATTCGTAATATTTGTCTCTTGTGCTTTCTTTTTATTCCTTGGACTTATCAGGTTTATTTATTCTAAGCTTACCTTGCCCCCTCCTTCTTCTCTTACCACTATTTGAAAGATAGGGGCGCGGTGACCTCGCTTATGTTATCATTACTCGAATCTTCGTGAGATAATCGATCTGATAATCGATCTGAGAAATACGTTTAGCGGCATTACACAGAATTGCGAAGGATTGGGAAAGAAAAGGTACGCTTGAAATTTAAAAATATGAAACAATTCTTGGTTCTATATATATATATATTTATCGAGAGGATTTTTCTGTTAAATTTATACTTTGTTTGTGAAAAATTTTCATTAATAAAGAGCAAACATAGACAATGCACTCAATTTATCTGTGAAAGCGCCCTCTACGCTTACATTATTCGCTTTATGCACGTTCCGATTTCACGATTAGAAAAACGTAAACACGATGGTATTACATGCTGTTCCTGGCCGTTCATTGGCTTACGCGAATTCTCAATTTCACCACGTGGAGTCGCGGCAACGATTTGAATTCCCAATAGGTCCGGTAATATAACAATTCGTCAAAATATTCTGTCTCCCATCGTATTTAGCTGTAGAATCAGATTGGCTTAATGCACTGGCACGATGTAAATCATTGACAAAGAGTCGATCGAAGCTGGCAGTTTTTTTACATTTTTTGTTCTTCTTCCTATTATTTTGCTTTGCCTATATGATTGTATTCATCGCCGCAAGGCACTCGAATCTTCTACTATGTACAATCGTATCAGCGAGCATTGTAGAGGGCCACGGAAGACGAAGAAGAACTCGAGGAAAAAGAAGAAGAAGAATAAGAAGAAGAAGAAAAGATATCCTGGAAAGCTCGATAAAAACTATAACCTTATGTGGAATATAGAAAGGGGGGACGCGAACTCTCGAACGCGTGCAAAAGGCTCGCGCGCCTTTCTACCTCGATGCATATAACTACATTCATCTTGACGCGTGATAAAAACGCGACGGCAGTGGCGTCAACTCGACGTCAACGTGCGCCTGCGTCGTTTACATGAAAACGTCTCTCGACTCTCTGCATTTCTGTCTCTTTTCTTACGCAACGCTTTACGTCTGTATAAACGTCGCGTTATTACGCGCTTATTCTTGTTACGAGAGGTATTGTACATATATATATATATATATTATATGCAACAGTCGTGCGCAGTTGGCGAAAATCTGCGCGTTCTCGGCGACGCAGCCTCCCCCCTCCCGTAACCGCGCGCCTTTTAATGCTTCTTGAAAAATTCGCTTGACGCCCCATACATATACGTTTGTCCAGAAATGCTGACACTCGCATTGCGGGAAGGAAAACAAAGACAAAATAGTCGGACGGGGGGGGGCGAAGAGGCTAGTGAAACACGGAGTAAAAGAATGCAATGTCAAGAAAAAAACACACACATACAGACAAATAAACAAACAAACAAACAAACATGTATTAAGGAATTTTTGTCCGACCTTCTCGTCGCCGTTTCACCGAGGATAGAATAAATTCGCGCATGGATCAGTAAATTTGCGCCCTCCGATGGTGCAGTGTAATAAATGCTTGGCTCGCGTATATATACTTATATATGTATGTATGTATACATACATATATATACCCGCACATACACACACACATACACATATAGACCGTTCGAGCGTCAAAGCGCGCGGGAGCACACTTTTCCCTCTCTATGCATTCTCTCGCGACTCGAAGAATAACGAGACATCGTTCGGCGCAGAAACCCCCGTTTCTTATCTCTTTTTTTCGCCTTTCTCTTTTTCTTTTTTCTTTTTTTTTCTTCTTTTTTTTTACCATGGTAAGCGGGAGTTTTATTATCGCATTGATATATCACGGCGCTGCTTCGATTTGAGTTACGTTTCCAACGCGGCGCGTTATAGTAAATGGATGCATTTTTAAGACGTGGTAATAAACGAGAAGTATCGATAATAATTCCATACGTAACGTGGGAACGGTTGGCTTTCTTCCGAGTCGAGTGAACAAATAAAGTTAAAAATATATTAATGTTACTTTTATATCAAATCAGAATAATTATTTTATGTAGATTTTAAGGATTTTAAATATACATACTAGTTCACGACATTGAATAAAAAAAACTGAATACCCCAATATGTGCAACTCTTACAAATCGATTAATTCTTATATTTAAAATTTACCTAAAATAATAATGCGAAATATAATGTATAATTATCGAAGTATTAGAAGATCCTTATCTATATTATTGCGGGTCGACTGAAGAAACATCCAATTTGTTAAATAGACAACAATATTATGTACGCGATTTCGAAAATTATAAAAATTTAAAGAACTTTCTAGAAAACTGTAAGTTGTAAACTTTGTAGTATGTGCATATCATATACCGAATCTGCATTTTTTATTCTAAACCAACAATTTACTCGTTCAATAATTTGAATGTATTGTTCAATAACTTTGATCTGCAAAATATCGGAAAAAATAAAATGCAATTGTGGATAGTAAATAGATAAATTTGTAGACAATTTAGATAATTCTTTGCTTCATACATGCACATCAGAATATATTTCATTTCTCTAAGAAATATTTCTTCAAAGATCCTAAAGTGAAACCCATTATAAAATTATATCTTGTTTAACAGGCGATAAATAATAAGAATCTATTAATTTCTATTAGTATACTAGATAATAGTTTTTAGCAACATTCATTTTAAAAACATGTGGATTAAATTTTTATTATTTTCTGCAAACGATTAATTATCACATCCCTAAATTTACTGAATTTCACAAAAAAAGAACTTATAAACATATTATCGGAATGCAATATAGATATCCATATGACCGATTGCATTTGTTACTAATGTAAAAGTATAATTTCGTTTTCAAATTTATTACAAAAGAAAAAAATCATTAAAAAATTCATATTTTTTATTAATAACATCTGATATTATTATAATATATATATATATATATATATATATATATATATATGTTTTATTTGTTGGATAATTTAGTTATTAGAATTTAGTTGCTAGAGCATGATGTCAGGCATATTCAATTCTCGATCATACGTTAGTTTGGATTAATAAACTCTTGTTCGTATCAATCTTACGAAATTCTCCTGCACTTATAAGACGTCCAACTAAATTCGAATAATCAAGTAGAGAATCTCGACAGTCTAAGCATTGCAATCGTCGATTTGCTCATCTACAAGCGAACGGCGCAACTTTGCTTTCCGAGACGTGGCGGGCTCTTGATCGAGACTTTCGTTATCGAGGGCCCGAAATGATAGATTATCTATTATTATAGAACGACGCTTGTACCATCCTAAGGTAATACAGAAATACATATAACAACACGGATTGCTTTCTAACTATCAAAGCCCTGCTAGAATACTGATTAATTGCGTAACAAATTAAAAAAAAAAACAACATAATAACTAACCAAATAAACTATAGAGTTTAATAAACGACCTTCTGTTTCTTTCTCATTCCAGGATGTTCGTCAGAATTTCCCTACTCGCTCTGCTCCTGGCGAACGCCCTCGCCGAGTACACGACGACGATGAAAATCACGGACAGCGAGGGGGCGAATCTCGCTGCCGACGACGAGGAGGGAAAGCGGGAGCTTGGCCAGTATTTGAAGTGGCGCGACGACGTTGAAAAGTATCAGGTAATAATACATGTACTTCTCTTCTTTTCTTTTTCATCTCTCGTATTTGCCAGTTTCGCTTTTGAAAAGCGGCACTTTGACTCGTGAAATAGTGTTACGTCGATTGTGCAAAAAGGTAATTGGTGGAAAAAATAAGTTTTTACCCATCGAATTCACGATATTTCGTATTTGAGCATAATAAAGATTATAAATTACGTACAGTGTCGAAATGACGTGAAAACGATCTTTTTTTACAATTACAAAAGTAAATCGGAACAGGCAGTGAATATAAATAACACTGTGGATGAAATTGTCATATAGTTTCCAATAAATGTCGCCGTGAATCCTGAAATATTTTTTTTTATCTAATTTCGATGATTCACGCGGCGTAGCTGTTCAACGTTCAGTTCAATAAAATAAATCAATCACTATATAATAATGCTGTGATTTATTTAAATTTTATTTAAATTTATGTTTTATTTTTTTTTTAATTTAAAGCACTTTAAAAGAATTATGTCATAGATTTATTTTCAAGAATATCAAGTCAACGAAGTAAAAAAAAACTCTAATTCAAACAATGTTTAAACGAAAAAAAGTACAACTGGATTGAGCTATTTCAAAAACTTTGCATTTTCACGTTTTAACGCTTTTTTGTGATTATTCATTCCCTAAAATAGATAGAGTTCAAAAGTTTTAAAATAAAACCTAATAGACTATCTAGTGGAGAATTAGATTCAACTAAATAATTAACGATATATGTGGCACAGAGAAAAATTTAAAGTCGTCAAAATGGATTTTAATAAAATCTTAAAGATAAATCCTCGACAAAGTAGCGAAAACTCTCATAAACCGTGAAAATACAGTTTAGAAAGAAAATTTTTAGCCACCTTGGGATCGCAAAGCGGATGCTCTATATTTTGCATTTCGAAACAATTCTCTTAAAATAAAACTCACCTTCACCTTGTTTTCGAAATCAATTTAAACAAACGCAATTACTCGATATGAACTATTAAGTGTGTTCGAATACATTGATTTTTTTTTACTATAGGAATTCAATTCAAATGTAAAATATTTCTACAGGCAAAAGTCAGTTTTTATGATATATAGGATACTCTAAATACTAAACTATTATCATTTGATTATTTAACATATTATTTAGAAATTTTTTTCAAAACTTTTGTTTTTCAAATCATTTATTTCTATTAATATTTTTATTAACATTGTCCATTATTTAAAGTAGATTAA
This sequence comes from Sycobia sp. Sy_11, assembly GCA_018907035.1. NCBI lineage: Eukaryota > Metazoa > Arthropoda > Insecta > Hymenoptera > Epichrysomallidae > Sycobia > Sycobia sp. Sy_11. The sequence goes on along the minus strand of JACCIC010000218.1, from coordinate 234,816 downwards.
TAAGTAGTCGTAGTTTACTTAATTTACTAAAGGTGGTAGTAATGGTACTAGTAACTAATGGAACAAGTGGTGCATCTAAAATTTTTAAACAAAAATAATGACAGATCTTATATATATATAATGCATTACACATTTAAAATAAAGCTACTTTAAAATAATTATCAAGGATTCTAGAAATGTAATGATGTAAAAAATGAATACATAAGTTTGAAAAAGATATTCAGAAATATATATAAATTATCTTTTTATTTATTATTAGTATGATATAAATTCAAGGAGTTCACCGTGAAGTAATATTTTTACGATATGATGGGGTGACAAAATGCTATTTACAGTTTCATAAAGAATATCATTTGTGTACAGATCCCTTCATTATGGGAGATTTAACAGTTCGAGTGTATGAAATTCAAGCAAAGTTTATAATCAAATTTGTTTTTTTCTTTCGGTTTAAGGCAAATAGCCAATTTTCGTTTTTCATTATCTCAACCCAGATATCAATGAGGCGGTTATTCAATTATTCGTCTACATTCAGTGCATTCCGAGAATTCCTTCGTTCCTATCGATCCACTGCTCATATCGTGGAATTCACATGCCAACGATTCTATAAATACTTAAGGGCTGTCCATAAATTACTTGAACGATCTAGGAGATGGGAGGGGTACGACAGATGATTACATTAAGTTACATGGGGGAGGGGAGTAAGTTTCAACTCAAAGTTGCATAAATTCTTGATAATTGAAAGTTTTTAAATTTTCATACTCGCAATCGTGTATGTCTTTATATTTTGAATTTCAAGTCCAGAAAACATTAAGGAAAAGCAAAGTTTTTCAGATTTCTTAATCAGACCAATTATTCGTTTGAAGTCACTAATCGAAAATGGCAAAATGTGTCCTGAGACTATGTGAAAAATTTTACTTTGAAAGGAATTTATAATCTTATTTAACTGTAATCTAACTTTGCCTAAAAAATGAAAAGAAAGTGCGTAGAGTAACTGCGCCCATAAATATTTTTTCTTTCGACGGACATGGTGTGACATAGAACTTTTTTTTAGATCGAAAAGAGTATTATAACGAATATTAATACACGATTAATCAAATCTCATGTAACTCTGATTGATGTAAATTTCATAATTTGCATTCAATTATACATACATACATACATACATATATATATATATATATATATATATATATATATATATATATATATATATAGTTTTCAATGATTGAAATATTATTGAGAGTTTGATATACAATTTTAGTATCAAGATAAATATGAAAATAAATTGACACGACAATTATTATACACGGCTCCTACAAATATTCACACATACACATGTACACATACTATATGTATATATATATTTATTTATTTATTTATTTATTTATTTGTCCACACAGCGGGTAAAGGACCTCGAGGCGACCTTCCTCGGGCTCCTCATCTCGGACTTGCTCGACAAACGCGAGCCGTTGCCCGCCGAGGCGACGCCTCGCGACTACTACAGCACCTACGGCACGCCGTCGAGGGAGAAAAAGTACGGGTACTCATCGCCTCTGCTCGCCACGCAGGCGAGGCTCTTCTATGGCTACCCGTCCGGCCAGGATTCGTCATCGGGCGCCTTCCTCGACTACTACTATAAGCGCGCACCGATGGGCTTCCAGGGCATGAGGGGCAAGAAGTCCGAGTTGGAGGAACAGCAGCTGTTCGACAAGCGGGCGCCGATGGGCTTCCAGGGGATGAGGGGCAAGAAGGCCATAGACGAGGTGAGTTGGGCGTCGGAGCCACTTTGCCGGTCTCTCGCGGTCAAAACGCGAAGTAGTAGCGGCAATTTCATATATATATATATATATATATATATATATATATATATATATATATATATATGGACGCATAGGGAGGGGTGCAAGAGGCGACTTTCTTCATTCGAGAACATTGCGCCCTCCTCATGTAATCCACTTCAAAATATAATAATATTTCAAAATATCGATATACATATAAAACGAATTACTATGCGGAAAATTAACAGTTCCCATTACTTTTCAAGGTTCAAAAAACACTTTTGGAATTTTTTCGAGTACCATATACCTGTTAAATGTCTATAGTTTATAAGAAAGTTTATGTATAGATTCCATAAGTATACTGGTAAAGTTATATATATATATATATATATATATATATATATATATATTTATCTATAGCAGATGTCGATATTATGGCTTCTAAACAACTATCGCAATTCTTCAGAATCTTAATTTACGATATCGATGATTTGCAAGTGGACAGTTTTAAGGCCGATCGCGTTCGTGGATCAGACTTAATATCAGCATGATAGTATGTATATATATATATATATATATATATATATATATATATATATATATGTCATATATACTCTAAAGATACTATTTTTTTATGGAGTTCGACCGAGCTTTATATTAACAATTTGATCATGTTAAACTTGTTTTCGTCCAGCTATATTAGTTAACTACACAAATCGGCCACGTCTTTGCTGAAATTTTTATGTCGAGATTTCATTTCATTTTTTTTCCGAAAGCGAAAGAGAGAGAGAGACATTTCTGCATGTTTTCAGTATGATACTTTTCGTCTCTATGCTTATATAATTTGTACAGACCATTTGCACCGCATAGACCTTAAATTGTTCGGGCTTCTTGCAAACATTAGTCCGTCACTGGTAGCAATTGCGAGAGAGTATCTTTGACTTAGACTCGTAATTATAAAGATTCGTAATTCGAATGGTTCGAGAGGAAAGCAATTAATGCTCGGGAATAAGAACGGAATGGGATTATATCTTGAGAGTGACTAAAATAAAATTTACCGCGCGCGTTTATGGCTGTTCAAAATTTCCTGAGTTTTCGTGTTAAAGGAATTAAAGATATATTATATTACCTCAATATATGTTATTTCTTTTTTTGGCCAATGTTTTGTTTACTAAATATATTTACTTGATTGTCCTGATTTGAAGAAAAAAACAAATAAAGAAATAAATAATAATTGTACAAATAAATAAATTAATTGTACAACCAAGCGTAGAACCTTCTTCAATTTTGCAATATTTACTATTGGCATTATTTATTATTCGGAATATTTAATTTTAAAATAATGTATGTTTTTGTTTCCAATTATGTTTAACCATTTAAAATTTAAGAAATCAGAGTTCTTGCCAGCTCGGTAAAATTTATCCCTACGTTTCTGACTATCGGAAATAAATTTTAATTATGAAACTGTATTTTAGTTAATTAAAGTCTGAATATTCCAATTTTTGTTTGGTAGAAAGTAACTTTGGCTGTAAATAAAAAAGCATATAAAAGTTTTTAGTGTTAATCTATTATATTAAGCGTAAAAAATAAATCGTTAACTTTGCTTTTTGAATAAATGATTCTACTTTTATAATAGATAAGTATTGTGTGCCTCGGCTGACCAAAAGCGTATCTGTTCTACTGCCCAAGTGGCTTTCGAAGCATTTATTGTCCGCGAATCTATCTTAAAATATTTATATCTTGCACGTAAATTCACACATCCAATGACTTGACACTTTGACCGAAACATTTTTATACTTATTCCGGACGGTACGTCCAATTTCATCAATTTCTCGATCGTTAATCCTAAGCACTCCTTAAAATTGCCATATTTCGTACAGTTTGCATTTGTGAAATATCGAGGCCTCTCCTACGCAGTATATCATGTATACGTAAAACTTTTCCACGCCTTCTTGAAATCCCTCGCAAGACTAAAAGCGCAAGAGACTCATCAAATCAAGTGTATAAAGGGGGGCGCCGTAAAGGGCCGTCGTTACAGCTTGAAATCCTTATCAGTTCCGTGAAATCATTGCGTTCGGATTCGGACCTGCTTCTCAATTCGCCTGCGCTCGTAAACCCTTGCAATACGCACTTCAATAACAGCAGCTGAATATAGACTGTACAAAAGAGAAAACAGTTATTAAATTGTATGCCTTTAATGCTTAAACATTATCCTCCTTTATATTTTAATTTAATGTTCACGGCGTAAAAATATACTTCGAAAAAACTCTTAAACTCTGTTAAACTGTTGTAAATAAATTAAATAAGTTTTATTTTTAAATTAAAAATGTTCGCCTGATTAAACCCGAGCGAAAATTTCATAAAAAGGACAGTATCTATTCATACGTATGTGAAGATAACGTACAATAATCGAGTGACGTACTCAACCATAAATTATATAACAACTCATTAATTTCCCTCTCTCACTCTCTATCTCTTCTTCTTCTTCCATTTTATATGTCTATAGTTGTACCGATAGAACTTGTTATCTCATTATTATATTTGTATTGCATTGTAGTAGAATTTCTATTATTTTTTAACGTACAACAAAATATTTATAGCAATATTTTTATAACTTTTCATGATATTGATAAAAGTGACTTATTGTAGTATTTTATGGTATTTATATTACTTATTCTGGTGTTTTATATTTGAAGATAAATCTTTATAACAATATAAGTAAATCTTTTTCTATATTTTTTCTATTTATTGAATTAAATTTTTATATTTTATCTATTTGAAATATATAAATATCTATCTACCTTTTCTGTTTTATTAAATAAATTTCTTTAAAATTTCCTCAAAAAAATTTTCAACTTTTGCACAATCCAAATTTATTGGCTCCTTTTCCGGCAAGGCAAACGCTAGTTTTAAAATTCAATTTTGTTCCTTATTTATAATTTATAGTTTCTCGAAAAAGCAACTGACTGTTTTTTCTTCAGAAATGAAGATCTGTTAGTTTTTATACGGAATGAATAGGTATTATTCGCTTTCTACATTACTTGTAAAATAGTACAAAATAAAAGCAAATGTAAATTAAAAAAAGCACAAACAAGAGAAAATCGAATATACTTTCTATATGGGAGCAGTTAAGTTCAATATGTATATTCCCTGATTTATCGATCCCAATGAAGATTTTGTTAAGAAAACAAAGTCAAAGTATTACGAAAGCAATAATATTTCATCGACTTACCCGATGGAATTCCGCACAAATCTAATCATCGTTCGGCTCATAGTCCGCATAATTAAAGCGTATACCGATTAAAAAAAAAAATAAATAAAATGCCCTGATTAATAGTCCTCAATAAAGTCATACAACAATAAAATACTTGTATACTCAATTGACCCGAGCCGATTGTACGTGTGCCCTAGGTACTGGACGATTTGGAGAAGCGGAGGATAATGGGCTTTCAGGGTATGCGCGGGAAAAAGTCGGAGGACGAGGGCGGGGATCTGGCGCTGCTACAGCCGGAGCCCCAGAAGAGGGCCCGAATGGGCTTCCAGGGTATGCGCGGCAGGAAGAACAGCTTCCTCGAGCAGCTGGAAGAGCTTGAGAAACGGGCGATACTTGGCTTTCACGTGAGTGTTATTGTACGGATACTTTTATCCCCCCGGCGCCCCCCCCCACTATTCCCACTGATTTATACGCGCTCCAAGATACACCAGGATAAATCCTTCGCTCGCGCGCTAGTTAGCTCGTGCTTAAGTAAGTATTATATTCGTATGCTCTGCGATCCGCTCGCGTGCAAAGAAAGACCTGAATTTTTTTTTTTGATTTTTCGCTAAGTAATCACGATTTTTTGTTTTTTTTTTTTTTTTTTTGATCGATAGCGCAAGATGTCTTTGACGATGATTGCTATTTTCGAAAATTATAAGCAAAGATATGAATATTTATTGTTAGGATTCAAAAAATCTTTTTATCAATAAAAAATAGCTGAGGATGTCACTTTTTTGATAAAATCAGCCACAATAACGATTTTTAAGATAATAAGGACAAATATATACGGAACAATAAAGTAGATTATTGTATAAAGATTGTAAGGTCGATACAAATATATGCGGGCACAATGTTTAAAATAAATTCGGCCTACTGTGTTCAAAAGAAACTTATCCATAAACTATAATATGGAATAATTTATAGAGAAATTTTTTTACATTTCAAGTTTATGCAATCTGCGTAAGTTTTTATAGGCGTCGTTTAGGAAAATCAGAACATTTAATGTCTTGAAAAATAATATTTTGTTCAATTATTTATCTTGAAAATTTCTTGCCCATATGTGTACACAATGTCTTGAATTGTATATGGAAGGTTTATGCCTGTAATATACTGATCGTTTAAAAACAATATGAATAAAATACATGTAGCATAAACTTAATAAGAAGTATAGGGAAATGTGAGTAATCTTCATAAAACGTAGTATACCGAGAAGCTCAGTTTATATACTTTTAACCATGGATATATAGGACATACATTCTAAAATCATAGTATTTTAACTATTCATTAACGTTATTTTGACGAAAAAATGCATGAACTTTGTTATTATTTTTGTTTTATGCCTCTACATCTTAAGAGAAAAAGTGCTATCAATTTCTAAAGGAGTTTATGCTTCAAAAGACCGTTCATTTTTAAAATAAGTTTTTCAATGAAAACGTTACGTAAATAAAATTTTTTGTTACTACGATGTATTTTTCGATTTTATTCTGTATCTTTGTTAAAGTTGACAATATGAAATGAAACATAATGTAACTATTTATACTATTATAAAATATATAATCTATCTACTGATAAAAGAAACTCAATATTTCTTTCTCTGCTTAATGCAATTTAAAAAGTTATTTATTTTTAATACACATCGCAAGAAAAATTTCAAAGAATAAATTTTCATATGGAATTTTTTATTGCTATATAAAAATTAAAAAAACAAAAAAAAGTGTTGAAGATGAAATATTTTAGAAGTGTTAACACAGTATGCTTTGTCCTATTTTATTTCTGCTATTCATTTTTCTTTACCTATCCCTCTTTCTCCTTCTCTCGGTCTCTCACAACCGTTACAATTGCCACTTTGGATGCAATGTACGAGCAAAGTTTTTACGTCTCGCGGAGACAGGTTTTAAATGCGGAATTCCGATTTTAGAAGCAAGAAACTCCCTCCATTTTACCGACGCGCTCCAGCCGACGATTAACAATTTTCATCGTCGACAGCCGGAGTCGTAAAGTCTGGATCGCGTTCATAAATGTTTCTACCTCCATCCTCCTCGTCCCAAAAAACACGGTCGAGCATGCAAGAATACTTCCAAAAAAAAATTTTTAAAAAAATTTAACATTTATCTCGTTGATTTTTCTCTGGTGCGGTCTTTATTTTCCACCGGCGGCGCGTCGCCATTATTTAGCCTCTTTCGTTCTTGTACGCCCCCCACGCCCTCTTACACCCGTGCTCTCTTTCACATCCTTTTGATTTGTCGTTACGGTTATTGTATTTCCGCGCTGGCGATGCTCTTATGAATAGAATATATATATATATATATATATATATATATATATATATATATATATATATAAAGCGATAATGCGTATATAAGCTCTCGCGAGTAGTACATCCGTTGAAGGATTTCGCGGGATATGTATACTTTCATCCGGCACGTGTATATATATATATATATATATATATATATATATATATATATATATCGCGCACGAAAATATGACTTCCTTGTATTGCGAAAAGGGACAGGTGAATTTTTTTCGTAAGTGCGCTATATGAAATTGCAGCTTAAGGTGGCTCCGACGACTTTTTAAAATAATCTTACCATTAACGCGAAAAGAATCCTATTAAATATTTAGTATTTAATTACTGTCGAGAAAAAATGCCGTAAATATATTAAATAAGGAGAGGAGAAACGTCTCATCATCGATATAAAACTAATATGGAATTAAAAATTATTTATTAAGAATCATTTTGCTTATGATTTTGATATTTTTCGAATAGTCGGAATATTGTATGGATTTATAATTTTTGCACATAAATCAATGATAACGAATTTACTATATGCTTTGTGAATTTACTATTTTTGCAAAATTAAATTTAACATCAGTAGATTTCGCTAATGAAAGGTACTGTATAAAAATAAATAGCGTTCATATTGTTTTGATTTGATTTTACCAAAAACAAAAACTTTTGCATAACACGATATCTTTAGAAAGGGATTTTTGTTAGTCCGACTTTTTTTATTACCCAGATACAGATCCAGTACTCTTTGAAATAACAAGTTTTGCCTTAGTATAATCTTAGTATAATTGCCTTGTTATAACGCAAAGCCAGTAGAATGAATGTAAAATAGAACAGTGTCACAAAATTCAATTTCATCTTATATTTCTTCACGCGCCGTCGCGATAGTATAAACGTACATACATAATACGTACTTATAACATTGGGAGATGGAATTAAGATGCTCGATACGTTATACCAAGTTTTCGCGTAACGACAACATCATCCCAAATGTTTACGATTTCGACCGTTTGAAGAAAACAAAACAAGATAGTCAGTCGCCCTTTCGGGTACACAGTGTGACAGTTAAGGACTTAATTGGATTCATTGAACTTTCAAACTTTCGAGAATTATTTCTCTTACGCGGATGTACAAGAGAATAAAATTAGTTCAGTACACATTTCATTTTTACACCACTCAAGTTAAAGCGAAACTGTGAATTTTTTCATATATACTTTTCATATATATTGTCCATTTTTTTTTTTTTTTTTTTTTTATATATCTTTCTATGTATTTTTTTCTTACCAATCATTATTTCGTTCGATGATGAATTGGACAATTTTCGATTGTTTAAGTACAAGATTGAAAATTGGTCTTTTGAAAACAGTAGTGCTTTTGTGCACATGTCTATAGTGGTCTGTCTGATATAATTCTAGTCGATCTAGGACTATATCTACGACGACTTGACGACTGTACCGACAATATCTAAAATCACGCGTATTTGTTCAGTGCTACGCTTTACCATTTGCCCGCCCAAGCGCAGAAGTTAAGAACGACCGGACGGTGAAATAAACCCTCGTGCCGGCGCTCATTTATGCACTTTCATTGCTCGCCACCCAGCTTGTTCTTCAGCCCGCAGCTGAAACTTCGGCTAATTTCCCTTATCCAGGCAGCCGTGAACCCATCCACCCGAACTCCCCGCGTCGCGGACTCTTTTTGCAGCTCGTCAACGCGGAAATTACTTTGATTACCTTATTCCCTCGAAATTCGTGGTGTGAATTCCATTAAGGAAAAAAACAGATAATATCAACTCTTTCATCCGAGCTTATTTAAAACTAAAAAACCCATAGGAACATCACCGTTAAATTCTCAACGTTTAATACTAATTTTTTATGCTTTATCATTAAATTAATTTATTACTCTACCGGCGATTTAACATTCGAACTGTTAATGATTTCATGAAATCGAATGTTGCTTTTTTCTCTCGAAGCTTAACGATCTTTTGTTCACGAGTATATAACTCAAACCTCCGTTTCATATTAATTTACATAAATACATTACGCTTTGACTTAGCGTAGACTAATAAATTCAATGACTATAATATAGAGAAACAATAGTCCTTTGTGCGGACATTCGTTTATCCGCAAATTTCATTATATGAATATAAATAATGAAGAATTGGAACTTTAATGTATAAAGTATAGAGTAGCTCGAAATTATATTCAATTACTTCATCAAAGAATTCTATTTAATTAAAGATTTAAAATTTTCTTTTTTAATATTGAACTTAAACGAAGGCAGTCAAATATTTTAAACATTTTTCAAATTTTACGATTATCTTTGGATCTAACAAGGAAATCGAAGAAACTCACGTGACTGAATGTTCGACAAATTTTTCAAATATTATTATTCATTGGGAATTTCTTACCTAACGCGAATAGAAAAATTCGTCCCTTTGTTTATTTGAGAAATAATGAGAATATTATAATATAGCATCCATCCACTTTTCGTACATTTTTCTTTCTTTCTTCTCTTCTTCCTTTCTACTGGTTTCTTCATTAGTGCCGTAGTTATTGCATGTACAAATAACGGAAAGAACTTTAAGCAAGCTTTACTTTTGGCTTGTTTTAGTTCCTTACTTAGTGTTTGCTTTGTTTTACATTTACGTTTATACGAGTAATTTAGTTTTTAGAATAATTACAAGTTTATTATTAGGATAGTCATTTTAAACGATAGACTTTCCTTTTATTTATTTACCAACTTTTTTTAATTTGATAAAGGGCGTTCATGAATTTGCGATAAAAAAATAATAAAGCAATAATTTTAAATCAAAAAATTAATATAGTCTAGTATTCTCTCCTTGTCACTATGATTAAATCTACATTATACTTATTAGAAACATATTAGTTATAAAAATTTTATATATTAATATAATACATATATATATATATATATATATATATATATATATATATATATATATCTGGAAATAAAACAATATTTTTTATGTTTACAGGGAATGAGGGGGAAAAAGGATGCAATTTACGGGCATGAAGAATTACCCGCTAATGTAGAGACTTATTTAGAAAAGCGCCCAATGATGTTGGGATTCCACGGAATGCGAGGCAAGAGAAGTACAGAGGGTGAGCTCAACATTGCAATAAATTCGATCTCCTATATAATTAATTTTATATATATATATACATACACATTAGGACGAATTAAAGCAGTCATTTCAGTTTATTTAATTAGGGCGATGTCCTTGATACAAGAATTAAAGCTGTAGATTTATTTAACTCTATATATTTAAATACCCAGTATTCTTAAATGAGGGTTCGAAAGTAGAAATATCAAATTCGATTTTGGTATCATTATGTAATATTAATCGACAACAATATTGTTTTAATTCATTATAAAACAAAAAAATTTTCATTAATTGATTACAGATGTGAGTAGTCGATATATACTTATTATTACACTGAGTATGTATTCAATATATTGCACTCAATTTGTCTTGCATCACTGTTCATCAATTATGTACATAAGTTATCGCTATTCATTCGTCGATTATTTATATCGATTTAATAAAGAAACTTACCGCTCTTTACCCGCTCCCAACAAAATTCGCAAAATCCCCACGAATCAGCAAGACATCGGCAATGTTCATAAAACAGCTGTTCAGCCGTAAACTAAAGTAGCAGGATTCTTTTGTTCATTCAACAGATAAAATAAATGCATGTTTAACCACTAATGTCTGTGCCCATAATACGTTTAACATGATTGTGTAATCATAAATCATTCTTTAGGTTTTTGAAAAATTTGCAATATTAGCCGCATCTAAAACATCGTGTTCACGTCGTTTTATTTATGGGCTTCTATTGTTTTTTGCTTCAAATCAAGACCTGAAATAGCAAAATTAATTCCGATGAAGTGAAGAAAGCTCTTTGAAAGAATTCGCTTACTCCTTCGAAAATAAATTTTCGTTTTGTTTGTGTTAATGTTTTTAATATCGTCATTTACTGTTTATCAACATTGGGTCGCTTGGATTTATTTATTGATTTTTTTAGTATTGATTATACTGATTGTGAAAATTACTTCGTTGTATATTATATTATATTATATTATATTATATTATATTATATTATATTATATTATATTATATTATATTATATTATATTGTATTATATTCTAATCTCCGTAAAGCGAGACTCGGTACGAGACGCTGAGCGTCGGGATCTCCACACCCCTTCACTCAACCAAGTTTTGCGGTAGCCTGAGCTCTTACGGTCGAAAAGCTCAGGCCTATCATTGTAGACACGAGAACGAATAGTTTGGGAAAGAAATGACAGCCAGTACTGATTATCTTTCATTTACTGTTTATTTTCATTAATTAAATAAAGGTCATCGAAAGACGAATAAAAAATTGCCGAACATAACCGAAGGCTAAATAAGAGATAGCCATGAGGTATAACAAGCACGAAGACAATCAAAATATATTTAAAAGACAGCCAAGGCAATGCGTAGACAGTCAGAAGGGTTCATCTCAAAATGTTCGGCTTCTGAAATTATCCGTTGACTTTCATCGACTTTTTTCTATCCGACTAAGGGCATTTTACAAATCGATTTTTATTTGTAAATATTTTATGATGAAGATACGCCTTTTTCTTCTTTATTGGAATAATTCGCACTCGCGTGTAGAACAAATCCAACCGTAGGAATGTCCACACTTCAGAGGTCGTTTCACCGATCCTTTCTGAGACAGACCTTTATCGGAGTTATTTGACTTTGAGAGCGATTTCAAGAGACTTCATCTGTGTATTAATGCCGAGTAAGCAATTGTACACAAGCGTTGTCCAGTAAATCTCAGTCGCTTAAGTTCTTTCGAGATTCGATGAATACACTGGGCAAGAAACGTAGCCACTGTGAGGATTGACTGTTGCGTGATCTATACGTTCTACATACGGCGTGCAACTCGGATTATTGCATGAATGCCTCCTACAATTTGTAATATTTAAATGAAGTTCTTATAAAGTTTCTAATATCGTTCTTATCAGTTGCGATAATTTTTGGACAGAATTATTATGGACTTGTTACATCGCTTGTTTTTCCGCATCATCAGTTTTATAAATCGAATTACGAACATTTGGCTGATCCACGTGGATAAATCAGACGTCGAGTCTATACTGATAAAATACGTATTTAACGCTTTTAGTTGCAGATACAATGTTTTAATTTAATTTTTAATTTAATTTCCATAAATTTATTACCTATTAGTTCTTTAAAATTATGAGGTAGATTCTGTGCATTATTGGCTAGAAATGAAACACGATTTTCTTAAAAACGATAAGATTTAGAAATAAGATTTATAGCCACACAATGACAATGCTTTGCAAACTTTTCCAATGTTACATCTCGTTATTTATCGTTGTTTTTCTACAGTTGTATCTATTCCATTAGAGTAGTTATTTCTGATGAATATTACTCCAGTCAGATCATCCTATAGTAAAAAGTTGCGATTCGCCGAGCAATTTGCAAGAACTACAAAATATTGTATTGGCGTCCTTTGAAGAATTCAACAATGACGGAAGCTTTACGTTACCATTAAAAATAACTCAATGAAAGGTAGTTATATTCTAATACCGATTTCGATCATATTGCATATTTGTTAATGACACATTTATATTTGTATTTTATTTTAATCCATTCTCGAATAATATTCTAATCAATCTGCCATCGACAGTTCCATGAGTGTTTTCATCGATATCATGGGATTGTAGATAGCTTATTGATTCGACTTTAGCGTTTTTATGTATTTGGTATTTTATAGATAGTTTATTTATTCGATTTTGGCGTTTTTATATATTTGGTATTATTATAGATAGCTTATTGATTCGATGTTCTGATGTTGGCTAAATATAGCTGTAACATAATAATATTTATAAATAGAATAACCCGATCAACAAAAATCGTAGAGGATTGATTTTTATAAAATACTCGTTGGGCAGTATATTTTGCAATAGTAATGGTTGGTAATCCAGGTAAATGTGTAGACAATGGATTTTTTTAAGAAAAAAAAGCTGATAGGCCTGATTAAAACACAGCAATGTGGCATGATCTCGCAGCTTTTGGGCATCATTTTGTTCCTGAAAGTACAAATAATTTCCTACAAAATAAGAAAACAGTATCTCAATACGATGAAAATTGACCGAAATACCTAGCATTTGACAAATGCCAATTTTTCATGAAAAATTGTGTTACGGTAATTTTGTCGCGGAATGTATATATATATGTAAATATATATACACATCAATATTTAAAAATTTATATTTTAAAACATATTTTACAGTTACAGAAATCTGGGTATTAGGTGAATACCTTTCCAACAGATAGTTGATATTGTTTTCATTTTTGTGGTTATAAAATGTTGAATTTTTTTTAGATTTTTCTAAAATCTTTTTTTGCATTTTATTTTATCCAGCCAAAATTTATAGAGAACAATATATATTAAAACAATTTTCAACCTATATTAAAATTATACAAATCTGAGTTTTGATCTTACAGCAATAGAAATTGTACAGAATTAAAAAATTGCATAATATTTAAACTTTTGGTTTTTATTTGGGTCATAATTAACAAAAGTTCAGTATAATCAATAAAAAGGAGGTAAAGTCGTATGTAATATTTTGGCATTGTTCTATCTGACTTTTATATTATTTGAGCTTGAGGCAAATCAAAAATGACCATTAATTATACGTTTCCTCAAATTTGGAGATAGCAAAAACAATTTCAGCATAGTTTCATAACAATTCTTCCAAATAGTAATACTAATGATTTTGGTTCTAATAACGAAAGGCAGAACAATTATGATCTAAGGTAAATATTTTATATATGGTTAATACAATTTTTTTTTAAAAAAATTATAATATAAATGCACAAAATGTAGATCAAAATGGCAAGTCAACCGGAAGTCAACCGTGCGAATTATTATTTTTAAATTCACTAACTAATTATTAGGTGGGAAATCGGATATTATTTTGCATAGGACGAGAATTCACTTATAAAACGTTATAGAGAAAAGTTGATATTTCACATTGTACTTTATAAAATCAAAATCGATATCTTATGCTTATGTATCAAATAAAATTAATATTCATTTTCGAAGAAACGATTAAATTTTTTTTATATTTTTCTAAAATAATTTTTTATTTGAAATCAGAATTTTTTTTATCGTCCATTAGACTTTTCTTTTGTTCAATCTAAAGATGCAGAGAATTTAGAATTTATAGAAGAATACAGAATTGAGAAAGCGAATGAAAGTACTAATATATTTTGTTTGTTTTTTTTATTCTATTTTCGTTATTTATGTTCACTTTTGAACTTATTGGTGTTGCCAATACTTTCTTATGGTTCAGTTCTATGGTCGTCACATGTAAAATTCTATACATCAATCTCAAATGCTATACATAACAAATTTTACATTATATATCGTTAAATGATCAATATGCAATAAGTTTCTGCAGACTTGATATTTTTTTCTATAAAATCACCTTTCTACATACGAACAGTATGTTCACTCTTACTTTAATGCCTTATTTATATTTAAAATTTTTAACAAAATTATAAATTTTAATTATATTAAAGTCATGTGTAAGATCAGAGGTATGCATTATTCTCTTCAAATGGCAAGAAAAATTGTCTCATATTATTCCTCCAAAAATTACAAATTTTATAAAAAATTCATTTACCGATTATACAGAGTATAGAACTTACTTGCATCTCAATTAAGATTGTGATCACGCAGTAGGTCTTTTAAATCATCAATGAGAATGTATAATTTACGGAAGTAATAAATAAATAATAATAAATAAATAAATTCATAAATCCATAAATATATCTATTGTTATTAAATGGTAAGTATGCTGAGCATATCCTCTTCAATCACCATTTGGGGGAATGAGACAAAAATGAAATGTATATCAAAATAAGAATGATGAGCTAAATAATTATTGTGTAATTGATTATAAAACTTCAACATAAATTAATAAGACTATTTCGAATGAAATGAGAAAGCAGCTTATGACGCGTTATAAAATAAGGTTGGAATTCCATATTTTAGTTAATGGATTGAAAATCTATAAATTTTTTCTTACGAAATATGTACTTTGCCATCCATAAGATCTTAAATATCATAATTTATTTAATTGTTATGTACACATAAGTTCTAATAGAAAATACACAAAATTGGGAATAAGGTTAAAATTATTAGCTAATCATGTTTTTATTTTATTCTGTTTTCATTCTTTATGGTCCTATATTCAACTAGCAAAAGGTATAGTATCAGACAGTGTTTGTATATAAATATATTTAACTGTTATATTATTATGAACTTGTGCAATTCAAAAATTACGATAAAATTTACATTTCTCAAATGTAAATATAGTAAAAATACTTTCATTACAGTTTCGTAAAAGTTCCAAATAGCTGTGTAATATTGCTTTTTCTTCTACTAGCTAAAGAGAATACAATTTTCAATATAAGGTGAATATTTTAAATATGTTAACTCGTAGTTTTTGTAAACAGCATTTATGCCAGAAGTTTTTGGAATGAGAGCAAAACGAAGTCCATTTAGACTACCAAAATGTGAGTTAAGCATGTAAAATAAGTATTTTAAAATTTATTAAAATAAATTAAGTTGATTGTGAATGAAGTGAACAAGTAGCTTTGTCAATAAATTTGCATTCCAAATTCTAAAATTTCTTCGAATGTTTCCTACAAGAGATTAGCTCCTCCGCTCTTAACATTTTAAATTTTATTATATAATTCATTGTTACGTACGTGCATATTAATTCCACTAGAAATTGTAGGACATTGGAATGTAGATACATTACCAGTTTATGTGTTTTCGGTTACTCTGTCTTCATTGTTTATAATCGCATCAATCAACTAAAAAGAAGAGAAAGTGGCATACAATATTTTTACATAAATAAATCTGTGTTTTATATTTTTATGAACTTGTGCAATTAAACAGTTGCGATCAAATTTCCATTACTCAAACGTAAATGTAGTAAAAACAGCTTCATTATAGTTTGTTAAAAATTCCAAATTGCAGCGCATAATGCTTTTTCTTCTAATGCCAAAAGACAATACAATTTTACTTCTAAGGTAAATATTCTAAATATAGTTAAATCGTAGCTTTTCTAAACAGTTCTTTCAGCTGGTAGAATGCTAGGAAAATCAAGAGTAGGTGGACTACTATCTGGTGAGTTAAGCATGTCAAATAATAATTTTGAAATTTTAAAGTCAAATTTAATAAAAGAAATTAAGTTGATTGTGAATGAATTGAACAAGTAGCTTTGTCATAAAATTTGCATTAAATATTCTATTGTCTCAAATGAAAATCTAAAATTTCTTGCAATGTTTCTTACAACAGATTAATTCATCGCTTTTAAGATATTAAATTTGATTATATATTTTACGGTTTTGTACGTGCTTATTAATTCCAATAGAAATTGTACGACATTGAAATGTAACCTTACTAGTTTATGTGTTTTCGGTTATTCTATTTACATTCTTTGTAGTCGTATAATCTACTAAAAAGAAGAGAAAGTGGCATACAATCTTTATACATAAATTAATCTGTGTTTTATATTTTTATGACCTTGTGCAAATTTACATTACTCAAACGTAAATGTAGTAAAAGTCTCTTCATCAGAGTTTCTTAAAAATATTCCAAATAGCAGTGAGCACTGCTGTTTCTTCTACGACCGAAACACTATACAATTTTCATTCTAAGGTGAATATTTTAAACAAGGTTAAATCGTAGCTTTTTTTAACAGCTCTTCCACTACTCGCTCTTAGCATGCATGATAGTCACATGGCTGCAAGAGAACAATCAGGTGAGTTAAGCATGTCAAGTAATTATTTCGAAATGAAAGTTCAATTTGAGTTAAAGAAATTAATATTATTTAGAATAAGATGGGTAAATAGCTTACGACGCTTTATGAAGAAAAATTAGCATTTCATATTTTATTTTAGCGATTGAAAACCTATATATTTCTTCCAATGTACGTGTTAAATTTAATAGAAATTAATCAAAATTGAGAATTCACAGACGCTTTGTTTACAAACACATCGCAGACCTCCGTCGCTTATTAGCACCGATATACCGATATTAGGAAGTATAAATAAAGCGACGTTAAATAACATAAAAAAAAAGATTGAGAATATTGATACCATATTAGTTTGTGTTTTTATTTTATTCTATTTTTATCTGTGTATTCCTATAATTAACTAAATGATGATAAAGTGCCGTACACTGTTTTCAGTATTGTATATTTATATAATCTTGGGGCATATGAAAAATCGAATGTAAAATTTTTAATTAGTAAAGACCGCTTTAGTACAGTTTCTTAATAATTCAAAATAACTCTGCAATACTGATTTTTCTTTTGTTAGCGAAAGACATTAACATTTTAATAGTAACCTACATATTGTCAATATGATTAAATCGTAGTTTTTCTAAACAGAATTTAGGCCAGAAGCTTTTGCAATGAGAGCAAAACGAAGTCCATTTAGACTACCAAATGGTGAGTTAAGCATGTAAAATAAGTATTTTAAAATTTATTAAAATAAATTAAGTTGATTGTGAATGAAGTGAACAAGTAGCTTTGTCAATAAATTTGCATTACAAATTCTAAAATTTCTTCGAATGTTTCCTACAAGATATTAGCTTCACCGCTCTTAACATTTTAAATTTTATTATATAATTCATTGTTACGTACGTACATATTAATTCCAATAGAAATTGTAGGACATTGGAATGTAGATACATTACCAGTTTATGTGTTTTCGGTTACTCTGTCTTCATTGTTTATAATCGCATCAATCAACTAAAAAGAAGAGAAAGTGGCATACATTATTTTTACATAAATAAATCTGTGTTTTATATTTTTATGAACTTGTGCAATTAAACAGTTGCGATCAAATTTCCATTACTCAAACGTAAATGTAGTAAAAACAGCTTCATTATAGTTTGTTAAAAATTCCAAATTGCAGTGCATAATGCTTTTTCTTCTAATGCCAAAAGACAATACAATTTTCATTCTAAGGTAAATATTCTAAATATAGTTAAATCGTAGCTTTTCTAAACAATTTTTTCAGCTGGTAGAATGCTAGGAAAATCAAGAGTAGGTGGACCACTATCTGGTGAGTTAAGCATGTCAAATAATAATTTTGAAATTTTAAATTCAGATTTAATAAAAGAAATTAAGTTGATTGTGAATGAATTGAACAAGTAGCTTTGTCATAAAATTTGCATTAAATATTCTATTGTCTCAAATGAAAATCTAAAATTTCTTGCAATGTTTCTTACAACAGATTAATTCATCGCTTTTAAGATATTAAATTTGATTATATATTTTACGGTTTTGTACGTGCTTATTAATTCCAATAGAAATTGTACGACATTGAAATGTAACCTTACTAGTTTATGTGTTTTCGGTTATTCTATTTACATTCTTTGTAGTCGTATAATCTACTAAAAAGAAGAGAAAGTGGCATACAATCATTATACATAAATTAATCTGTGTTTTATATTTTTATGACCTTGTGCAAATTTACATTACTAAAACGTAAATGTAGTAAAAGCATCTTCATCAGAGTTTCTTAAAAATATTCCCAATAGCAGTGAGCACTGCTGTCTCTTCTACGACCGAAACACTATACAATTTTCATTCTACGGTGAATATTTTAAACATGGTTAAATCGTAGCTTTTCTTAACAGTTATTCCACTACAGGCTCTTAGAATGCAAGAAAATCAAATAGCTACAAGAAGACCACCACCAGGTGAGTTAAGCATGTCAAGTAATTATTTCGAAATTGAAAGTTCAATTTGAGTTAAAGAAATTAATATTATTTAGAATAAAATGGGTAAGTAGCTTACGACGCTTTATGAAGAAAAATTAGCATTTCATATTTTATTTTAGCGATTGAAAACCTATATATTTCTTCCAATGTACGTGTTAAATTTAATAGAAATTAATCAAAATTGAGAATTTACATACGCTTTGTTTACAAACACATCGCAGACCTCCGTCGCTTATTAGCACCGATATACCGATATTAGGAAGCATAAATAAAGCGACGTTAAATAACATAAAAGAAAAGATTGAGAATATTGATACCATATTAGTTTGTGTTTTTATTTTATTCTATTTTTATCTGTGTATTCCTATAATTAACTAAATGATGATAAAGTGCCGTACACTGTTTTCAGTATTGTATATTTATATAATCTTGGGGCATATGAAAAATCGAATTTAAAATTTTTAATTAGTAAAGACCGCTTTAGTACAGTTTCTTAATAATTCAAAATAACTCTGCAATACTGCTTTTTCTTTTGTTAGCGAAAGACATTAACATTTTCATACTAAGCTACATATTGTCAATATGATTAAATCGTAGTTTTTCTAAACAGCATTTAGGCCAGCATTTTATGCAATGAGAGGAAAGCGATGGTCACATATACATGAAACTGGTGAGTTAAGCATGTCAAATAATTATCTTCAAATTTATAGTTCATCTTTAATAAACTTAATTAAAGTGATTTTGAATTAATTGCACAAATATCTTATGACGCGTTATTAACGAAAAATTTGCATTCCATGTTCTATTCGCTTAATTAAAACCTAAAATATCTTCCAAGATTTTCTACAATAGATGAATTTCGCCACTCTTAAGATTTTTGACTTTCATTATATATTTCGTTGTTACGTACGTACATATGAATGCCAATGGAAATCGTATGACATTGAAATGTAACCTTACTAGTTTGTGTTTTTCGGTTATTCGTTTTTTATTTTTTGTAGTCGCAGAATCGACTAAAAAGAAGATAAAGTGGCGAACAATCTTTTTACATAAATATATCTGATTTTATATTTGTATGAACTTGTTTAATTAAGCAATTGCCATTCCATTTACATTTTTGAAATTTAAAGATAATAAAAATAGCTTCGTCATAATTTCTAAGCAATTCCAAATAGCAATTCATATTGATTTTTCGTCTGCTCGCGAACGAGAATACAATTTTCATTCTAAGGTAATTATTTTAAATATGGTTAAATCGTAGCTTTTCTAAACAGTTGTTCGACCAGGTCCTAATTATCAACCAAAGCCAGTTGAAAATCAAAGACCACCAGGTGAGTTAAGCATGTGAAACAATTATTTAAAAATTCAAAGTTTAGTTTTCATAAAAGAAATTAAGGTAATTTTGAATTAATTGAACAAGTAGCTTATGAAGCATTTTGAAGAAACATTAGCATCCCATATTTTATTTTAGGAAATGAAAACCTAAATATTTCTTCCAATATTTCCTGCAAAAGATGAGCTTCCCGCTCTAAAGATTTTAAATATCATTATCTATTTCATTTTTACGTAGCTACATATTAGTTTCAATCGAACTTATACGACATTGAAAATATAGATACCATACTAGTTTATGTATTTTTATTCTATTGTTATTTCTTATAGCCCTATAATCAACTAAAAAGAAAGTAAAGTCGCATATTTTTAATATCTGTCTTATACATTTTTATAATTTTATGGCATATGAAAAATCGAGACCAAATGTACTTTTTGCAAATAGTAAAAACCGCTTCATTACAGCCTTTCTACAATTTCCAATAGCAATGTATACTGATTTTTCTTCTAATAGGGAAATGCAATATAATTTGTATTCTAATCAAAATATTTTTGATAAGGTTAAATAGTAGGTTTAACTTGATTTTAAAATACGTTCATTTTATTACAAAATAAATTTTACCTAAATATATATAATATTATTTTATGACAAGATTTGAAAGTTATTTGATATCAAATGGATATATATTTCAGGGTGCATTGTAAAGAAATAGTAGCATGAGCTATTATATTTTCAAATGAAAAGCCTATAGAATTCTTTCGATTTTTTTATTATCATACTGTGTACAAATATGAGTAAGACTTTATTTATAACTTTTGAAATCTTTATTTATTCTTATAAATATAATTCACTCCCCGCAAAATAATCTCCCCCAGATGCAATAAAACTATGCCAACGCTTTTTCCAATTTTCAAAACATTTTTTATACTCGTATTCCGGAACGGCCATCAGTTCCTTCTTCGATTCGGCTTTTATTGCTTCAATCGAATCAAAAACGTGTCCCCGAAGTGGTCTTTTGAGTTTGCTAAACAGCCAGAAGTCACACGTTGCTAAATCAGGCGAGTACGGTGGTTGCGGAACGATATTGGTTGAATTTTTGGCTAAATGTTCACGTAAAATCAATGCAGTGTGAGCTGTTACATTATCGTGATGTAAAACCCACGAGTTATCTTTCCATAAATCTGACCTTTAGATGAATAGCTTCACGCAAACGACACATAACACTCAAATAATATTCTCTGTTAAGCGTTTGGTGGGTTCGAAAGAATTCATAATGCACCACACCACGATAATCGAAGAAAGCAGTAAGCATAGCCTTGACTTTGGCGTGATTTTTTCGGTCTCCGCTCTTCTTTGACAGGATATTCGCTCGATTAATCGGTTTTTTCTGGATTGTAATCATAGATCTAAGTCTCATCTCCAATTATTATGCATTTTATCTTGTCTTGATTTTTAGCACCAATCAAGATTTCACTTTTTCAGCACAAAATGTCTTTCAAAATGGTGTTGACTGACCCATTTGAAGTTCCAGCAATATTAGCAAGCGCTCTAGTAGCCAATCGACGATTTTGTGAAACCAATTCTCTGATTTTGTCGACGTGTAGCCCATCAGTAGATGTTCTTGGTCGTCTTTCATGTTGTTCGACTTCAACGCGTTCTCGACCACCTTTAAACAATTTGTCCCATAAAAAATACTTGCTCTTGACATTGACTTCACACCAAAGGCTTTATGCAACATTCTGAACGTTCCGACGACCGGTATTTCATTTCGCGCACAAAGTTTAATGCTACTTCATTGTTGAATAATTTCAGACATTAGAAAGACCGAAGAGACAACTTTTCTTTGATCACAAAACACAAGCGTAACTATATGAAAAATCAATTTAATTGCGTGAAATTTGGCACAGATAACTCTGACAATACTACCAAATTAAAAATAATCGATAAACCCGGGAAGTTGGAATTAAAGTCTCACTTATATTTGTACACAGTAGTATTAAGTATCCCTATTTAGTATTTCCTGTTCAATCATCGTGATATACTGGACTCTTTTGTATATAGTAAATTACATTTTGTCAAGATATTTACAAAATTTTTTTTTAACTTAAATGTTTTTATCGCTTCATAAAACTTAATTTTTGTCATACAGTTGTTTAGATTCTTTTATTTTAAAACACTATTGAAATACTCAATGAATTGATAGATTTCTACCGCTGTTTTTATTCATTTTGACCATGTTTACATATAAATAAGAAGATGTAACTGCTCTATTTTTATATTAATACATCTATTTTGTATAATATTCAACATTTTAATATGGAATGAATTTACAGAATATTACAAATCACGCTTATGTTACTATTTCTTTATATACTAAAAGGAATTTAAGTAAATATGAATTACAATTTCGAATAGTAATAAAAATTACTTTTTTCTAATAGCAAAAGATAAAAGTCTAATTTTGATTATTACTAGGTTATGGTGGTTGTACAAATCGGAGAGATTGCAATTCTAGACCAATGATAGGATAGTGAAGTATCAATTCCCTTGGTAAGACGATTACATAAATATATTTTCCCAATAACAACTAATTAATTTTTTTACTTATACATGAGATATGTTAATAAATGTATAATACAAAATTAAGAAAAGTGCTTTCGTAATTTATATAAATATATTGTAACAGTGTGTGTCCGGTGTCCGCTAATTCGTGGCTCCGGCTCAGCGCGCCTAGGCCTCTGATCGGTCAACACGCCACCAGGTTCTTTTCACGGACGCCCGACACACCCTCTCTATGTTTCTGAACGCTGTACAAGCACGGCTCCGGCTCAACACGCCTCGGCCACTGGTCGCTCAGTACGCCACCAGTTTTGCTTGTATAGCGGCAATTGATTAGGCGGACTACACACTACAAAGCATGGCTTCGGCTCAGCACGCCTAGACCCCTTGATCGCTCAGCACCCCACCAAATTGCTACCAATGTATAGACCCTTCCCAGTTAATTAGACAAATATATTTCTCACTCTCACTCAATACGCCAGAGAAAAACAATATACTTGTCTTAGGTTTCTATTGATTGAAGTTTTGTCCAAATATACTTCTTACTCTCGCTCAGCATGCCAAAGCAAGATAATATATTTGTCTTTAACAAATCATTGGATGAGATTTTTTTCTATTTGACAGTAATAGAAAAAATATCAAATTTAACAGTTAAGAGATAATTTATTTTTATAAATTTTATGAAAACACAAAAAATTAAAGACTAATATTTACAAAACAATTTATTAACATTAGTCGCCACGCTACCGCTCGCTTACTTTCCCGGCTGCCGATGCTTAAATCCGCGAAAATACAAAAGAATAAGAAGTCGTTAGACCTACAATTAATGAAAGAAAAGCATATTTTCCTTTCTTCTATTTTAATCGCCGCTCGGACATTACATCAAATTATTGTTAAAATTTTTCACGTGCCGAGTATGCGAAGAGAACTGTCGTCCACTAACGCGCCGATGATAGTCCGCCTTCAAAAAACCGGTTTCGACGCTGCCGGCACACTGCATTTTATAGCTACAGTGCTGCTATTTAAGTTAGAGAGACGAGCTGTCCCCCACTCCGAGATCGTTCCTCTCTCACCTCATCGCACCGAGGAGTTTCGTCGTTTCTTCTTTACCGCGCCGCGCCTACAAGCGCACGGTCTATGCTGACCGCGGAGCTCGTGTCGGCTCGTAGAGAGAGAGAGAGAGAGAGAGAGAGAGAGAGAGAGAGAGAGCATGCGTTCGAGTACCTTCGCACTCTTGGTTTTCTCTCCCATGGTGCGCCAAGTGCTTCGCGCCGTATTATAGTTAATATAATATAATTTTAATTCTTGCACGAGTATTCGTACTCGTCACAATATATATTTATATAATTTATATAAATATATCTATAATATATATTATAGATCATAGAAAAAATAAAATACGTATGTAATATAATATTCATTATGAAAAGCGGTGAAAACAATTTGCACAATTTGTAACCGTGATGAAATTTTTTCTATATAATGTGGCATAAATTAAATAATATTCAAAGGACAAGATTTAGGTTTCTGTCCATTATCTTTTAAGAATTATAGACGTATTATGCGTTTTATTAAATATTTTCCATTTTCAGTCTTGTTCTAGAGCAACTAAAGAGTTAATTAGTGCTCTCATTTTACTTATGAAACGTATTATGCAGTAGCAAGAGTTATAAATGTGATTTGTACCCCATACAGAACTCTGCGTGAAATTCAATGGATTACAATAGTAATCCGAATGTCTTCTGCAAATAGGAAGAAAATCAATTGCCTTTGGCTTCTTGTTACTTTATACTGATGTGGTTTAAAAAGCGATTCAACAAGGTCGGCCTTTTAATAAATTAGTTTTTCTTTTATACATAAATTAAATTGCCAAAAAATATTCATTATTATGTTTTATTGAAGAATCTTTATTTAAAGTTTTCGTTCGGACGAATAGAGAGAATGATGAAAGAAAAAGATGAAAGAATAAAATGATCGCAAACCTCGCTACTGCTAGGCCTAGGGCGTGTTTGGGAATTACTGTTGTACTGGAGAGAGATAGATGGTCGGAGATTCTACCACACCGCAGAATTATATTCAAAACTCGTACTAAAATGCTAACGGGTATAAATCTAATTGTCGGATGGTAAAGATATGTCCGAAGGTTATAGTTAGGCCAAGATGTTCTGAGGATTCCCAGATACTTTCTAGTCGTCTTTTTCAGAGCAGCGTCGGCCTGGTATCATTGGCTGGCTGCGTAAAAATAGTCGACTAGTGGAACTTCATCCTGACTTTGTCTGGCTGCAGTATATCCTCTTTCATGTCGAGACTAGATCGTATATCACCAAACCTCCAATTATTAGTATTCTCACCTTCTCTTCTTTCTTGATGTTGGTTGTTACTGATCTGTTAAAGTTGCAACAACAGTTATTGATAATCACATCACGGAAATAGAGGCAGAGACTTTGAAAAACCGTCATTTTGCTGTGTATATTGGAAGCCATATTGATGATGTCTTAAAGCCTTCTGGTACCTGGTAGTTGAGCAATGCTAAGTTCGAATTCATCCATTTGAGTCGCAGTTTGTTTCTGATTACTTTCGATGGCCGATCTCCTGGGGATGACGATGAATAATTTGAAGAGGAAGAATCCAGATAATAATTCCAGTTTTTCCGAGGACGGTTTTTAAAGAGCAAAAACAACCTTAAATGTGTACTAGCTGGAGGTCCGGCTCATACCTCTGGTATAATTTAATCTCTTCTTGCAAGAGAGATTCTCAGCGGGCCTAGTTCTCAATGGGATTGCAGTGACGATCGGATGGGATTGTCGGCGTCCCTTTCTAATGTGTTTACTTGAGTCGAACATAGTTAATTGAACCTCGAATGATTCAGTGGACTGTTTGGCTAAAGATACCCACCATCGGAAAGCTCACAAAGAAATCCAATGTCAACGAAGTAAAGCTTGTAAGATGGACAGTCGAGGAGAATACTTTACTTACCCGGGAGAGGCGAAGGTGCCCATCGCCAATGTTATGCACTTTATGGACCAAGTTTTGCTTGAATTCACGAGTGATCTGCTACAGGGAAGATGTAGTTTATTTCTGTGCCTATTCCGATATTTATAGATAACTCAAGGTATCCAATTATAGTTCAAGTTGAGTTAGATTCAATTGTAAAAAATATACGAAGACGGTCTTGGAAAATTAAACAGTATTAAGTTTTCGTCTTTC
Organism: Sycobia sp. Sy_11; assembly: GCA_018907035.1. NCBI lineage: Eukaryota > Metazoa > Arthropoda > Insecta > Hymenoptera > Epichrysomallidae > Sycobia > Sycobia sp. Sy_11. Next base: position 208,548 of record JACCIC010000218.1, on the reverse strand, counting down.
TGACCCGTACTATATTTTACGAGAAGCTTCGCATACGTAAATAAAAAACAGGTTCCTAAATGAAATTATAGTCGTATTTAATAGATACATTAGACCTGATTCAATACTTTATAGCTTTTTTATAAATGCCATTTATTTTTCTTATATACCCTAAATGCTGTATAAGTAAAAAATTATAAATAACATTTGTATACAATAATAATGTATTCGTTTTCACTACCTTCAATAATTTATATAATTCAATTATTCATCTTTTTATTTCGTACTAATATATAATTATATCATATGCTTTTAGCTACTTACCAACATAAAATATTATAAACAGCTACATATTAATTGATCAAAATTTTTTATGTTGGTTGCTTTAATTCTTGCATATTCATGTACTAATTTTTAAAATATTTACTGTAAATAAATAACATTTCTGAGGCCTTATCTTAATTTATTACTCTTATTTACGGTATACAAAAAACACTATTAAAAAATTGTTGGAACTCTATATTTACTCTGTAAAAAATTCTCCAAAAAGATAAGTTCAAATAATTATCAATCAGAAATGAATTTATAACAATGTGCCACCCTTTTCTCATTCCTCATTAAACACAATAATTTCAATTGCTATGTTTATAAGTGCAAAAGAAATAACGAGATTCCGTTTTCTGTTTTAGAGAAGTAAGTAATTGCTGCGGGCGGCTGGAAGCAGACCACAAAAGAGATGATTGACACCGCGCTAACATATGAGTGAAAAATATTGCGGGCAAACAAAAGAACACGTACAATTTCTTGTTTATTTTTCAACTTATCATTCCGTAACGTAATTTATTTTAAACAATCTTCTTTAACAGCTCTACAAAGAAACAAAAAATATTCTTACTCCAAAAGAATTGTATTTATTGTTCAAATATAAGATAAAAATGGGATAAAAATTCAAGTTTGTATAATTTAATTTTTTCCTGACAGAAAATAAGTCGCAAAAAAAGTATGGTAATAGAACTTCAAAAGAAATGGCCCCTTAATCTAAGAGAAACTTAATTACTTATTTTCTCGATAAATTCACACTAAAATGTGCTTCGACTCAGGAATTTTTGAATATAATTATGACTAATTATATTACAAAATTTTTTTTGCTTTCGTGGCCTCGTTATAATAGATAACCTTATAAAAGAATTGTATAAATATTATCCTGAATCAAAATAATCTATGTAATACAAAGGAACAGTGGAAAGTTATATTCAGAGCATTTTATGTAAAATTTAATATATATATATATATATATATATATATATATATATATATATATATATATATATATATATAATATGAAAATGAACTACAAATATGAGAAACAAAGAAAATTAGAAAGAGATTATTCATAACATATATTATCTAGACATGAAATATGAAAGGTCAAGTAATATATTTTTCTCTAAATGTTGAAAATAAAACTATATTCATAGTGAACGAAAAGCAAATGAAAACCTTCTATTCCTGAATCTATGTTTCATATCGAAAATTTAATCACAGATACCATACTTTAGTCATTTATTTTGCTCAAAATGAATGATTTAATATTATTAGTCTTCAGAAGCTTTTCAATAAAAAGTAATTTTAAGTTTTATTGGAACCAATTTCTAGTTTGGAAACCTATAATCCTTGAATCATCAAACGAAGCCTAAAAGTATTGTTGATTTTTATGATGTTTCTAAATAGATGTAAACTTTGCGTGCATAATGAACAATAAATCTAAGTCTTATTGTAAAATTTTATATATATATATATATATATATATATATATATATATATATATATATATTCACAAACTTGGAAGACCATGGATTCGTGACAAATAAACTATTTACATTCTTCAATGTAATAGAATACTTTTTACGTTAAATAAACAGTTTTTCATGGTTCATATAATTTGATAAAAGTGGTATAATCGAGCATCGTTTTCGCATAATAAGAGCATGTATTTGACGGCGGTTCGTTTATACTCTCTCGTAACTCTATTCATCTTATAATCTACAGCTTTTTAAAAATATGACATGGTTAGGGTTACGAAGAAAAATAATGAATATGTCGCAATGATAATTATCTTAAAAAGTTGTGTTTTTAAACGAATATCGACAGTAGGACCAGTGACGTCGACTTATACATCATTAAAAACTTATAAACAAGCTGTCATTATCCGAATCGTATTACGAAAATAGTAACAAAATGGTAGATTTTTCATATTAACATAATGAAATTCTTTCTGACTACATATACCCAGTATTCCCTTTTATTAAGAGCCATAGCAAAAAAAAAAAATTACAGTTCGTTTGAACAAGCATTATAATCCATGTTTTTTAGATATATAATAAATACAGAATACGAAATAATTGACCATTGTTTTGAAAAGTATTTTTAGAACGAAATCTATACAGGATTTTTTAATCTCTTAAATTTTTCACGCATATAACTTCACGCTAAAAAAATTACATTAGCATGCGTTTGCTCATGTTGATTCGAATCAAGTAATAACGTGATAAGTAAATTTCGTAAACGCTGGATGCGAGGATCAATGACGTGACTTTCTTTACGCTCGCTCTCTACGGTCTCCAATATAAGAATTATAGAGAATAAACGATTCGCTATTATACCACCGCTGTATTTCGATGTGCATACTTCTTGTAATAAAATGGAAATTAACTATTCGCGGTACGCTCTATGAACAAATACCGATCGTGTATATACAAACGCGCATTTATAGCATTCGCGCGCACATCTCCATTGTCATATATCGATAATATTTCAATTATATAGGCGAACATCGATAAAGCTACCTTCCTCCTGTTAATTTACAATGTTTACAAGTCAAAATCCAAAGACTTCGGTTATTTTTCAGTCGACAGGTAATTAATCCAACCTTTATGATGTAGAGCAGTGAGAAAAAAAAACAAATAAATGTTTTTCCTTTTTTTCTTTTTAATAACGAGCAATTTATCAGTAATACTTCACTTGTTGTAAAGTTCAACGAACAATATAATTATTAAATACTATTACTATTACTAAATAAAAAACATGGTTAATTGTCTATTGTATATGTTTTGTACGAATTGTCAAGATTTTCAATTAGTTGAGGGACAATCCGGATTTCCGGATATATAGGAATCTTAACAATTCGCAGGATCGGAATTTCAGGAGTGTCCCGAAGCTCGGCAATATTAGAATCATATATGGCGTATTCCAGTTCCTGGAACATTCTAATTCTTCTGATACGATATCTAGATTCTATATAGATCCGTAAGACTCGAACATATTAGAGCGCGATTTAAATCCTATTATACAAGACGGCAACCTCAAATTACTCGAATAACAATGTGACATTAAAATTCTAATCGATTCAAATTCTGAACATCTGGACATTTTAAATTTAAATACTTATATCAGCCTCAATATTGTTATTTGATGCGTTTTTATAAATTGTTTACGAAATTAATCACTTAGACTAAGGGGCTCAGACTGTAGTTTGGAAAAAAATCTAAAATGTTTAAGAAGTTCCAGAATTATTAATTACGATAATCAGTGTTTTGAGTTGCATACGTTTATATAAATCAATTTATGCGAATATATCAGTTCCGCGCATATTGTTGATATGCGCGAATAAAAATCCTGTAGATGCGCAGGCGCCCATATAAAGTTTCGCGTAAATTGAGATAAATTTAACGCGTGAATAAGTGACCGCGTGAAAATATGTCCCATAAATTGAGGAATATATGTGTATTTTTAGCCTGTAGCCCATTCGTTAGAGAGTAAAAGAAATGTTTTATCCTTCCTTATATTTTCTTGCTGAAATGTGTCAAAAACGTAGTGTGTACCAAACTAGAAACTCATGACTAAAGTATGGTAAAAATTAATAAATATAATGTTAAAGAGACGCAAATGAAAGGCGCAAATCGAACCAATATTAGCTCGCAGCAGAACGAAGGAAAGGCTAAAATATTTTATCCTTAATTTAATACAATGTAAACGAAACCGACTGGACTGTTATGATTTAAATGATAATTATTCAATGCAATCAAAACGTCGTAAGAGACGGAGGGCATTAGACTTGCGTGAAAAATCGAGTACCTCGTTAATCTATATAGATTATTTTACTTAAAAAGAGATGGATATACAGAGAAATGCGTGGAACTATTTTTGGTGCTACTATCTACTACTACGTATTCCAAATGCCTATAAATATTTTATTAATGGAAATAAGAAATCATTAAAGAGCTGATCCAAAAAAATCTTTTTTTTATTATTGTAATTGTCTTTTAAACTAACCCAAAATCTCATACATCCAATTATTATACTCATAATCAAGCATGACGACCTTTGATAAAATTTTAAACATACCGTCCAATGACTATTCATTCATTTCAATAAGATAAGATTGATTTGGAAATTGGATACAGTTTGCCCTTGATTACAAGAGTATATAGCTAAACATTCCAAGGGTTGTTTTAAAGCGAAGACAAAAAAAGACCAAAAAAAATGATCAGGAAGTTCGTCGAGTGCACAATGTAAATATAATTAGGCTTACGTGTGATGAATTACAGAACTGAAGACATATTATTTACGTTGTTCTATATAAGTTTGCGAGATTCGTGCACAAAAGGGGATTTTAAGAAACCAGATTAAGAAAAATTATTCTTGTTCGCATATCGATGTATACTGTATAAAAAAAAGAGAAATATATGTGTCTACAGTACTTCAATCATTTTATATACTCATTGTTATTCTTATATATTGAACCCTCTCGATTTTCTGCACCAAATGATATATTTTCTGCCATAATTATGTGGCTTTATTTATTTATAGAGCTGACTTCAGTCTCGTGCTGAAAATTATAATATCGTAAGTTGAGGAGATATATGAGAAATTTTTTTTTATAAATTAATTCTTTTTTCAGCGACGATTGTCGCTGAAAACACATAAAAAAACTGAAGAAGTAACTTCAGTATTCGAAGCCAGAAGCTAGTCGTGTGACAATGAAAAATTCTGTATTATTAAGTATTCAAATTAGATTATATATTCTTATCAAACATTTTATATATAATTAAAATTTTTTTATTATCTTTTAATTATAATGTAATTAAAACTGAAAATCATATTATTAAAAATTAAACACTAATGAAAGATCTTCTTTCTCTCTTTATGTAATATTAAATTTTTTTACTTGTGAAAAGAATGGAACTTCATTCGTAATCATTATCTATTCTTTTAGATTTAGAATGTACTTGACTAAAATTATAATATATAATTGTAGGAAAATATTCTGAATGTATCTAAATTTGAAAAAAATCCATGTACTCTTTATACTGAAAACATTTAAAGACTACTAGCTAGCGTATTGAAAAACTAACCTACAAAATCAACACTCTGGAGACATTTTAATTGATGCTATAAACTCTATCCGTTAATAAGCAAAATATAAAAAAAATGTTTGCAGAAAAATTATTTAATATAATACAGACCATTCAATTGTACTAATAATTTTAACTTTGAGAGGACCAACTTTGAAAGTCATTTGAAGGTTGGTCTTTTTGTTAAATGAGCATCCTTAATTCTGTCTCCAGATTTTGAAAAAAAAAACCAAACAATTTTACGTACAATGCACCCATGTTCGGAATGCGTAGTTTTTTAGTTATCCTTAATTAACGTCAGTAACAAAATTTATGTGCCAATCGCAACAAAGGTATAATTTTTTATAAATTTCATGTAGATAACTATAAAAATAAAAATGGTACATATATACCATATTGTATTAACATCTTAAACTAAATTGAAAATCAACAAAGAAGATCTTTTAATATATAATATGAAAGTAAATAAATAAATAAAAGTCTACTTACAGTAATATTGTATTACCAGAAAAATTAACTCAGTTCCAAATGTAAGTAAATGTAATATAAATGTAATATTTTCAACTATTTATTTTATATGTTAAATTAATTTTTAAAAGTAAATTAAAAGGTCTATTATGAAATCAATTAAATTAACTGTATTATTTATATTATGTAGTATGTTTTATACAAATATATGAATATATTAGACAACTTATTAGATACACATGCACACGCGCCTACACGTATAGTTTATTACCTATATTACAAATTCCAAGCAATTGAAATATCTCAGGTTTAATTTTTCATTCGTTCCAATTGCAAGTATCGAATTATATTAATACAATAGCGAGCAATGCTTTTTTCAATTTTCTGAAAAAATTGTTTATCAACCACATCTTCAATACGTCCTAAGTTTAGTTTAATAACTTTAGAAGTTGTAAATCTATCCTATAAGTGTTGGAAAAAAATTATATGCTTGCAATAAATTTCATTTCGATAAAAAATATTGAAATTTTCTTTAAAATTGTACATTTATAAATTTTATTGATTTTGTTGTTGAACGTTACCATGTTTTGTAGGACTTAATAGAATATTAATATAGATTGATTTAATTAAAGTACGATTTGGAATATTTAGAAAATCTAAACAGTTCTGAAAATAAGCAGATCGTGCTCGGGTTGTTTTGAAAAGAAATGCAGAACAGCTTTTCGTTCGTTGGAATCATAGCTCTCGTACAAATGAAAACGATTAATAGCAAGCAGTAGCAATGACATTTTGTAACTTAATATCGTTGCTTTAAAAATTCGTTAAAAATATCTAAATCTAACGCGCGTGTAGCATGTGACTTTAACAACCATATAATGAATGTCGTTTCATTCGTCCCGAATTCACATAAAAAAATATTACGCGGCATTACATAAGGAATTTATTGTTTGTATTTATTGTACTACAGATGTTAATTTGGCTGCTTACTATTTTCTGTAACGAGCCGTGAACGAAAGCACATCCACTGTGGCTGCCCCGAGAAATTCAAAAGAACCTTATGATAACGACACTCATTTTTAATGTCCAACGATAATCGAACAATGAATTTTCGCAGCGAATCTACTTCAATATGCTAGTCTAGATAATTGCATTGTCCAGAAAGCTCTTGGACTGTAGTTTTTTGATGGTTTACCGAGAATCTTCATGATTTATATAGTATTTAAAAAAGGCTATCGCGCGGTTATGATAAAGATAATATAATAACTAAGTTGCTTCGATGAGAAATTAAAGGACGTACGGTCCAATAGTGGCCAAAGTAGCCAAAAAATTAATGAATATAATTATTACATTACGAATTGCCGTCACGTACAAAATATCTCCCTGTGTCCAGCTCTATATTTTTGAGAAGCTGATACATCGGAGTCAATTTTGTCTACGACTGTGAGCAAAGGTGTGGCATGAATGTTTATTCGACATATCACCTTACGTGAATATAGTGTATACCGACGTCATTTCAGTTTTTATTTCGTGCGAATAATATAATTCATATGCTCTTGCACTCTTATGGTTTACTCTTAGAAAGTTTCTATATCTATCAAAATTTATATAGTAATAAAAATACAAGTCCCCATATACGTATTGCCAATTAAAGTTTCGCCAAATTGCCTCACTTTAACGAACGATGCCCTATCGATGCGAATAAATGGATCAAACTTTTCTTTTTTTGTTTTAATTCCGATTATTTTTTCAAAAGACACAGGGAAAAAAGTTGAGATTTTTATTACAAAAATCGATCTAACAATATAGTACACCCAATTTAAATACAAGAAAGTATATGCTAATTTGTAAATAAAAAAGTATTCTCATCTCGAGAATGAGATACTAAAGTAGTTCTAAAATATAGTTTCTAAATCTATGTTATGGTTCCTTTTGGAGATAATCCGAGTTACCTATTTCACTCTGGGAAAAATCTGTGACCGAAATGTCTTCGCCTCTCTTCGTAAAAATTTTAAATCGATTGGTGATTGTAAGAATTGATCTCAGCTGAGCCAATCGAATCGTAATTGTAAGCAACTTTTATAATCTAAATTTTAGAGCATATTAAAGTCTTTTATCGTGAATTGCATATTATTTGGCACAAAGTTGATATAAACTGGCGAGATAGAGGTCAAGAAAGTAGATATTATCTTGTTCTTCAGGTTACTCTTTATACACTCGTTAAATCCATATTTAAGCTTCGTTTATGATAATTATTTCATTCCCTTTATATGTATTTTAATAAAATATATATTTATTTTAATAACATTTTTTGTTAAATTTGTTTATATCTTTACCCTTTATCATAACTAATTCCATTTTCAATAGCAAATATTTCGAAAATATTCTCTCTATGAGAAACTTATAAAAGAGTTTTGGATTTTGAAAAAAGTAGTTTACAGCGATGATGTGATATTTTGTTGAAATTTTATCATTTTTCTATTGAAATTATTTTCAATATGTTTAATGATAAAATAAAGACATATCTTTTAAAGAAAATTTAATAGAAAAATATATCTGACTTGCAATTTTAAAACTACCGCAAATGCCTGGCTGGCGCGAAGGTGTTAGATGATGCTAGCGCCAGCTGGCGCACTTACTCGGGGCACTCCGGCTTCGGCAATCGGTGCTGGCCGTCAGGTGGGAGTTTGGGACACGTAAAAAATAACCTCACATTTTTAGAAATCTAAATGATGTCACTATCACTGTATATACTTTCGATTTGTAAATAACATTTCATAATATTATTATTTTAAGTTAATTTCATTTAAATTCAGTATATTATATTAACAAATTTTATCAAAGAATATTATCAATTTTTAGTTTAAAAGCGTTCATTCCCATTTAGAAGTTTTTCTAAAGAATATACATAAAAATGGTAATTCTTTATATAAAATACAAATCTTTATTGATTTAAATTTATGGAATGTTTTCATAAAATTTTGTTTTTAGAAATTTCGATTTCTTGGAGATGTTGATTGTCCGGACTGGCTACTTGCTGAAATTTATAACATTTCGCAAATGGTTCGTATTTTACTGAAATGTTTTACTTTTTATATTTAGTTTAATAATCATAGTATGTATTGATTTTAATTAATGGTTTATTTTAGTCATCATCAAAACTGAAAAGTATTGGAAAAATCGTTGTTAATTCAATTATAGATGAAGATTTAACTGTAAGCTTTTTAAATTTGATACACTATTATTTCTATGATATATTTTGTACATTGAAGCTTATCCTTTTTAGCAAGAACAGGTAAAACAAATTGTGCAAGATTCAAAATTAGGTAAAATTTTTTATTAAGATTATTTCATTGACCATTAGGTTAAGATAAGAAATATCTCATAACCAATTTTATTATTTTAAGAAATTCAGGATGTAAAAGCAGTTATTGCTGCTTTAGAAATGATCTTCAAATCTTCGGCAAGACACAGTACCTCTACAGCAGATCTTAACAGCGAGTTACAGCAATTAGGATTACCACGAGAGCACAGCACAATTATATCTAGGCTACATACTGATAATTGTGCACAAATAGCTACTATATTAACAAGTCAATCTTTAAGATGTTAGTTTAATTTTATAAAAAGATATTTTATATATTAATCCATGATTAAGATATTAATCCAATTTATATTATTATAGTAAGTAGATTATCATCGATAGAAGTTGTGCCTTGCGATAGTCCATCTCCATTTGCTAAAATAGCGCTTAAAATAAAAACTACAGGAGATGTTGAAAAAGAAAAAACTCTTAATGTGTCAAAGGAAAAATTAAGTGAATTACTTACAGGTTTGTAGACATAAGCTTTCATTAGAATGATCTTGCAGCATTCAATTTAAGTTAATATTTATTACAAATATTTGTTTCAGAATTAAAAGCTGTGCGCTCACTGATGGAACAAGTGTTGGAATAATTTTGTACTATAATAAAAGATTTTTAAATCTTTATGAATAATGTATTGTATATAAGAAGTATTTTAAGCAAAATTTATACATATTAGATTTTCTAATTGTTTAATAACATTTTGTTAAGTAATCTACAAATGATTTTAATTGTGAAAAGTATACAATTTTTATACAAACTAAATTTAGACAATTTATTAAATAGCAAAATATATAAACAATAAAATTAATAAACGGAAAGAAATAATTAATTTTCAATGTTGTTGAATAATTTAATTTTATTTTCTTGGTAAATGAATATACAAAGTTTACATATAGTTTTCAATGGCTTAATACAATGTTCAAATAATATCGATACGTTATAACGATAATAGTGCCGCTTCAGTTATAACTGCACTGGTTACATTATACTTTTTTATTCATTATTCATCATGCCCCAAAATGAAATAAAAATTTTTCTATACTTTTAAGCCAAACCAATAACGCGATCTATATAATTTATAAGTAATTAGTTTTAATTTTAATTTAAAATTAAAGTATACTATGCTCCACTTTTAAGTATGGCATCGCGATTCTTCTTGTATACACAAAGTAGACTAGTATTTGCATATTTTTAGCTCATCACTTCAAGGCAAAAAAAATAACACACACAACTAACGCTCCCTATTAAATAATTTTGTATAATTACAAAAAGACCATTTTTAACTAATAGAAACATATAAAAAGTATTGCATAATCATTGCACTCGAGTGCATCGATTACATATTCTCCCTCTGTCTACCCTCTTTAAAATGTGCAAGCCGTCGGTGATATTTTCCATTATTTTACCCGCAAAAATCCAATTTATTACCGAGGCTAACCTAGTCAGTCTTTATACAGTAATCTTACAATTAGCATTTTATTCGTTTATACTTAAAACATTATTTACAGTGCTTGAGAAGTACATTTGAAGCGACGCGTTCTTTTTATTTGCGATCGCACGAAGCGGGAGTGCTTTTTAATGTTTTTTTTGCTTTTCTTTTTTTCTTCTTTTGTTTACTGCTAACACAATCAGACTGAATAATTTTATCGAGACATGTTATTACTTTGTTACTTTTTCTTAGGAAAAACACAAAAGGCAACCCGAACAACAGTCTTTCATTAATATCGAATAGTGACAAATTTCGTTACTTTCAATTTTTAATATGCGTATGTATATGTAGTGAATGCTTTTAAATTAATAATAATCATAATTTCATTATGATACTAAATGTATTCTTAAAACCATATTGATATTACCTCTACAATATTTCCTTTTGATTTTAATATTTCTCAATAAAATCACGGGCATAATTATATAAGAACATATAAGGCTTAAATCCAGAATGTCATCCTTTTAACTGAACTTGAGCAATATTTGTAATATTTGCCGTCTATATACAAAATAATCTTTTCTCAAAAAGTAATGTTTTTAAGAATATATTAAACTTTCTTACAACTTCTTTTTCATCACTCCACATCTTTTTATCCTCTAGAATATATTACATTATTTAATAATTATATGTATGGAGCCTGATCTAGATCAGTTATCTGATATAAATAAATAAGAATCAAATTTGCAGAAAATGTTTGTTAGAGATTCAATTATAGTTATCTAATAATAAATAAAATTTTCAATGTATATTCTACAGCTAGATAATAAGAAAGTGTAATAACAGACAGAACTAATGAGCCATTTGTTCATTTAATGATTTATCGCATTATTTTGTTTATATAGTAAAAAACGGGATTGTTGCAATATTTTATTAAATTTTATTGAGAAATATTAAAACTATAAAAAAAATAGATACAGTATATATGATTTTAGCAATTTTAATAAATTGAGATTTTAATAAAATAATGTGTAGTTTATGCGTCATTGTGTTCAAAAAATATTAAACAGTATTAAAAACAGACATTTAATATTTTAAGAGATATTAACTGGTTTTAATAAGCACACGAATTTGAGCCAATTCTACTGGAATGATTTGGTAGAATATTTTTATATTAATAGTGTATTTTTATATTAATATGATGTCTCTAGTATTCCAAGTAACGAAAATTATCGTACACGTATTATTCGTTCTTCACAATCATTACACTAAACTTTGAATCCCGGAAAATCCTGAGTTATCTTTTTTTCTTTCCTCAAATCTTTATCGATCTCGAAAATTCGAAGTAAATCTATAATTCTTCAGTGCTTTCGATTCTATAGGCATCTCTAAAGTCCAATAGAAAGCTTAGAGCTGCTGACTCTAGACGGTAAAAAAATATCTCCGAAAAAAGATAGCATCCTCTTTTTCTCGCCCTCTATAAAGACGTCTCTCTTACATTGTTTTGTTTTAATTTTTTATTACTTTACTTTAGTGTTCGTTCTAAAATCTGTATTTTTTTATTGTGCCTCGCTTTGCTCAAAAAGCTCTCGTATAAACTGCTCCCGAGTATGAATGGTATCAATGATGCGTATATAATATATCACTCTATCATATGGCTTTTAATGATGAACGAGATCGTGACAGTGTAATGAAATTCTATTAAGAATGCTATGAATTACGATTATCAATGATCGATGCTGACTGGATGACGTATGAGGCTATTATAATATGCTCGCGATTTCTGAAGTAGGCATTTTAACGTTTCTATTGTCACTTTTTTGCTTAAGTTCAAATCCTCTGACACATTTCTTTCTGAAATATAACTATTGGTTCGTGTACATGAGCACCGCCGGACAAAATTATTTTTAGATGTTCCCAGTTTCAATACACACGCTATTATTCCTATCGATTTCGAAAATATAAATTTGTATACGCTTTTTCAAAATATCGATTCTTCTTCTAAAGCATCATCAATTGAGAATAAAAATTATAAATGTAAACGTCTGAATTATTATTTTGAAAAATAATTTGTATACTGTACTTTTTCTTGTTATTGTTAAATGTTGTTTTACTATATATATATATATATATATATATATATATATATATATATATATATATATATCGATATTTCTTTTATCCAATACCTATCGCATCGACCCAAAATCGAATGGAGATCGATTCGAATAAGCTGATGATTTTGGCTTTTTTTTTGTTGACATTTTCGATTTTATAATAAAGAGCCTCTACGCACATCTATAATCCTACGCGATATTCTGCATTTTATCGTTATTTTTCCCTGTGTTTTGCATACTTTTGTTCGCCGAGAGTTCGTTCGAGCTGGTCCTTTAATTAGGTTGATATGTTACTTTCGACACCGACGCACGTTTATATTTTAAAATAAATAGGTGTATCATATAAGCTCCTCGTGTGTTGCCGTTCGCATTTGTTTATTGGTCGTTATACCAGTATACATATATATATATATATATATATATATATATATATATATATATATATGTATTGAACAATCACTGAGCTTAAATAGAGTTCTTCCTCGTTCGAACTGTATATATGTACCAGCCAAAAACCAAAATCTCATCAATTAAGAATAATAATACTTATTACATGAGAAATAATGTGTCTGTAATGATTCGTTTTGATTCGGAATTACAATTTGACTCTGTAATCTATAAAAATGGTGGAATGTATTTAAAGGATTGTTGTCAGTTTTTGTGTAATTAATACGTTTCAGCAAATTATCATGTTTCATATTAATGAGAAATTTTTATTTTAAAAAAAATTTGGTTCGAAGATCCAGCAATACAAACTGCGACGAATCATTAGGCAATTCGTTAAAAGCCGAATGACAAATTTTACTATTGTGATTTTTTCAAGCAAAATCTCTTTCTCTTTATTTTCATATAAGTATATAAAAGTTATAGGCTGTCAAAGAATGCATCTTACTGTTTTCTTTTCCCTCGAGCATGTGTATCTCACGTCTCACAAATTAATTTATATATATTTACAAAAAATATGAACAAGAGCGGAAAAGAAAATAAACGATGTGCTACTTTTTCAGCATTTATGAAAATCATACTTTTCAATGCTGCATTTTAACGAAGTGCGTAAGAACAACTCTAAATATTTCTTCAAGTAATTATAAAGTTTCAAAGACTATATAGTTATTACTGTACAGCGGAAAAAATTATTTAAAAAGTTTCGTTTCATATATATATATATATATATATATATATATATATATATATATATATATATATATATATTAGAAGTAATTTAATACTTTACAAAGTGAATATGGAGCTTCTCGAAAGTATATGACTTTTACATTCTTTGAATATATAGGAAAAAGTAATTAATGGAAAAGAAGTATTCAAATAGCGCTTTGAAATTAGGAAACTTCTTCAAGCATTTTTTCATTAATGTGTACTATATACTCATAATGCCAAGAACACAGACATGGCAAGTTATCTTTTTACCGGAGAAGGTACAATATATTGAATAGGTCTTATTCCTCAAATTGTATACTCCCGCCAATGCCCCCAGCAACTTCCTAAAGCGGTAAAAAGATAACGACGATTCATTATATACAGATTTTATTATACTTTAAATATAGTCTAAAGAAACTTTTCGAAACAAAGTCCATTAAAACTGCTAATCAACGCGGCAATGTACAGAGGTATTTATAAATTTATGCGCAACGAAATATACAATGGTTACTTATATTTTCACATTTTCTCTCTATCTACCTATCTGTATCTCTCTTTTCCTTTTTCTCATGCACACTCCACATTTAGAAAAAGCTTTAGAACTTTTCGATTAATTATACGTACAAAACTCGATTGGTATCTTATTCTACTTTTACTATCAGACATTTTTGTAACTATCGTACCCGAAACGTTCGCTTTTTGCCAATCTACAATAATCTATAAACAAAGGTCTTACCAACGAACTCAATAGTTTCTTTCATCTTTCATCTATATATTTTCAGTTATAATTAGTAGTAGCTCACAAGACGACTCTCTATTATACGTACATATTATGCATTTAATTTGTATAGAAGTCTGGCAAGAGACAATATAAAACATAATGAAAAATGAACAGTAGGAAGATGAATGAACAAAAAGTATTCGTTTCAGGAGCCACGACAAGTGTCCCATATATGTCATATTTTACTATGCACGAACCTTAATAAGAGAGCGATAATGATTGCATTATGATCATTATAATTTTAAAAATCTTTTCTTTCATTCCTCATACTTACATCTCTCGTTTTCGCTATATAGACAAATGGGGCGTATTTCCTGCTTTACATTATGCTTTTTTCCTTTCATTCATTGTGATATAAATATAGATTATGTAGAGATTACTTGAATATAACAATGGCATAATAATTTATTTCAGATCACCGAGGCTTTCAACGAGTCGTCGATACTTGTCCTTTTAGGTCTTGCGCGAGAGGGAGAAATTTTTGAATCACAAAAGTGACCAGAGGATATGTTAGATCCATATATATAAGTATTGCATCTCGACAAAAGAAGGGAAAAGTTCCCACTTTTCGAACGCGACTACGATATGTGCTCGTTTTTCATTTCTTCCTTTATTCGTATAAGTCTTTTTTTTCCTTTTGAATAAGAATTGCTTAAATTTACAACAACGAAAAAAGTCTCAAATCCTCGTTTCGATCGAATGCGCCGCGCGAGTCACTGGAAAACCGGGGAGGCTTACGGCCTGGAAATATATTTCAAAATTCAATACGTATTTGAGCGAACTCGTCGAGGCTAAAATTTATCGTCCGATTCAAACTCGATGTAATATAGACGAGTATATCGGCTTTCACATGAACACTTACATATAGAATTCGAACATAGATTTTGCGAAAGAGATTCATGAAATTTTTATACACCGCGTGAAAAAGCTTAAATTTTCGAAAATTCTACAATTGTCACAAAAGCGCAACTGTCGTCTATCTCTCTGTTTCTTTCTCGAACTTGTAATTATAGTATAGCTTTTATAAAGAGAAGTTGCTTTTTCGCTTTCTCGCTTGTTTTTCGTTAAATGTTATTACATCGATTATTTATATTTAACAGTTAAAATTTAGATTTAGAATCTTAAATTTTTACATAGAACAATCCGATGTTTGAAACTAAATCGTAACGGAACACTTAAATAATAAACGAAAAAGATTTTCACGATCAAAACTGAACATTGTTCGAAAACGGTATTATTTAAAAAATGAAACATAATCCTTTGTTCTGGATTAATCGATTGTGTATACATCGATACATTTGTTAAAATTTACTAACAAGTATAAATTTACAAAAACAAAACATGATTTTAAAATAGCGTACACTGCCTCGAATACTCTTTTTTATTGTTATTTTTATTATTTTTTACTGAGTTTTGAAAAATGCCCAGTTTTCTTTTTAACAGTGATGATATATAATCATAGCCCCAAGTTTATTAATAGCAAAAATCGTAATTTACGATCTTCTCAATATAATTATTATTATTTTATTATTATATTGACATCATAATGCATTGATGAATTTTTTTTTTTTATGAAATTCAAATAATTTCAGCGTAAAGTGTGAAATATACTTTTTTTTTGTTTAATAAAAGCGGCAGAAGATGTCGATAGTAGTAGATTATTTCAGCTTTGTATAGCTGTAGATTGTATAATAAAAATTGCATAGTTCTAAACAAACACTTATAAAAATATTTATACAATTTATAAACATAATTTTATACATTAATAACGAAAAAGAGTATAGAATTCATTGCTTTAGTGTGAATTTTATACAAAAAGTAAATCGATAATTTATAGAATGAATAAAAATAAACAATATTAAAGTCACATTTATAAGTTTTGTGAGCTTTCTAACATTATCATTACTAATTAATTCGATATCTTCTCAATTCTATAATTTACAGTTTCACTGTACGTATTCCATACTTAAAGTTGAGAATCGAATTTCGTATCCTAAATTTTCTTCACACAATCTCTCTTTCATACACGCGCACAAGACGTCCTTTTCTTTCTTTACCTTAGTTTTTTTTTGGAAACAATCAATCGTCACGCGAGCACAGTGCTCCATTTATCCACAATGCAAAGTCAGTACACTTTCCCAACCACGTGGGCGATGTGGGGTGAAACGGGGGCAATAATATAGAATTATCTAATTTCAATTCGCGGCGGCGCACACAGAATAGTTT
This sequence comes from Sycobia sp. Sy_11, assembly GCA_018907035.1. NCBI lineage: Eukaryota > Metazoa > Arthropoda > Insecta > Hymenoptera > Epichrysomallidae > Sycobia > Sycobia sp. Sy_11. Next base: position 191,615 of record JACCIC010000218.1, on the reverse strand, counting down.
CGCACTACATTATTCCCCCATCCCTCCACCACGTCCCAGCCGATCCACAGACAATGGCCTGTTTCAAAGTTCGAGCGAGACACGGATTCCGCATCCGGTTCGGAAGGGACGTCCCTCTCGTGGCATTCAGTGCGGCAGGCAGGTGTCGGAGTCACCGCTGCTCGCCATCGAGAAGTTGGCCGAGTCCCGGTCGGACTGCCTGCCGGTCCCGTTGATGCCGTTGATGCCGTTGATGCCGTTGATGCCCTGATGGAGCTGCTGGTGCTGCTGCTGGTGCTGCTGCTGGTGAACCGGGGTACTGTTGGGCGCGAGCTTGCCATTAATCAGCGCCGCCTGGGAGAAGGTGTGGTGCTGCTGATGGTGCAGGTGGCCGCCGACGCCGCTGCCGGAGCCACCGGGCAAAATGCCGGCCCAGCCCTGGTTCGCCACGCCCGTGTGCGTGACCGCGCCGATGACCTGCTGCTGTTGCTGCTGGTGCTGCTGCAGCGGTGGGAAGCGCTTGACGAATGGATTCGGGCCGCCGTGCAGCATCAGACGTACGCCGTTGTGATGGGAGGGTAGGGTCGTGTGGCTTGGAACGGTGCCGTGGACCGGCGGCGACTGTTGGCCCGGTACCGCGTTACCTGAAATAATGGACACCGAGGATTAATCATACAGAATCTTCATTTAATCTTATCTATGTATTTTGTATTTATATATTTCGTAACGATTGGATGAACTGGTGATAATGACGGATCTTCAAATTGAAAAAAAAAACACAAATTTACCACTGGTAACCTGACCTATATAGTTTCAGTCTGTTCGGATTTTCAGACATTTGTAAAGAGTAGTTAAATCCATTTTTCACATGTTTCGCACAACCTTCAAGAGATGAAAGTCAAGTCCACAAGAGTTAATTCAACATATTTTGAAACTAAAAAATCGATAGCGAATTTTTTTGATTTGAGATGAATATAAGATAGACTGTTATAGGATTTTATGGGCTTTGAATATATGAGTTTAGAAAAAAAGTGGACTTGAAATATCCACATTTGTGGCTGGTGAACGTGAATTTATCGGCTTGAGATTTCTGGGCTTTAAATATGTGAAAGTCTGTTAGGATTGTCCTATTTTAAATCATCCACTCGAATGTCTCAAAAGTTATGGGAGGTGGAAATATTATTAGCGTGTGTGACTATAAGAGTGTATATTTTTCAATATAGATCCATTTGATCGTTTTTTCCGTAATACTTCCGTTATCTTATATATCTCAGAATTCAAGGTCAAAAATAGTGATTTTCATTTGAAAAAAAAACATATTTAACATTCAAATGACTCTGATCCTGGATAGCAAAATAATGAATATAGACAATAAAAGTTATCTTCTTCGAAACCGTACAATGTTTATGTAAGAAGTTTCCCCTGCTTTCGTACTTTTTGAAATTCGTGCATGGATTGCTTAACATAAACTCATTTACATAAATCCAAAATGCATAATGCTCAAATCTATAAACTTGAAACTTCGTAGGAGTTTAATTGTCTAGGTTTTCTCGAATTAGAATTTTTAGATCTGTCTGTTCTTTAGTTCGTCGATTTAAGATAATAAGAATTGTTGAAATATTTGATTTGAGATCTGAGATATATATAATTAATAGTAATTAGTCTTGTATATGTGAAAAAGATTTGTCATCGTTTTTCACAATTGGCCAAATATCTATAGACGTGTTGGTAATAAGTTCACTGGATCTTTCATTCAGCGGCCGGTCAATCTTATAATGAATGCATTGTTATTATTATTATTGTTATTATTATCATAATTATTATTATTACTATATATTAATGAGCCATTTTACTTGGTTAAAAAAATCTATTTGAAAAAATGACTCCACTCCTCTATGGACAACGATAATCTTTTACATCAGTGACATTATATCACAAATTGTATATATCGAAAAGATCGATTTCTGACGAAACTATGGCGCTGATTTCACGAATGTTTTCCCATTTGCTCTTCGATAGGATCGTCAATACTATGTATAAACACCTGCATAAAACATACCCGGGTGCCGAGGCACGGAGCCGCAGCTGCCGCTCGATCCGCTCATGCTCGTGCCGCCCATCGCGCCGGCGCTGTGACTCGAGGCGTGCGGTAGCGGCATCGTGGAGCAGTGCGGATAGGTGACCACCGGCTGGGTGGGATAATGGGGCAGCGTCGCCGACGAGGCCTGTATCGATCTCAGATCGTTGCTCTCCGTGAACGAGGTCATCCTCATGTTGGTCGACCTGCCGAACGGCTCCTCGTTGAGGCTCGGCGGCTCCTGGAGCTTGGGCCTCGGCGTCTTGCGCCTGATGACGACCGTCGCCTCGTTCGGATTCTCGAGTATGACGGCCTGATGACAGCCGCCCGGCACAACGAGCTGCTCCGCGGCCGTCCCGTTGTAGATCGGCGCGTGATTCACGTACTGGTTGGCCGCGTAATTCGCCGAGGGGTTGGCGATCACGCGGCCCGGATTGTTGCCGGGGAACTTGGCGCCGATCCCGCCGACCAGGCCCACCCCGTTCATGCAGCCGCTGTTCGCGCTGGCGGCGACGACGACGCTCGCCGTGGGCGGCTGGATGCCGCGCTGGAGCGAGCAGCTGCGCCAGGGGGGCTCCTCGCGCGGCTCGTTCGTCAGGTCCTCGACGCTGGTGGCGCGGCGCTGGGAGCTCGAGTTGCTCGCGTTGCTGTGGACGCCGCTCGACGAGGTCTCGCTGGTGCTGCTCGCGCTGTAGTGGCCGTTGGTCGAGCCGTTGGTCACGTCGAGGGGCGGCGAGTGCGAGGAGTCCGAGCGGGGCGTCAGCTCGTCGTGCGGCATGCCGGAGTCGGCTCGGCGCAGGCAGCGAGGAGTCTGGCCGTTGGATAGCTGATTTTTTGTTAATTGACGATGCAAGATGATTTTTAGTTAGACAGAATTGTAGGACTTTAATTCTTAATCTGCTAGATATGATTGGATAATATTTTCTTAACTCCAGTCTAGGTGACAAAGATCAATACTTTCGAATAATAAACCATTGCGATTCACGATATTTGGGTGACCAATTTGGTCCAGAAAGAGCAAAGTAACACCGATTACATCGAAAATCGGTCCTTTTAAGTTTTATCACATAATCATCGCCTGTTGGTAAGATGTGGTACTTTCGTATTTATAAATACAGAACTTCGGCTCCAATTGAAATTGATATTTACCGAAAGCACTTTTAGTATATTTCACACCAGATTCGAAGAAAAAATAACGGATCAAGTAAACTTGCAGTTCTAATGGATCTATAGTCGGAAATTCACAATTATTATTATGAATTCATAATTACAATGATTCACAAGAAAATTCATAATTATTGTCGTTCTCACTGTTGAGAGATTTTCACGCATCGGCAGAAGCAAGACATTATGGTCATTGTGTATTAATATCTGAATATCTTCCTATAATTCGATCGGCATTATTTTAATCGTCCAGAATCAACTTATTGCTTAAAATATTTTATTTTATTTTTTAAATCATACTTCACAAATTAGAGATTTTGTAATTAGAGTATTAATTTTAAATAAGAAAGTACCATATCTTCTGAATGGAACAGTTTTAAGTGGTAAAAGTTTGGAGGATTCATTTTGCCGGCAATCTGAGTTACTTGCTTTGTATAGATAATATTCTTCGACCAAACATTCGTTCAAATAAAATATTTATCCAATTATATTTATTAATTTAATACATATTAATTATTTTATGTGTAAAGTATTCTGTTGTGTTTTGAATAATCACTTTTTAAGAATGAATAAATTAAAATCTTTACTACTTCCATAAAATTATAGACTTAATTTATGTACATTCTACTATCGAAAAAAATTGTTAAATCTTATTGAATCATAGACATTTTAAAAATCTTAGACTAATGTATCCATCATAAAATATTTAATATGCATAAATTATTTTTTGCTTTTATCATGAGAACATTATTTTAATCGGACACTTGAATTATTGACATAGTTAGTAAAGTACATAGTAGAACAAGACTTTTTTTTAATACAAGAAGCTATTTAAGAATATCTCCACCACCAAGATGCAACAATATTATATAATTTAATATAATTTAATATGCATGAAATTTCTACTTTCACCTTTAATAAGCAAAGTTAATTTTTCCTTTTGTGGCCTTAAAGAAAAGAATGAATATTTCATAAATTTATTTTACAAAAAATTGTGATTTTTAATATGTGTATGAATATACATGTATATTTTTTCTTGTGAATAATCAAATCGCTATTATTGAAAGTCACAAGTTCAATTTTGTATGTTTTTTGATATTGTAAAGGATTAGAATTATTGCTTATTTGAATACATAGTATCATATATTCAAATAGAATACATATATTCAATATCGATAAAAATCAATAAAATACATTAAATTCATATTCAAATATTGAGAAAGATTAATTAATTATATAATTTTTGCTTATTTTTTAAAAAATACGCATTCAATCTAATCTAATAAATGGAATTTCCCTTAAAGGCGAACTTATATCACTTTCAATAATATTAATAACGACCCAATTATACAATGAAATGGGACAGTGCAGTTCTTTTGTAAAATTTTCCGACACAATTTTCGCATTATGAAATTATCAAAAATTCACAAGGTTCTGGCTCGAATATTATGACTTCCATGGTCCCGCATAAATATATTTTATAACTTTAGGACCACCGGCATATTTGCTGTAAATCGTGTATAAGGTTGTATATAAATATACATCTAAATCCGAGCGAGGCCGATAATCTCCAGATCCGTTCTGAGAGCAGTACAAAGGTCATTATACCTGAGAGCCCGCGGCGGACAGCCCGAGCTGCAGGCCCGTCTCCTGGTGCGCCAGCCCCGATGTCGGCGTCGGCGGCGGCAGCGGCAGCGGCAGCATGTCCGCGTGGCCCGCGGCCCCGCTGCCGCCGCCGCACGACGACGAAGACGACGACGGCGGCGGCGGCGGCGGCGGGGCGGCCTCGACGTGGAGATGCGGGGGCGGCGGGTCCGGCAGCGAGTCCGTCGACGGGCTGAGCATCGGGGGCGACGGCTCGCCCTCCGACGGCTGAAGGTCGCGGTTGCCGCTCGCGTAGTACGTCACCTGGTCGTCGTTCACGCACTCCAGCAGCTGCAGGGTAGGCGAGGAAGAGCGCGCGTTCGTGTTTACAGATTGTTAGTATGTGTTTGTCGTTTGGCGCGAGATTGGGATATAGAGAAAGAGATGAAGAAAGAGATAAAGGCCAGAGAAAGGAAAACACCTTTTTTTTAGTACCCAGAGATATGTTCGTGTATTAATTTACATAGTTTATAAATGATGGATGTAATAAAAAAAGAAATGACTGTTCCGTGAGAGCATCGAGAAAAGTAGGTGAATAAATATTACACGCGATGCATAAATGATTTGACAAAAAAAAATTTATCACTGAATATATCATTGTCACTCATTATGGAATTTCATAGCCGTCAAATTATCTTTCTGATAAAAGAATGACCATTGACAAGCAACTATACACTTTTATTCCTACTATTTAAGATCATAGAATAATATGAGACGCTAATTATTACACTGATGGAAAGTCAGTTATTTACTTTATCAAGAATTTCTTAACATCAGATTCGAGTCAATATCAATGTAATATTAAAATAGAATAACATAGTAAAAATAAATTTTTTTATTGGAAAAATGGATTTATGATTTTGAATGAGAAAACTGACGTGGCATGAATAATGAACTATATCTGAAATTTAAGCGTCATTTGATAGCAAAATAGTAGAAGAAATTGCATGTTCTCCTTTTTCTTAAAATCACGTTTATACCAGAAATACATTAGCAATGAACTTCAAATGAATTAATTGAAGATAAGCTTGAATTTCAATACTGAATATAGGTAGAAAGTCAGTTGACGGTCGAAATGACAAAGAAGAAGTATTTTATTACTTTGAAAAGTCAAGTCATTGCGATAAGCCTTACTAGTTCGTACCATCTTTCACTTTCAATATTATGAATTATATGAAATGAGCAGGTGCTTCTTATTCTTTGTAGATATTATCAATTCAGTAAACGTCAGTATTCTTGTCATTATTTTCCATTATACAATAGTCATACATTCACGTGGAAATAGTTACGCGTCAATGAATTACATCCGTATCAAAATTTATAAAAAAATCCATAATATATGTATATGTATATGGATATATATATATATATATATATATATATATATATATATATATATATATACATTTAGAATTGTTTGCCTTTCTCTCGATGAAAAGATTTATTGAGAAAAATATCCTAAAAACTATATCAATTTATAATTATCTAAGTACATCGTATTTTAAAGTGATGGATATGTCCTATTTTATAAATTCTATTCGGTGATTATTTGTGCAAGACAGCATTTTAATATTTAATGAAACACTAAGTGAAATATGGTTAGAAAAATAAATCTTACATTCTAATAAATTAATACACAGTGTTAAAAAAGACATTAAATTTAATGTGAATCGTAAAATCCGACTTCGTAAATTAAAACACAGTACTTACATTAAATAATTCAACAGATTAATTAATATATACTGTTTATTAAAAACAAAAATAATACTTAATTAGCATAACTTCATATCACGAACTATAAATTTCACAGTATTGTACCTTGAAATGTAATCTAAAAATAATTAAATGTAATGGCGCATGTATACTGAAAGCGAATTCCAGTATATACATTAAATTCAATGTCCTTTTTTATCATGTAATTAAAATAAATCAATGATTGAATTAGTTTTTAATGAAGTTTGACGATTTTGTTAATTCATGAGTGATCATCTACGTTAATGTTAAGATAATGTTAGAAAATGGCCAAGCATACGATGATTTCCAAAACACAATTCTTAATAATCCATATAACTACGATGAACTAATGCTTGCGATGATTGGACATATTTAATGCTACAACTATCGTACTGAAATAGCGGCGAAGATGCAGAGCGTTGAATTGTTGATAATTAATGGAAAAAAGAAATTAAATATAACTGCAAAACAAAAGAAGTGGAAATAATTTCATAATCAACGTATCGCTGCTATATCCAATACTGTAGCTAGATTAAAATTAGGTATTAATTAGTTTTTTTTTTTTTGTTCCTATAACAATGTACTAAACAGATATAATTTTATGGCGGTTAACGTAATTTTACTAGCTATATGGATGATTGTACTAAAGCGCATTTGTTAGCCAAGTAAATACCAAAAACAATAATGCACCAGTAAGCGCTAAGAAGCCGATAAACGAAAAATCATTGAGAAAAAACAGAAGCGTGCTCCTCTTACATCCGTGAAATTTGTAATTTCGTCCCTATGTGACGACAGCCATCTTCCCCACTGCTAGAGAGCCGACAGAAGAAAAATAAGAGAGAAAAAAAATAATAATAATAAGTTACTACGATATTAAGAAGCACTTCATACATTATATAAATATGCTTGCGGCTGACGAAAGATATAAAAGATCTCGACAAATATTTTAATATTACGTATGGCATAAAATTAGATAGATATTAATTTATTCGCGCACAATTCAAATATTATCACTCGTATATCGTTCATAGGTTTTTTTTTTGTTTACAAACAAGGCAGAGAAATCAAATTAAATATAAATGGAATGAAAAAATAAAGCTTCGAATTAAATTAACAATCATTTGTCGAAAGTTGTATATACAGTTATTTCACTTTGCAACGATTGCCTTAATTTGAAATACAATATGATGCAATACATAAGAAGTAGATATACATTTAGTTATATTTGTTTAAAATATTGTCTCAATCAAATTCTAGCAATTCCCATTGCTATTCTAGAAAATTTCTTTTAAAGCAATAAGAACAAGTATCCAAATAAATACTCTTTCTCCATAACCATCGTTGCAAAGCGAATTATAATTTGTTATCGTTGCAAAATGATTGAAATAAAAAACAAACAGAAAAGAACAAAAAAGAAACGAAGAAAACGAAATCACCAATATGCCTATATCTCAGAAATGATCAAAATACGGAGAAAAATAAACTCCCCGAATGTATCTTACCTTGTTCTCCTCGGAGGTGGAGTCGTCGGCGAGATCGTGGGCGGTGACTAGGGGTAGTTCGCGTAGCGTCGCGTAATCGCCGTCGTCCTCGGGCCCGCCGTCGGCGATGCCTCGTCTGCCTTTTCCCTTATTACTATAAACATCAAAGCGGATCAGATCGTTAATGTAAAACGGTTCGCTTTTTCCCACAGCGCGTCGATCCAGAACGAATTATTGGCGTGTCTGTAATTCCGTATCCACGCGAGCGAAAATCTATTTATATTACGGCCTCGATGGAATTTTGGAAATCAAATTCTGTCAATGCTATCATATTATGTGTAGGATGTAAAAATTATATAACGTGTTGTTTTCTTTTACTTTAAAATAATTAGCGTTTACAATAACATTTCAAATTATATTATGTTTATTTTTTTATTAGAAGCGAAGTAATGAATTGTTAGATTTTTCATTCTTCGAATACTATAGATACAAATCTGGTTTTTTACTGTTAAATTACGTTAAATAAACAATGTCAAATTGAATATTAATACTTATCTATATTTTAATAATCACCATATATAATATTAACAGTTTAATTAAAAATTTATGATACAATTTTATATAGATGAAGGTACCTATATTGGTTAATATAGTAAATTTATATTTAAAAAAATGAAATCAACCGTTCGTTTCTGGACGAATATTTTATTTTATTGATAATTTCTACAATGAAAAAAAATTTATAAACTAAACAGTGATTAGTTATGAAATGAATGGAATTAACGCACTAAGAAATGTTAACATATACAAACTGGGAAAGGAATACATTAAATAAATTCAATTGTAACACATAAAATGTAATACTAAGGAAGTTAGAGGCAGCAGACGAGGACAGAGCGAAAAAAATGTATAATATTAATTAAACCTGAAAGCGAATGGCGCAGCCGATGATGATGAAATATTATACATATATGTGGAATAAGTTTGGACGATGCAGGTTCAGGGGAGGTTGAGAGGCAACGAGGTAGATTGGAAATCGGTTTGAATGAGAAATTCGATTTGGTCGTTGCATATTAGTCCAAGGAGGGACGAAGAGAAAGAGCCTCGCGAGCACCAGCCCCGCGATAATGGCTCGGAAAGTTAGTCGAAGTGAGTTATGGTGAGGAATGAGGGGCGGGAGGGAGGGGAAAGATGTATCCAACCACGCGCAACGTTTCGCTCGTGTATATAATACAGGTAATATAGGCGCACGCATACACACACGGACAGAAAACTATATACGTGTAAACGGGATCGTTAATGTACGTGTACACGTCTGGTCTAATCCTAGATATAATACATTCTGGCAGCGTTAGTGGATGTGAGGATTAATGCGGTTTTGATTGCAAGAAATAGCGGATGTTTTACAAATTGTGTTGATGTGGTGTGTAAAGAAACAATCAAAAAATAAATAAATATATAAATAAATAAATAAATCTAGTGCATTCTCTCTTTGCTCATGTAATGAGCGAACTACTTCTTGAATAAATTTACATATTCAGTTCTAATATTAATGATTATGTGTGCTCGTTAGACAGTGAAAACATTCATCAACGTAACTGTACTACTACTATCGTTTTTAAAAAATAATTTAGCTACAAAATTTACTATAAAATGTGAATTATTATATTCTTAACATAGTTATCAATAGTTATAAGATGCAATTTCGTGGATTAGTTGCGTACGTGTTTTTCACTAAAAAGATAATATGATGTACCAGCCTTTTCGAATAGTGAACTAAAAATAAACTAAAAGATATTATGTGAAAAAATTTGGAATTGTTATGGAGCTGTCCACTATTCTGTTTCACTGTAACAATATCAGTGAGGTTTTTAGGGCTCTAATTTTGAATCCTATAGCGTTGTGAATTGACGACCAAATAATTCTCATATTGTCAGAGATTTGCAAGCTCCGAATTGTATTTACACAAGTTAAACTAGATCGATCTAAAGCTTTGTCAATCCTGCTGACATTGTATGTAAATATTGATATATATATATATATATATATATATATATATATATATATATACACGAAGTTATTTATACTAAGACAGAGATAGCAATACATTCACTATACCATGAGTTATCCCAACTTTCTTTCATAACGAGCATCTTTAGTAGTAAACCATTATTGCTTTGCACATGTGACATTTCCAATTGTACATTTTTTAAAGATATAATATAATTCACGCATAAATGATTAAATTACTACTCGTTACAATGAGCAGATGTTAAAAAACAAAGACGCAAATCTAATTCTCTTACAAACAGCGAGACTAGACATATATAAACATATAGGTTGTCCAAGTTGTCAGAACAATACTGCATCGCATCGCTTAATGAAAATCAACTAAACACTGTTGTTGCACACGTCACGCGTTTCGTGTTAAAATTAACAGAACAAAAAATAATTAAACGAATAAGCAGCAGTGCAGAGGCTCGTGCGAGTTAATAACGGGAGTTCATACCAGATAGGTGTTTGGAAGGGGGTGAGGGAGGAAGAGGCAGCGCAGCAACTGCTTAACGACAACACAACGACACCAAGAAAGGAGGGAGTAGGAGTAGTTACCGCGAGCTAGACGTACTAGGCAGGTCGTTGAAGGTGACTTTCGGCTTGAGCTTCTTGTTCAGCCAGCCCTTGTCGTTGGACTGGCCAGGGCCACCGGAGCCCGTGTCCCCTCCCTGCACCGGAGACGATCGTAGCTTGGGTCTCAGCCAGTAGATCTGCTCGTCGCTGTCGCCGGTCGAGTCGCCGCCGTCGGTCGAGTCGAGGCCACCTGGACGATTTTTTCCCCCAAGAACAGATCGGGATGAAATTGAGTTATTAACAAATTATTCACGGTGAACTATATAGTATAGAATATATATATATATACACGTAACTTATGAAAATAAATTAAGTCGAATATTTCATGTTCAATAAATGATAGGATGGAAATGTTCTTTAGCTTGTTTGTACATTAACTTTTGTTAATGTTTATGTACATTAAATTTTTCTCAAAAGTTATTGAGCTATATACTTTCAAGTACGTAAATACGAATACTTCTAAAGCATAATGCAATGATTGTCATAATATTTGGTTGAACATCAAACGTTCACATAATATGTTTTTCCTTAGTCTATAAAATTATGGGAAATTTACTGTTCTTTTTTTCAAACAATATATTTCAAAAATCTTTCTGTAAATCAATAAATGCTTTTGAACTATGCTTATAAATTCAAGCTAAGAACTTTAACTTTAACTGCAATGAATCCTAATCTATATGTGAGTACGCGTGACCATTATGGCAAGCTAGAGCTTTGTATAATGAAATCGACATAAACTCCGTATATTCTTTGCTTGAAACGTTAACTTAACAATACTCTTAAGATCAAGATTTTCATAGTTCAAATAAAACGTACTTATAATTTGACGACTTTTTGTCATCATTTATGAGGAAGACAATTTATATCGTCTGTTCAAGAAATCGTTACAATTATAGAGGACTCATAGT